>OZ005651.1:259190440-259572940 GCA_963930645.1 Salticus scenicus | reverse complement strand
GCGGAGCTATGAAAATATAATAGACTACGTTTTTTCAACAAATTTTGAAAACTAGATGTGATTTAATTTCAAAGAACAAAAGTTATAAATTTCAAAATAACTTGATTGGATGTGCTTAGTAAAAATAAATAAATAAATAAATAAATTTGTGCACAAAATAACATATTTTAGGTGTTTTACTAACATTCAAAATCTCATAATTCTGTTATATTTGGAAAATATATTTTGGAAGAATCTTGAAAGATAATCTTGTTATGTCACGTACTTTTACAATACTAATCTAATCAAGAACAGCTGCATTATATAAATATTTCAAATATTACTCGGTTATTACGTTCGTCGAATATAGCTATACAACTTTGGTGAATCATTGTAATATGAAATTGTAAAACGACATTCAGGCACGGATAATCGCTGTTCAGTCAGTTTGTCTAAGTTAGTTGAGATCATTATTATAGAAATTCTACTATTATTTGAATTTCCTTTCCAAGAATTGTGATTTTATTATAAAATTCATAAACTAATGCTCTCGTCTCGCGCAATAGTTATGCATTGAAATGAATATATTAGTCATTTGTAAAATGTTTGATTAAGGAATCTTCATGTTTTATGCATAATTTTTCATTAATACTGACATTTTTCATAACTCAAACTTTAGTACAAATTCTTATTTAAAAAGTGTTTTTTAACTACACAATAATATTCAGTAATAATAAATAAAATCCTTTGTATAAAAACACTATAAATTGTTCTAAATAACATCACGACCATGAAGTAATGAGATTAAATACGTAACACAAAAATGCATAATTGAAATAATAATACTCATAGTTGTGAGAAAAGTGTTACAAAAAGAAATACGGAAATATGTACTGATGAGCAAAGAAAAAAAAAGCATGACTATATCATACCTGCTAATCTTTCTCATTTTTTAATCTAATTTATCCCCACTGTCTTTTAAAGGAATATACTACATACTTGCATACTTGCCAACCTAACCCGGAAGACTGTTAGTCCAGCCCCTTTCAACCTATTTTTTTACACCAGTCTTTTTTTAGAGTATATTTCTTCTTATTTAATCGTAAATATATTTGAAGAGAATTACTCTAAAAATTAAGCAGTGTACAAAAAAGGGCAGTAACTAACAATCTTCTGGGTTAGGTTGGCAAGCATGTACTTGCCAACATACTAATTAATATTCCGTAGTATTGTTAGCTCCGCCTTCTTTTTCACACCAATATCTTTTTAGAGTGTCTTTTTTATTATTTAATTGCAATTGCATTTGGAGACTATTATTATAATACTTTACTGGTGTGAAACAAAAAGGGCGGGGGGGAGTAACGGCACTACGGAATATTAATTAGGATGATGGCAAGTACGAACATAGTTGCCAACTTAGTACCTTTGGGCTACCGGAAAAATTTAATAGAAATATTTATTTCGTGTAATCAGCAAACTGTAACAGTTTCTACCGAAATAGTAAAGTAAAATATTTTAATAAAATTTTCCGGTAGCGAAAAGGCGCTAAGTTGGCAACTATAAGTATGAATATATCACATATATTTTCGACGATTAAATAAGGTGAAAACAATTATAACAAATTTCCGGTAGTAAGTCTCCCTTGAAAAACGGGAGACTTGGCCCATATGCTACACTTTTACAATTTCTAGCAATACATTTTTAAGATGCTCTGTTTGCTTAGAAAAAAAGATTATGTGAATTAAATTACTTATACATTGAACCTGAGAATACATTTAATAGATATGTCAAGCAGACTACGTTTATTTTGAATGATGTTTAGGATTATAAAAATTAAGGTATCGCCATGGGCAGTTCTCTCTCTCCTTCTCTTTGTTATTTTTAAATGTAATCCATTTCACAGAAAAACTCTTTTGCACATAAATTCCATAAACAGTATGGATACGGAGATGACACCAAATTTGACGACATTTTAATTTATTCAAAGGCATTGTTTGTACCCGCCTTTGTTTCATAGCACCTTTTTCGAAGCGTAATTTTCTTCATATATAATTGTAATTACATACTGGGAAAAATTACTCTAGGAAGAATGGATATAATATAACAAAGAAGGGTACTAACATTGCTACGGAGTATATTAAAATGTTGGCAGTTGTGATAATAACTTCGTTTTCGTTCCTTCAGATGTCAACTTTTCGAATTTAGAGTCTTTGGTTAACCCATAATTGCCTACTTGTACGGTTTGTTTGCTAGCGAAAGTTTTTAATCGAAATTTTTAATAAGTTATTTAGCAGTTTTCCGTGATTAAATATGATAAAAGATTTTGCAATGAAATACTGGTATTAAAAAAACTGTACAAGCTGGCATCTATGTTAAACCTTACAGGGACGGTCACCTTATTTTAATTCCTAAATGCAAAAATTCATACCAGAAATTTTTTAAAGAGTTTTACTTTAATAATATAGAGGGTAAACTTCATTTGTTCCTTTTGTTTTAGACTTGTTCGTAAATGCAAATTCTGATAAGAGTGTGTTTTAAATGAGTGAAAATTCCTTGCCCCTGAAAGGGTTAATTCGATTGAGCCTGTATAAAATTCACTTTTGAGGTTGAAAATTATAACTTTCTGCTTTTTTCAGGACGTTTTGAAGTGTTAACTCAACCAGTGTTTCTGGAAAATTCTTCACAGTCTCTCTTTTTATATAGCTCACTATAAATTTGAAAAGTCTCAAGAACCTAAATATTTATCCAATTTAATCAGTTGCTAGAATTTTTTTTTTTTTTTTTAATAAACTCTCATTAATTCAAAGCAATTACCAGTTCAGAAGAATTTAATTCAACCAATTTCAGCTTGTTAATCTTCTCGAAATGAACATAAGTTTATTTTGTATTTCATTCATAATTTTAAGATACGCATATAAATTTCCTGTTTTTAAATATGTGACAATTTTTCATTTTTAGACAGATATTTATCTTGAATCACCTTCTGTCATATTCTGAAGATTTGTTTTAAGGTTTTTCTTATCTTCTGCGAAATTCTCACGTGAAATATAGTTGCCAATATTTTAATTTATTCCGGAACATTTATAGCCCTGCTTCTATTTCTCACCACTTTATTTATAGAATATTTTCTGCAGTATATAACAACGATAAAATAAGAAAAAAATTCTCTTGAAAAATAAGTGGTATGGATTAACCCTTTCAATCGCAGTGTTCCCGCTGATGGAACACCTAATTTTAATTCTCAAGTGCAAAAACTCATCCCGAAAATTTTTTAGCAAAAAATTACATTTATAACATAGCAGAAAAGGCCCTTTTTTTAACTTGAAAATTTAAAATTTCTTCTATTTTAATTATGTTCGTAAATTCCGGTGGCAGTGTAATTTAAATGATCCGAATTACCTTGCACTGCAAAGGGGTAAAATACACCGGAATAAATTGAAATGTTGGGCTCTATGCAACTTTTACGAGTTTTTGTTGTCGATAATGTTCATTTATAAAGTGATTTATTTATTAGATTAAATATTATTTGAATTTAATAAGGTTTACTTACAGATGTTTCAAACCGAAAATTTCTCGTAAAGGAACAATGCTATTTTTTTATTTTTTAAATATTTATGATCAGCTATGTGTCTGAAAGCCATTTCTAAAATTAGTTTAGTAATTTTTAAAATAAATTAAGTAGTGAACCTTAAAGGGTTAAAGGTGGGGATAAAAATGCTCCAGAATAAATTAAAATGTTGGCACCTCCGTGTAAAAGAACATTGTCATTCTTCTGTACATCGGTAAAAACTTAGGGAGACATCTTTCGTAATGCAGTTTTAATTTTGTTCAGCTTTAGTTTTTCAGATGATACTTTCTGTGTTCATCAACTGCAAGTAGCTTTTTTTTTCGGGGGGGGGGAGGGGGAGTGTCGATTTTTATGAAGGAAATATTCCTTGTGTACTGAACACACTGTTGAGATTTTAGCCGCTTTTGAATTAAACCTTAACTCAACAAGTTCTCTATTTATAACAAAAACTTGAAACATTGAAACATACCTCCACTAATCGTTCTCTCTGATTTTAAAATTAAATTACTCCTAAGAAGAGATAGATAAAAGAATGAAACAAACAGCATGTTTATTTTGAAAACTGTAAAAATCTTATGCACAAGTTCAAAATTTAGTTTCAAATGCCACCAACAGATGGCTCTGTATTCCCAAACTCATGTTACTACTAATAGTGCTCTGAATCTAGAGCAAAAGGTGATGCACTCATGTATTCCCTGGAACAGTGAATTTTTTGGTACTTGAATATCAAATATGACGTCCAACTACACATCGAAATATGAATTTTTCATTCACCTTCTGTATTGTGTCAATAGAAATACTCGCACATGCCTCACAGATCAACTGTTCGAGTTCCTCTGATGTTATAGGACTCTTTTGGAAGACAGTATGTGCCCTATAAATGTAGTCAACAGGGGTAAGATCGGGTGAATATGGGGACCATTCCATGCTTTTTCCCTTGAATCAGGAATAGTCCAAAGCAATTAATCTGTTATCGAAATATTCCTGAAGAGAAAGTCAAAAACCTGAGCAGTGTGGTGTAGTCGGGCCCAATCTTGAAACCACTTATAGGCTTGTAACTTTAACATATTTTTATTTGTTTACTAAGATTTGTATGTTCATAAGGAGGTTTTCACAAAAAAAAAAAAAAAAAAAAAAAAAAAAAAAAAAAAAAACTTTTGCAACGTGATTGAAATAATTGGATCTTGAAAAAGCGGCAAGTGTAAAACAAAAAATTTGCTTAATTTATAATCTATTCAAATGAACTTTGGAAAAAAGTTGCTCAATATATTTAGCTTTCGACCTATGCAATAGAAATGTTTCTATTTTTTGCACATGCACAGTAAAATTATATTTACTAAAAATGCTCATATCTCAACGAATATTACACGTGTGAATTTTATGTTTCAGAATAATATTTCTCTAATGTTTTGTCAATTTTTCAGCAAGTTTTGCAAAATTTTATGGAAAACCGTTGTAGTTATAACAAAAAAAAAATTGTCAAAAAAATTTGTAATTTTTGAAATATACATATATATATATTACATCTGCCTAAATAATTGTGCAATTCTTGAACCAAAACATACAAATATTGTATATAGCAGGCCTGTCCAACCCAAAACACTTGGTGGGCCACTTTGGAAATCTATTTTATTCATTTGGACCACACCGTATGTTCAGTCATAACCCCCCCCCCTCCCTCCTTTCCCGACTGATTTTGTCATAAACTAGTGTAGAAATATGCGGCTGGTGTCGATCAAACCTAGTTCAGAACGGTTTTGTTAGATTTTGCTTAGGGGTTATCTATATATTAAAACTGGCATCAACTTCATATTTTTAAAAGGAAGCCCCCATTTTCGACAAGCTTTTTGGATTATTTGGAGCAAATCGGTATAATAATGGTATAATTTATTGTCTCAATTTTTTACAGAGTTATAATTTGTTAAAATAGGAATGCCAATGTTAAGTTTTGTAAAAAACATTAATTCATATCTTCCCAAAAAAATTAATAAATTCAAATTTCATTTTTTTACACGTTAGAATGAAGTAACCCAAACATATTCCCTGCATATGTTTGATAAAAAAAACGTTTTTTGAATTATAAAAATTATTAATAAATCCATATTTCAAAAAACTATGAGGTTATGAACTACATTAATTTTTGCACGAACAGAACGGGCATCATCAAAAATATGAGTTTCAAAATTTACAGTACATTTTTATCATTATTTTTCGAATTATAGTGGTTCGAATTTTTATTGCTCTTAGGGGGCTATCACTTGTTATCATTTGTGTCATAAATTACTTTGCCTACGCATTAAAGTAAGTTTAGCCTACACATCGTTTCTTTATTATTTTACTTTATTTTATAGTTGAAATTGTTATACTTTTTTTCCGGTTATTATCTGAATGGATATAATGCTTTTCTGTGTGATATAATTTTTTTAATGTAGGGATTTACCTCTCACACATTTTTGCTTGTAACTCTGTGAAGACTTGATATAAAGAATATAAACCATACCTTTTTCGAAACCGCCTTGACCTCAGAAATTCAAATATGGAGTCAAAAATGGGTGCTGCTATTCGAAAAAAAAAATGACGTTTGTGCAATTTTTATTATGTAGATGACACCTTAAGCAAAATTTAACTATTGCATTAAAAACCAGACGTTATTACCAATCGATAGGCATTAGCTGCATGTTTCTACGATAATTTATGGCGAAAGTAGTCGGGGAATGATATTATTTTATTTTATTATTATTTTATGACTGTAGTACATACGTATATGTGCATGTATGTTTGTGAGTATATGAATCATGCATGTATATACTTTTTTCGGGGAAGGGCAGAGTGAAAATTCAAAGCAGAGTACATTAATTTAAATTACTTTCACATTCATTAATTAACAATAGAATCGTGAAATATTAATAACTATACATTAAAAACTACAATAAAAAGAATGAATAATGGATCTAATAATATTTCATTACAACAGTTCTTTAGCTACCATAATCGTTGAAAGGTATTTTCACTTCTAAAAGTCAGAGCGTATTTATTAATTTTTGATCCGTTAACCAAAGTTGTCAAACTTTAAATATCATTAGTCTCCTCGCGGGCCGCGGGTTTGCCACCCCTGGTATATAGTATTACATCTGCCTAAATAATTGCGCAGTTCTCGAATCAAAACATTTAAATATTGTATATAGTATATGCAACAATGTATTAAAGTTATAAGTCCTTTGTAGCTTTTTGTGATACAAGGTGATCCAAAGTATATTTGTTCTTCTTCAATTTGTGGTTGGTCCCCTAACTGCACTCTGGACTAAATCGATAGTAGAGAATGTCAGTTTTTAAATGCACTTTCATGTGTGAAGTGTTAGGGCATTTCGTCTAGTATTTTTTTAGGTAATCGAAAAAATATCAAAATAAAAATATAATTTCTAATAGTTGAATCGAAGCTATACTGTTTATTAGAATTATTATCATTTACATTATTTTAAGTATTAACATTGTAAATGAGATCGGGAAATACAATAACATTTATATTACTTTTATTTATATTGTTGTTATTATTAAACATATAAATATTAAATGAAATACTAATACTTTAATGTACTTTAAATTTAATTTGGATATACATTAATTAGAATAAACTATTTATTATTAATATTACACTAAATAAAATATGCGTTATATAATAAAGTAAATAATTAAATATTAATTTAGATTTAAATACCTTAAATGTTTAATATAATATTACTATATTAATGGATGTAGAATAAATCAGAGGCTTACTTTGTTTCTCACTGTCATACCAAATAAACATTCCTAAAAATATTTCATCATACTAAAATAAATCTTTATTTTTTATTGTGCATCAAAGTAGGAATTAATATAAAAACTTTGTTTATACATCTGTAATGAAAACTATAAATTGGACTTTTATACGTATATATTTTATTATTTATTTTATTATAAAAATTCTTTTTATGATTAAAAATATTCTTTAATATAAAGCATTAAACAAAAAATCAATATCTTATTTTTATGCATTTTCATCAGTGTAAATCTGCTCCTGTATTAAAAGTCAAAGTAATAATAATAATAGTACAATTGAATTGAAATGAATTTATATTTTCCTTTCATAAATAAATTGTAGTTAATTTTTTTTAACATTGATTTTCGGCCCACCAGTAATCGAGACGTTTTGCTGTGGAAGCTGGTAGATGGAGAGAGCCGGGTTTTAAACCAGGTTGCGTTCATCAACATAGCTGTTCGGTGTTTTCCATGGTTTTCTCTGAAACTCGTGTTAATACTGTCTAGAACTGTTTAGAAAGACTCCGCGTATACACTTACAGTATGCATACTGTGTGTGCATTGTTTTGCAGTTTTAAGTAAAAAAAAAAAAAAAAAACTATAACATAAGCTTTAAATACTCACTGAAAAAAAAATAGAGCAGAAATTTTGAGTATTTTACCCTAATTTCATTAACGCAATTTTGCATTATTATAAAGCATATTTTAGTAAAAAAAAAAAATCCGTATTTTTCTGTGTATAATCCGCAGGGCAGGTAATTTAACGCAATTTTGCATTATTATAAAGCATATTTTAGTAAAAAAAAATATCCGTATTTTTCTCTGTATAATCCGCAGGTCAGGTAATTGAGTTCTGCACCCGAAATTTTAATTAGCAAACGAGATTCTATTTGTACGAGCTGTTTCTTCAAAATAATATAGATTTTTGTGTTAAACAAAATTCTGGTGGAGGAATGACATATTTTATCTACGGATTATACGCAGAAAAGTACGGTAATCTGCAATTATTATCTGCATTTGTTTAATTTTCTACTTTAGCGTCCATTAACTGTCCGAACTATGCAATTTACCTTAATTTTTGGTTAGTAAGATATGTCATTCCACCACCAGTAATTTTTTTAATTGAAAAATATGTATTTTGGCTAGAAAACAGCTTCTGCAAATATAACTTTATTTGTCAATTAAAATTTCCGGTGGAAATCTAATTTATCTAACCTGTTAATTTTACTACGAAAGTTACATTAAAAAATTACATTAAAAAATTTAATATATATATATATATATATATATATATAATTAAAACCACAAAACAATACACATAGTGTATGTGTGTGTACTCATCATATTTTAATAGATTAATAAATTGGCAAATATATATATTTTTTAATCCTTTTTTGGTTTATGGGGGGGGCAGTCTTAAAATGTCATTTTTGTCATTTTTCTAACATTTCAGGGAACTGTAAACAGTAAAGGGCTAAAAACTGTACAATTATAATTAAATTTTCTCATTTGTGTGATTCCAGAAATTATTTTGTGATGTGTTTTATTTTGTGATTTTGCCCCGTCGAAGACTTATTCCCTATAGAAACATAGATGCCAACATTTTAATTCATACCGGCACATTTTTAGCCCCGCCTTTATTTCGCGCCATTTTATTTTTAGAATTTTTTTTCTCCAATATATAACAAAGATAAAGTAAGAAAAATGTACTCTTTAAAAAAAAAAAGTGGTATGCAATAATGGCGGGGCTAAAAATGCTCCGGAATAAATTGAAATATTGGCAACTCTGTAGAAATTAGTAAACATTTTGCGTTTGACCTTGAACTTTGACCTATCGTAATTATTTTAGCTATTAAGTTTCATAAGTATAACTAAACATGTGAAACCCTTACCTTATATTCTTTAGTACTAATGTTTAAAATTAGCACTCATAAATTAAATTCCGAAAGCTTTGTGCCAAAATATAAAGGTCTAATAACCCCATTTTTAACCCCGAGGAGAACGACATTTGATGACACGTATAAAATCCAAGGTCAATAGTAGAGAGAAAAAAAAAAAAAAGCTGTTTTAAACGTTTCTCATGTGTGCCTTTAAGGGAGACAAGTATCAAAAGAAACAAAAATAGTTTAGCAACAGACTTCCTTGAAAGTATACGGTCTGACCCAGCTATGACATATCCTATAAAATATTTCCAATAAATTATTTGTAAAAAAATCGTTTAATATAACAGATTCTAGAAAGGTCTAAAACTTTTATTTTATTTATAATGACCATGTATACCATAGCTGCCAAATTTTCCCGATTTTCAT
This sequence comes from Salticus scenicus, assembly GCA_963930645.1. Lineage (NCBI taxonomy): Eukaryota > Metazoa > Arthropoda > Arachnida > Araneae > Salticidae > Salticus > Salticus scenicus. The sequence goes on along the minus strand of OZ005651.1, from coordinate 259,563,290 downwards.
GAAGACTTTACACCAGAATTATAGTGAACTTCAAGTTCTTAAATCTCCGAAAATTAATATAAAAAGTTTCTCTAAAAATAGAGTGGTGAATGTTTATAATTTGAAATTGTAAAATTTTGGTAATTATGTGTATACTAAATATTATTGATTCTTAAAATAAATATCATGTACAAAATGTAATAAATCATTAAGAAACAACATTTACATTTAAATAATATAGATTTATTTTCTGGAGAAATTTTCTTTCTTTTTTCGAAGCCCTATGTTAATGCATATTATGGCCACTGCAAAAGATCATTAGCGTGTGATGTTAACATTTTTATCGCTGGATAGGACACTTTTACTGAGAATAGGTTCTTTTTTTTTAATCATTATGAGAGACTAATTCTAGTTTCTTCTCACTTATTCAATTGTGTTTTATGAGATATGAATGCACTTTAAAGGCATTGAAGTGCTTCTTATCTCGTAGAAGGATTTCAACCTGTTGTAACAGAAATAATTGTCATTGAGAGCATAATATTTTACGAAAAATTAATTTTTCTAAAAATATGTTTCAGCTCTATTAAGTAAATTAGCATTTAGTTAATTTTATTAATGTGTTCATTACATCTAATATTTTAGGTAATTGATTTCAAAGCAAATTACATTTGCGTGTTTTCAAAAGGTTAATTAATATCTTGTTGACATAAGTGATATAAATACATTTTTTCACCAACACGCAAGTAAATAATTTATATTTATTTATTTATTTATTTTAAAAATTTCAAGAAAAAAATGAATTTACTTTTGAAGCAAAGAGTGCGTAAATTAAATGTTTGCATTATATATAACGTTTTAGACACTTATTTGAAAATAAATTACGTTTGCGCATTTTTAAAAAGTTAATTAATATCTTGCTAATGTAATTGATATAAATAATCTGTTTCAACAATACGTAAGTAAACAATTTATATTTTTTTGTTTGTTCATTTTTTGAAGAATTTTATGATAAAAATCAATTTATTTTAATTTTACCATATAATCACTTTTTGAAAATGATAAAACTTAAATTAAATACGCTCATTTCATTACCATAATAACTTCAGGCATGAAGCAAAACTGAAAACTTTAAAATGATTAATTTAAAAAAAATAATACTTAAGAATTTTTCTATTAGCTTGATTCGCACTAAAAAGTATGAAATGATTAAAATTAATTATTGCCCCCTAAACTTCCCACTTTAGTTAATTTAAAAAGAATATCTATTTGTCGTGCCGAAAAAACTGTTTGCACCCATGGATTCAGAAAAATCGCCACTTTTATTTGGTACCAAATTTTTAACGATAGGATTGATATTTCTGATGTATTTTCCCCTTTTTCTGGTTTTAACGTGGATTCGTCAGAAATCGGCAGACGTTTTATGACAAAGAACGTAAACTAAAAATAAGTTTTTAATAAAAAGAAAGAAATATTTGATGCCAAAAAATAAACAAATAAAATATACTTTATTTTTTCGAAAATAAAATATTTTTAATTTTGTGTGAATAATAATTAAACATCCGACGTAAATTATTAAAAAAAGAAAGAAATTAGATCATAAATAAATTATAAAAAATACAACTTTCATAAATCAAATCCTTTTTTTTTTATTTACGTGTATCCTCAATAATATAAAATTTCGAGCTGTTGCTATAGGAACGCAGATGACTGAAATGAAAGGAATTTCTGATACAAAAGATTACGGGTATAAAACAAAAGCATATAAAAAATAAAAGTGTATTTAAATACTTTCTAGGCATCGTAAGAAAATAAATTTTATATTCTGCAAATCTGGCTAATTATACTTTTCGAATGACACCCCTTTCAATCCTTTACTCCCATAATTAATATATAAAAGTGTACCACAGATTTCATGTTTGCCTATTACTATATAGATTAGGAAAAGAAAGTTATGCTATGATAGTTTATGCATTTAAAAAAAAAAAAAAAAAAAAAAAAAAGGAATTCACGTGTTGATAAATGTTTTTATAGAGATATTTGACAATAGCTTAAAATTTTTATTTCATTAATTAGTACTTTTCTTTCCTACAGTAGAACATTTTTTTTTTCGTTTTTATTGTGTAACTTAAATACTTGTATAACAGACATTAAATTATATCATCCTAAAAAAATTACTAAATTCATTTTTATTTTTTTTTTAATGCGTCAGTATGAAGAAACACGAACATATTCCTCGCATATTTTTATTTTTCAAACTATAAAAATTACTAATAAAGTCCTATTTCAAAAAATTATGAATTATGATCTATATCAATTATTACACGAATAGAATATCATCATCAAAATTATGGGTTTTCAAAATTTCAGCTCATTCCTACTATTGTTTTACGAGTGATTTCATATCTTAATGGCATTAGGGGGCCGTCACGTGTCACCAGTTATGTTATCTGTAACCTCGTATTCAAAGAATTAAAACATTCATTCTAGTATGTTTTTAATTCGTATTACTTTAGTTGATTTTATATTTAAAATTCCCGGTTATTATCTGATGGAATATAATACTTCTTTGTGCCATATCTTAATTTAATTTATTTAAATGTATTCTAAATTCCGAATATGCATTCGTTTGTAACTCTATCAAGAATTAATTAAAAATATATTTATAGAATAATTTGAGGCAAAATTGGTTGGGATTTTTTTTTCTGACTGTACACAGTGCTGCCAGATTGAGGGAAATTTTTATTCAAATTCCACCAATAAATTTTAATGTTAACGGTTGCCTGATAATTTCATAGATTTTTTTTTGGTAACATGTCTTAGAAATGATTAGGCAAACATTACAAAATGAAATTTTGTGGTGTCTATTGAATAAAAATTTCCCTCAATCTGGCAGCACTGCTGTACATGCTTTGGTTATAAATTTGCTTCTTAACTATTGATTGATTGCATTATCTATTTTCAGTTTTTATGAGTAAATGCTGTGCATATCTGTCAATAACAATTATTTCCGAAAAAAAAAAACTGTTTTATTTAAAGACTAAATTTCTATAATTATATAAGAGAATGAAAACTATTGTGAAATAATGGTATTTATAAAGCGGAAGGATTGTAAGCGATGGTTATGTGATTCAATACTGTTATGCACAATGTTTCACAGTTCTCATCTGCTCCGATTTTTGATATCTTTTATATATATATATATATATATATTTATGTATAAAAAATTTCCACGTATTTAATTATAAGAAACAGCTATCGTAATTTCCAGCGTATAAGCCGAAGGCCAGACACGCCCGCTTTAAACCAGAAAATTTATTTTATAAAATGTAATAGAATTTTTACTATCTTTGTATAGGGTTCGTACGGACCTGCCTTTTTGTAAAATCTCTCATACCAGATTATTTTTAAAATAAATTTTTACTTAAAATTATAAGCTTATTTTATGATAAAAACTGGTACTGAAAATTATACTGGTACTGAAAAATCAGGACTATACGAACTCGGTGCTACACACAATACTATAACAGTATTGTAAAATTTCTTATGATACCCTGACCTATCTAACCCGTGCAGAGGTGCCAGAGTTTCCGTTTCAAGACAGAACACCGAAATCAGTACCTTTTATCAATAATTTCAGTTATACTCAATCGCAATAAATTACTCCATAGATATGATAGAAATTGTTGACAAAAAATACTGGTGCAAGCGTTCCGTCTTAAGACGGAAACTCTTGCAAACCTTGAACCCATGACTCATGTGTCGTATATTAAAGTACAAAAGCTTAAAAAAATTTCTATGAAAATACCGCTATCTAAAAATGGGAACGGTTAAGACATATTTAATTTTTTTTTTTTTTTTTTTGTTTTTTGTAGACATAGAAGCACATCATGTACTGAATATATAAATGTATTTATTTATTTGTATTTTACTTTGCTTATTGTTATTATTATTTAAAATTTATTTTGAATTGAAATTTCTGCCTATTAAAACTTTTTTGACATAATAGTAGCAATTCTAGTTAAAATAGTTTATCAAAAGAATCAATGATCATAACTTTCCAGTTTTAATATCATAGTATGTGAAACCAATTGTTAATTTAATTTCAGATTCTGCTGCCAGGAAATATTCTGAATCATTAATTCAGCAATTCCTCTCAAAGGCCGCATCCACATGAATTAAACTTAAATATAAAATACGATATTTAAAATTGAATAATAAGATTAAAGTATAACTTTTGATTTCATTTGGAATTCGAAATATTTTACTGATTTTGTCAAGTAAAATAAAATTAGTTTCACGAAGTAAAGCATTTAAAAAATCTAATATACAAATATATTAGTATATTTCCCGTAGGTTTTATTCCCAAACAATAGATTACTAAGTTTTATTAGTATCTAGAAATAATTAGATTTTTACCAAAGAATTGAAATATCTTGAATCTTGCGCCAGAAAATTATACGTTATAAAATCTCGAAATTTTTTTTTCTTTTATTATGTATACGTATTACGGTTGTTAAACACTGTATTTTGTATTATTACATATCCCGAATAGCATTATATTGAAGTATTTTTCTTTTAAAAATTAGACGATGATTTTTGTTAGACAATAGCTGTTTTGGGAAATTTAGACAGTAGTAAATTTGGCGAATGCTATCTGCAAGAATTTCCTATTTATATCCTTGAATAATTTTTAATATATTGATTACTGAAAATGTATTGCAGAAGAATTAAAACTTCTAAAATATTATAATATTTTGTATTATTGTATAATTATTACTGTATTATTTTGTATTATTGTATAATTATATTTTGTATAATTATTACTTTTTAACACAGAACTATATATGATGCTTCAAATTACGCTTAAAGTTAACCGTAAAATATTTTTCAGTATGATATTGATTCGGTTAAGTTACCCTTTCTGCCTTTACGCATTTTAAGTACTCAAAAAAAAAAAAAACCTATTCGCAAAATATGTATGTTTAGTGCAAATGCTCAACGGTTACCCAGTGTTACCAGATCTGGGGATTATTTTACTCAATAGTGTGGGATGCGAGGTGTTCAAGACCTTCCCAGGGGTTGTACTCTCCGCCCATTTTTCAGGACACTCTCAGAGATAAGAAATTTTCGCCTTTTTTGCCCCCACTAATTTCATGCAGAAATAATTCTGATACAGTTACAGTAATGTGTCATGATTATACAGGATAGAAATTATTTTATAAAAATAGTGGTAGCAATGAATTTGAAAATTTCTCATCCATGAGAGTGTCCTGAAAAATGGGAGGAGAGTACGACCCCTGGACCCTCCTAATTAGTGAAGCGCCCCCTGTCTTTCCTCTCCAACTCGAAAGAGGGTAGATGGCGCAGCTGTAATAGCATGAAGCTGGCGGCTTGTAACACAGCTCGAGTCAAAGAAAGGAGATGAGAACCTGGCAACGGGGCGAAAGCACCCCAAGATGTTGGGTTACGATGAAAGATGAACGCGTGTTGGTTTTCTGAGTGTAAATATGTTAATTTCAAGAAGGTAGTTGAAATAAAATATTTAGGTATTTGAACTAAGCTCAGAACGAAGGTCGCAATGGTCCTATTTTTTATGTGAGTTTTGTTATTTTGTTACCACTATATTCAAAAAAGAAATTTTTCTTGAAGGTTTTTATGCTACATTATTATTTAAAAAAATGATTGTGCTCAAATAATAGTGCAAAATAATAACACAAGCATAAAAGATGTAGAACCGTTGTGAGTCATGGCTCAGAGTTTTCAGTTTGCGGGTCATAAAACCGATGTATCTATAAAAATTTCAACTTGATCAACCCATTGATTTGGAAGTCCAAGATAATCTTATTTTAATATTTGCTTATGAAACTGATAAAATAAAATAGAATGACCAAGCCTGAGAACCATTGCTTCATTGTTGTTTCTATAGAATTGTGAAATAAACATTGTGGTTTAAATACTCAATAATACCCAAAACCTGATTTCGTGTGACTAAAACAAAAATCCAAACTTGAATAAAGAAACCCAAGGAATGCACAATAATTTTTCCTTTTAACTTTTTAAATAACAGCCTCAAAAACATTTACGCTGAGAGTTTAAAGTTGCGTTAAGCTTTATTCAATAAGAAATACTTTAAATGATATTAACACTATTGCCAATTAATATAATCTTTTAAATACCCCCCTCTTCAAGATATCATAAGAAATAAAGTAAGCGTATAAACTTAAAGTCGAAATTTTACAACAAGAGAGAATAAAGAAGGTCATTCATAAAAAATGTCAGCAAAGTTAACACTCAGCGTCTGTTAAAAGAAAAAGAAATGAAAAAGCTATAAATAACAGGGCAAAATCTTCAATTTCTTTCTGGTAGCTATACGGAACAGTAACAATATATCATAACTAAATTCAGAGAAATTATTTTAACAAAAAGGTATTTTTTATTGTGTGACCTTAGATGTTGGTTTTAATGAAAGAAACCGATTATTTTCTTTTACCTTTCATTATATCAAGAGACTCGGCAGAGTCTCAAGTGACGCAAGCGCAAAAACAAACGAACGCCACGACACTCAGCGGAAACGGAAAAACGAACGAAACTGCGACACTTATATATACACGAATTTAAAGATCAAAGAAACCGCTGAAAGCCGACACTTAATATCTCAGGAAATATGGGAGGTTATGTTCTGATAATTTCAAAATAGTCTTACACCTTCTGTCTGATCCTACCCTGAAATCGTTACATTTTTGTGTGCAATATATTTCGAGATATGAATTGGCTCATTTAAGCTATAAATGAACGGCCTAATGTGTAAGAATTTTTTCTCGAATATGGCTCGAGCGAATTTAGTCTCTCGCAAAAACAAACGAACGCCACGACACTCAGCGGAAACGGAAAAACGAACGAAACTGCGACACTTATATATACACGAATTTAAAGATCAAAGAAACCGCTGAAAGCCGACACTTAATATCTCAGGAAATATGGGAGGTTATGTTCTGATAATTTCAAAATAGTCTTACACCTTCTGTCTGATCCTACCCTGAAATCGTTACATTTTTGTGTGCAATATATTTCGAGATATGAATTGGCTCATTTAAGCTATAAATGGACGGCCTAATGTGTAAGAATTTTTTCTCGAATATGGCTCGAGCGAATTTAGTTTAATTTATATATGATATTAATCGCTTTTATCTGATGTGCCTGACATCTCCCTTTTCCCTAGGAAAACTCTTGTTTTTTTTATAACTCAGTTTAAAAATCGAACTATTTTTACTACGCGATGCAAAGATTTCTATTGATAATTCTCAGAATTCTGAACAGGTGTTATTCGGTTTGGTCTTGGAGTTGGTTGGTTGGTTCAATCTGAATGCAGTCAATAAAAAATTCAGATTTTGTTTTTTAATGCAAGAAAGAAACTTTATTGTTTCTTTTAAATATTTATTGTATATATACGAAATGAAATGTCACCTAAATATATTTTTTTTTTGTTATAAAGTAAATATTTAAGATTTTTAAATTTCGCATTTCGTCAAAAAACTATTTCGATAATATTTTAAATCAGGAAGTATTTTGTAATTATAAGTATTTTACTTCATAGTTATTAATGATAAATTTACAGTTTTTTAAAGATAAAATATTTCACATTTTTCTTGGCTTTTAGTGTGACGTAAAACGCGTAAAACGCATCCATCAATCAATCCATCCATTCTCGGCTATTGGCTAATTTTTCACTTTTCATCTTGTATTAATACGCCGGGCAATAACAAATCGTATAAAGAAGAATTAAGTATTTATATGAAATCAAGGATTTCATACTATATTTCAGGTAAGAAATATTATTTTAATAGTTTTATTATATTTTTTTTCTGTGTTATAAATATAATATCCATTTTTAATTTTTGTTTACAATATTCGTGTCCAGTTGTAGATTAAAAGTTGCCGTAATCTTTGAAAATGAATAAAAAAAGTCTTATTGACATTTAAACCACCCAAATTACACAATCAAAAGCCAAACTGGCTCCATACTGTCACACTTTTCTGTGACCATTAGATAAATAATACTAATTAGATAATAACTCCTTTTGCCCAAGTACAGTAGAATCCTGATTCTAAGGCATCTCTTCTCTGAATCGATGGAGATATCCACCAACTGCAAATAATGACAGTCGTTAATTTCAACTTTCACTGACTCCTTTTGCTTATAAAATAAGCCTTCCCTCATGAAATTAAAATGCCTAAACCATCTTTTATTAAAATATGTATACTTGTATACCATGAATCATAAAATAATTCGTGATAAAAATAATAATCAACTTAAAAATTCCAACAACAATTTTCTGAACCTATCTGCAGCAAAATAAAATTTATTTTCAAACCATGAAGGCTGAACCAAGTCTCGTATCTCTAGAAATAATACCAATTCATAAAATATTTAATTTGTAGATGAAAATTTTTCATAAATTAAGACTATACAACCAATGTAGTAATCTAGAGATATAATGCAAGTGTATTTTTAAGCCTAAACATTTCTTTAGTTGTTAAATTCATCTACAGAGCTTTAAACAATCTGCTGCACCCGATGCCATGCTCCGTTACTGCTGCTGGGATAAAAAGCTTTAAGTAACTTTAAGATCATTTTTAGTGTTGCACCGAGTAGCCATGTATCAAATACCGAGTAGTTGTAAGAAAGAATAATTGACGTACATGGTACATATGAAGAATTTAGCACATCTTGAAATTAAAAAAAGACCTTTTGGACATAAAATTAAGTTAAACGGCAAACAGCATGTTTTCATGAAATGTTTCAGAACTTTTGTAGTGCATATACACAATTAGGTTCATCGTTATATTTGATACTTCCAGCTTAGTGGATTATTAAATCCGTAATAACTGATAACTTCATTCTTTATTATTAGTCTTCTTTCTCATATGTGAATCATTCTCAGATAATTCTTAGAGAATATAAAAGTTCCTATACACTTGGGCTTAATTTAAGATGCATGAAGTTATTATATGAAATGAGAACATTAAAATAAATATTTTATCATTTCAAACATAATATATTTCATTAATCTTCAAATTCTAGAAGAGTAAAAAAGATAGGTGGTTTTGGGCGGCCATAATTTGAAAAACAACATTTTTGATTATTAAAATATATTTTTAATAACATTTTAGTGTATTTACTTTTTTCATAATTATTATTTTTTAAATTAAAAATTAATCTTTTCTTAAACTTTTAAAAGTGTCTTACTTTTATTTGAACAAATATGTAACTAAAGTTTTTTTTACAATATTAGTATAATAATTAGTGTAATATTAGTATAATAATTAGTATAATAAGGGTTCTTTTTTCTAAAATATTTTATTTTTGTCTGTTTTATAGATACAATAAGTTTTTATTAAAAAAAAAAAAAAAAAATTGCATATTACATGCATACAAGATGGTTATACTCAAATTCTTGTAACTAAAATGGATAAGCTCATATCATGATTCGTCTCTATACAGAGTTTGGTGGCAATCTACTCACCTGTTTTAACTGCAAAAAGCTGTTTGCAGCAAAAAGTTTAATGACTTTATATTTTCATACAGGTGACGGGTTTTTACTTTTTAATGCTAATATTTTTAGAAGTTTTTGCATAGATATTATCTCATATTATTATACGTTCAAACTGTGCAAGTGATAATAATTATGGAATTTTTAGCCATAATATTTGCATTTTTTTTTTTTTTTTTTTTTTAAGGATACAATTTTTTGTATAAACTCAAAGCTGGTAGCCAATGAACTGCATCAATAAGTAATATACCTACTTTTAAACTTTCCTGCAAGTTATCTAGGGTTTAAAAAAAAAAAATAATAATAATAAAAATCCGTAGTTTGTATTTATTTTACGGTCAACTCCCTCTAACTCTCAAAAGTTTTGTCCACAGGTTATGCGGATTATAGGAATTTGCAGATTAGAGATCATTGCCTTTGTTTACAGTTTTCTTTTGCAGATACAAAGTCAGTTATTATTAATTCATAAATAGACATAAAAATGGAAAGACGGTTTCTAATAAATTTTAGAATAAAATATTTCTTCAATATTAATAAAACTAATCTATCTCATTCATATATGATGATAAATAATTCAAGCATATTCAAATAATAGGTACCTGTATAATATAAATAAACATATTTAAAAAATACAAAACAAAATACTTTTGAAAGTTCAGAAATAATATTCATCACTGATTAATTTTGTTAAACATTGATGTAATAGTGGTTTGTTTTAAGTGCTAGTCTGCATGAATTGCAGGATAATAAATACAAGAATGTTACCCCCCCCCCCCTATCCAATTTTGTTTCAAAGCAAGGATTAAGATAAAAATTTGGTTTAAAAAAAAAAAAAAAAAAAAAAAGTAAAAAGGTGAATTTTTTTTAAATACGAGATGTAAATTTCTTTTACATTAAAAAATCAATTATGGATTAGAAGGATTTGCAGATTATAAATCTGTGGATTACAGGGAGTTGACTATACCGTATATGACTATAAAGAAAAAGTTTTTGATGACATTTTGTAATACAGTATTGACTACTGGTTCTTTTAATTAACTGGATGTTTGTTAAAAACTGCTTTATCAGAAAATATAAGAAAGTGATCCAAATCCAAACTATTATTTATTATCAGTTAAAGAAATAAAATTGTCTAAATTATAAAACTTTACATTGTTTAAATTGAAATTGATTTTTTTTTTTAACTGGATTTTGAGTATTTTAGAACGTAATCATCAGATAACGAAGATCACTATGGTAAAAATATCCATAATTATTAATTAAATATGTTATTAAATTTTTATAGGTATAATTTTGAAGTTACTTAAAGTTGTTTATAAGATAAATGCATCCATTGTATCCACTAAGCTGGAAGTATCAAATATAACGATGAACCTAATTGTGTATATGCACTACAAAAGTTCTGAAACATTTCATGAAAACATGCTGTTTGCCATTTAACTTAATTTTATGTCCAAAAGGTCTTTTTTTAATTTCAAGATGTGCTAAATTCTTCATATGTACGTCAATTATTCTTTCTTACAACTACTCGGTATTTGATACATGGCTACTCGGTGCAACACTAAAAATGATCTTAAAGTTACTTAAAGCTTTTTATCCTAGTAGCAGTAACGGTGTAGCATGGCATCGGATGCAGCAGATTGTTTAAAGCTCTGTAGATGAATTTAACAAAAAGAAATGTTTAGGCTTAAAAATACACTTGCATTATATCTCTAGATTACTACATTGGTTGTATAGTCTTAATTTATGTAAAATTTGCATCTACAAATTAAATATTTTATGAATTGATATTATTTCTAGAGATACGAGACTTGGTTCAGCCTTCATGGTTTGAAAATAAATTTTATTTTGCTGCAGATAGGTTCAGAAAATTGTTGTTGGAATTTTTAAGTTGATTATTATTTTTATCACGAATTATTTTATGATTCATGGTATACAAGTATACATATTTTAATGAAAGATGGTTTAGGCATTTTAATTTCATGAGGGAAGGCTTATTTTATAAGCAAAAGGAGTCGGTAAAAGTTGAAATTAACGACTGTCATTATTTGCGGTTGGTGGATATCTCCATCGATTCAGAGAAGAGATGCCCTAAAATCAGGATTCTACTGTACTTGGGCAAAAGGAGTTATTATCTAATTAGTATTATTTATCTAATGATCACAGAAAAGTGTGACAGTATGGAGCCAGTTTGGCTTTTGATTGTGTAATTTGGGTGGTTTAAATGTCAATACATAGCATAATAGCAGGAAAATTTTAAGAATTTTAGGATAACTAATGATATTTAAAGATATTTCAGGAAATTTTTTAAGAATTCAGAAAAATCAGGATATCTCTGATTGTGAGACTTTTTTAATTCATTTAAAATAATCTGAATTAAACTGTAATAGAAAGTTTAAATTGCTTAACAGGATTTTATACAAATCAGAATATAATACTCTATGGCCAAGTTCATGAAACATAACTCGCCCCTTTCTTTCATGGACGTTTAAATGCATGCTAAACTAAGTTTTTCTTAAAATATTTCAGATGTATAAAATAAATAATTTTTTCAAAGATTACGGCAAATTTTAATCTACAACTGGACACAAATATTGTAAACAAAAATTGAAATTGGATCGTATATTTACAACACAGAAAAAAAATATAATAAAACTATTAAAATAATATTTCTTACCTGAAATATAATATAAAATCCTTTATTTAATATCTACAATATAAACACTTAGGGTCGTATTCACCAAACTTCATTGATCGAGGATTAAACAATGGATCAGAAAATCCGAGAATCAAAGCTAACACTGGATTAAATTCCTACGGTATTCACCATCAGCTGATTGCGTGATCCATGGATTAACTGGGAGAGAAAGAAAAGCTTCGTTTTGATTGGCCAAAAACGAAGATAGATGTTCGGATTCACCGTTCGGCTTCAATTAACCAGGGATGAGGACTTTCAGACTTTTCTTAATTTTTTAAAAACAATTTTCAGGTTTTTGCTTCTAAATATTCTTATTTTTGTTCAATTTTCTTTCGTTTGACTGTTTCTAAATAATTTATTTTCATATATTTTCCAGTTTGGCTTATAGAAAGTATGATTTTGTGTATCTGTTTCTTCTTTTACTACTAAAATTAAATTATTTTTGAGTTTTGCTGATACTTTCAGACTTTTCGTCTATTTCCAACTCACATCTCTGATTAACTAATCAATCGGATTTGAAGATTAGAAAGGGTAAAAAGCAAATTGGCACGGCGAAAAACACGATTTGCTCTTGTTTACGCACGGATTAAGAATCAATTTTACTGTAGAACATTTTTTTAAAGAATAATCACGCAGACGCCAACTGTTTACGCTACGATTTAAAATTTTGATTGTTATGAATAAAAGAAAAAATTTCTCCGAACTACGCTCCCCCCCCCCAACACACACACAAGCAATGCCCCTGACTGTAGACCAATTACATACGCTATATCAAGCAGTCTTCAAAAATTAGTGATTTTTTTTTATTGAAAATATTTTTAAATAACTTTAATTAATTTTTCTTTATTTTAGTTAGCTCATTAGATTACTTAAAAATTTGGCTTGGAATAAGTTTTAAACTAAAACAATCAAATGAAGATAGCTTTTCCCTTGTTTCATTTATTTACCAGTTTTCAGTAGTTATTTCGGGTACATTTCTAACTAGTAATTAATAAAAAGGTTAAAAAATATAGAAGTTTATTAAATAATTTTATGAGAAATTGGGAAAAATATATAAATTAATGAAAACTTTATAAGCTAAAACTAGGGATGAAACGGATATCCGGTAACTATCCGGTATCCGGCCTATCCGGCTGAGTTTTAAATATCCGGCGGGGTACCGGATATCAGCACACCGGATACGGATATCCGGCAATTTCAAGCTGGATATCCGAAGGTGAAAATTCAAGCTTAAACTCCCATCAGATGAAAATTTTGCGACAATTTTTTTTTTTTTTTTTTTTTTTAGATCAGTTGTAGCTTGTAAAGGATTTTTTTTTTTTTTTTTTTTTAAAGTTGGCTTCTGCGAAAATCGATTTTAGACTCATTAGCAAACAAATTTAGCCAAAAGTAGCTTCAGGTCTAAGAAATATAGAAGCCCTATTTTAATTTTGTACAGAGTTAGCTAGGTTTTTCTTCCAGAGTGATCTATAATATTCCCCCTAATCTTCCTCATAACAATAAAAAGAGCTGTTCATTGTTGTTCCTGAACAAATGATATTTATTGTCTGTAGTTGCAGTGTATATATAACTCTGTTTTCATGTCTTTTACTAATATGTTGTTAGATTGTTTAGTAATATTGTTAGTCTTGGATGTTAAAGTTGTTAGATTGTTTCGAGAATGAGTCAAATAATGTGCATTTATTGACTAGAACCTGTTTATTTACAATCCAGTTTTCCATACAAAATAAAGCTGTTGTTTTTGTGACCATATATTTATACTAGCAGAAGCCTGGCATTACTTGCGCCATCTACCTATTCGATTTGGATTTTTTTAAAAACCCTCCAATTTATATAAATTTGCGTTTTTAATGGAATATCTTACTAAAGCACCTGAATTTAGAATTCCCTGTTGCGTTGCATAGATATAGCCCAAAAAATTAAAATTACTTCAAATAAAAGTACATATTTAAATTTTCAGAGAGTCTGTGCTTTCACTTTCATATTGTTCATAAGAAAAAAAAAAAAAAAATTCAGTTATTTAAAGTTTTTGATTTTGTACTGCAGAAAAACTTTACTTACTTAAAGAATTTTAATAACTAATGTAAAATTTTCTTTCTTATCTATACAGAATATAAAAATATAAAATAATTAAAAGTATAAATTCATTTTGAATTATTACTTTCTTCTATATTAAATAGAAGGAAGTATTGGATTCGTGAAAATTTTCAACTTCCAGTTTTCGGTGGATTTACACATTTTGAGGAACCAAAGCACAATTTGACCATTTTTGGAAAATGTCTATTTTGTGCAGTTCAAGAGTTAATGCACAGAATTTCATATAAATTTATACATAGTTGCATCTTCCCCCCCCCCCCCCAAAAAAAAAAAAAAAGTGCCCATCAACTTTTGGTACAAATCACTCAACAGATGGCGCTGCTATACTGTGATTTCTCCCTTTAAAGGAAGACTATATCTCAGCTTATACTGTGTATAATTAAAAAAATAAACTAAGTGTGTCACAGGGAGGGCTATGAAACATGCTCATTCAATTTCTGTGCATAACGGCCAATAGGTGATGCTGCAATTTTCCCGTGAATGGAGAAGTTATATCTCAGATTCATTCGTGTATAATTGCTAAAATTTAGTATGGGAAAGGGTCATTTTTATAAAACATCATGTTGATTCAATTTTGGTGCATATTAGTCGATAGGTGGCTATATTATGTTGCAATTTACTCTGTGAATAGGAAAGCTAAATCTCAACATCTATTAAATTTAAGAGATAAACAAGATAAAAATAATAGTAGAATAAAAGTTGGCTTAATTTAGATGTAATCGACCAACAGGTGGCGCAGCTGTTCCTCACCTTCTGTGATTCTCCACATGGCTACATCTCAAAATTTTTTGATTAAAATTGCACTAAACTCAATATCTAAAATCTTTATTGTAAGCAGCTCGTTGTTATATAGAGATATATAGAAGAAAGTTTTGTGATGGCCATAACATACTAGTTTGAAGCTTTTAGTTTATTTTTTTTTTCTTCTTTCTTTTATGTTTTCTTATAAATGTTTCAAAAGAAAGTATTGGATTCATAAAAATTTACAACTTCTGGTTTTTGATGGATTTACACATTTTAAGAAGTCCAGTACCTGGTTTGACCAATTTTAAAAAACATGTCTGTGTGTATGTGACAAAAATTCTGTTCAACTGTACCTTCGGAACTAGTGTGTACTACAATTGCATATAAATTTATGTGTAGTTGCACCATGACATAAATCAGTGCCTACCAACTTTTGGTGCAAATGGCTCAACAGGTGGTGCTGCCATACTGCGATTTTTGCAACATAGAGGAAAGCTATATCTCAGAAACTACTGCACAGAATTTCTTATAAATACATATGTACATGTAACCAGGGTTGGCAAACTGGGCCCAGCCCAGAAAAACCCGCCCGGGTTTTTCTGGGCGGGCCCACCAACAAAAACCCACTGGGTTTTTGCAAATAAGTGGGTTTTTGTAAAAACATATTTATAATTTACAAATCCGATCTATAAAGTATAGAAAACACCTTAACTTTAAAGAAAAAACTCTTATTGTTATTTTCTAGAAAATAGTATTAAACATAAAAAGTAACTACAGTTATAAATATAATAAAAGCAAGTTTATCTTCTATAATTGGTTCAATTTTCCTTTTCCTGTAAAGCCGAACGATATTTTTGTTTAACAGTGGATATAAATGTTGCCCAGAATCGATATTTAACTAATTAAATTGTTTAGTTTTAAAACTTTATAATTTTATTTAAATTTTAGTAGCAACATAATTATAAATCTAATAACATAAAATTTTCTTCTATAACCGTTTCAACTATTAAAAAACTTAAAAAAAAAAAAAAAAAAAGATAAAGCAGTGCAACTTATTTTTATAATTAAAACTAGTTGGCATAAGTGGACTCTGCTCAGTTCCCCATCATATATATGTTCTCATACATTTCTAGTACAGGACATTTTCTTAACATGATTATCATGTTAAGAGAAATGAATCGACTAAACACTTGACACAATGAAATCAGGGTTAGAAATAAGCGGTCGTCAGTCGCATTTTGCGACCAGTTTTTTCATTTTGACGCCTAGAATTCCAATCATAGGTGCCATATTTGACGCCTGGATTTTTCCCTCATCATACCTAATAATTTTCCAAATCCCATCAGACTATAAACAAGTCTGTTTCAGTCAATTGAACCTAATAAAAAATGATTTAAGAAATCATATCTCTATGAAAGTAGTTGACGATTTGTTAATGATTAAATTAAACAGCCCTAAATTGGAAGAAAATGCTATTAAATTGTGGTGGAATGATGTATCTTCTGGGTGTAGAATGAATTTGCGATTTTAAATATGTTTAATATTGTCAAGGTAATTACATTCATTACATAAATATGTTTTATATAATCTCGCATGTATTATTGACAAGTTGATGCTTTATTATTATTATTTTTTTTAATATACAAATTTAATTATAGATGGCACCTAGATTTTTCATTTTGACGCCCAAAAAATTTAATCCAGGCATCATTTTGACGCCTAGTTTCAAAATTCTTATTTCTAACACTGAATGAAATCCCCACCTAATAGGCTATCCACCATTCATTTTGATATATTTATCTTATTCTAATCTATTAATTTATTTTATTAGGATCAATTTCGTAGTTTCATTTCCATGCTACTATTTCCAATGCAACAATCCTCAAAATGTCAAAATGCATATTTATATAGGATATCGCCCCATTTTGCTATGTTGATAAATTCTTAAATTACGAGTAACTTGCAAAATTTTCTTATTAGAATATTTGTAGTCAATTATGTTCAAACAAGTATCATAAATGTTATTTTGAAGTTGTCTGATATATTTATGATCCTCAAAATGGACATTTATGCTCAATTTTGCCCTATTCTGCCATTTTAAGTAAATTGTAAATTCCAAATAATTTACGAATTCTTTTAATTGGAAAATTTATACTCTATGATATTCATGCCAGTACTTGCAAAATTTTCAAAGTAGCATGTTTCTAGTTACTGATGTTCATTCCGACATCAAAACACATATTTTAAAACTGGTCTCACTTTTTTTTCATAAAAATTTTCCATTTAATGCAAAATTTTACTTAAATGTAAAATTTTGCCCTATTTTCATATGTTATAAACCTAAATTTTTAATAACTTACAAAGTTTTTTAATTCGAATATTGCAAATGAATAGGGTTCTTGCCAGTGTCAAAAGTAATATTTTAAAACTGATCTGACTTCTATGTGATAATTTGTTCTTGAGATATCGTGTACACAGACTAATGGACTAACAAACTAATACACACCATACAAATTTTGTCATTTTTCGTATTCCTTACACGTGAAAATGTGTAAAAATGAAAAAAAAAATGAGGTCGAAAATTTTCACGATTACCTAAGTTCTCCATCTATAGTATGATGTGGAACTAAAAAATTTAATATGTATTGTACTTAAGAATTTAAATTCGTTTATTTTATCAGCTATTGTTATTAAGAATATTATTTTGAATAAGCATACATTAAAATAAAATATAGCTTAATCTTACTTATTAACACTATTTTAATATTAGAATCAAATCAATTTTTATTTCTAAGATAAATATTAGGTTAATTATTAATTAGTAGTTTAATATAATTAGGTGTATTACAACTAATATGCTAAATAACATATATCTAACATTGCAATGCAAATGTATTCAAACAAAAACCCACAAAAGCCCAGAAAACCCCACAAATACCCAGAAAAACCCAAGTGGGTTGGGTTTTTCTAGAAAAACCCGGGTTTTTGCCAACCCTGCATGTAACTTGGCATATATTAGTGCCTATCAAATTTTGGTGCCAATCGCTCTACAGGTGGTGCTGTTATACAGTGCTTTCTGCAATTTAGGGAAGGCTATATTTTAGGTTCTATTTCATGTAACTACACAAAACTTCATGTTGGAAAGGCATTATGAGAAATTATGCTGGTTCTGTTTGGGTGCGTGTTGGCCAGTAGGTGGCTCTGCAATACAGAAATTTCCCCCAAAAAGGGGAAGGCTATATCTCTTATTCTATTGCGTATAATTGCATAGAACTTGGAACTTGGTATGTGAGAGAACCAGCCATTGTGAAACACTATTGCGATTTATTTTAGGTGTATATTGACCAACAGGTGGCAATACTGCACTACAATTAACCCAATGAATAGGCTAAGTTAACTTCTATGACATATGTGCATGAAACTTGATATATAAGACAACCATTATGATAGCAAATGTTGACCTTATTTATGTGTATATCAGCCGACAGGTGGAGCTTCTATTATGATTTTTCGCAAGCGTATATCTCAACATCTGTTCATTAAAATTGCATAAACTCCTTTTGTAAAATATTTATTGCTATGGTTAAACTTTTATACGATTTAAACCATAAGTGGCGCTGTTATATAGAATTATGTAGAAGAAAGTTTTGTGATGGCCACAACATATTAGTTTTCATGTGAAAATAACCCTTCAACTGTGATTATATTAGTAAAATATTTTATTTCATTTTTTTAATAATAGTATTCTAAAACATATGTAAATAATAAGTTTTAGTTTTATAATTCTGAACAAAACCTATCTTTTGTGATAGTGCTTTTCACCAAAAATTGCAAGTGTAGGAATGAGTATGTTAGGCTTAAAATTTTATTCTTCATGGCAATATTGCACAAATAAATAGAATATTAAATATGTTTAAATAAATTATATTTAAAATGTTTTTAAAAGAATAGTATATGAAATATGTTTATATTTTATTGTTTTAAAATAAAGAAAATGAAAAGAAATATACAACACAACAAAAAACAAAATTAATGCCGGATATCCGTATCCGGCAGGCAGAAGAGCTCCGGATATCCGGTATCCGGCAAAATCACTATCCGTTTCATCCCTAGCTAAAACCATAAATTATGAAACACGCAACAATTGTTTCCGTCGAAGTACAACCTTTCATCAGGCAGAAAAAAAAAGCACAATAATTCGACACTATATTATTATTGCACACATTTGTAATTTAAGGTGCTACTTTACAAACTTCATTCAACAAAAAATAATTTGGTGCATTTTTCATACATTATAGTTATATCATCATATGAAAGATATTTGGTTAAAATTGAAAAGTTTAAAATTTCTGCTATGCTACCCATTAAAATAAATCAATTTGTGAATTAATCTTTAACGATTAAGCTCATGGAAATGAAGGAGAAGATATATATCTTTATTGATAGCAAAAATCGCTTAATCAGCAAAATTTTATTTGACATGACAGAACAGAGTATAATGTCGTCAGAAATAATATTAACTTAATTCAATTTTAATTAAGTAAAAACACAATGATAAATGTGTATCATTAAATAATTATAGCATATTTTTTAATCAAACTCTTGTTCAAAATCAGGTATTTAAAGACTGTGTTTCAAGATTAAAATATAAAAAAAATCATCAAAATGATTTTAAAAGCAATTTGCTGCTAATAAAACAAAATTTATATTTCTTTCATGTTCAATATTTACGAAGCTAAGCTGCGTAGTACGCATGTGTTACGAAAAGATCCGAGAATTATCTCTGTTAATTCTCCCATATTCGAGGATCAAAAAAGAAGTGTTAAAGTAGCCGGTGAACTGCGAATTTTCGTTGGAGAATACCGATTTTCGTATGATCGAGTGATTACCGCTGATGCGAGATTTAATCCGAGTGTTAAGAAGTTGGTGAATACGGCCCTTAATGTGCTATAGTTTTTTTTTTTTTTTTTACGATTTGTTCTCTGGCGTATTAATACATTGAGATGAAAAGTGAAAAATTAGCCAATAGCCGAGAACGGTTCAATTGATTGATGGATGCGTTTTACGTTACACTAAAATCCAAGAAAAATGTTCACTTTACAGTGTACACCTTTCACCTGTTTTGAAGGGAAAAGTTGAAGTGATTATTATTTCCATCTAATAGCAGGCGTGTAAAGGGATGTTGGTGATTTATCATTCTGATAAACACTTAATTAAAAATAAATAAAATATTTAATTTTACATTAAAAGCATTTAAAACCTTTAAAATTACCGTTCCACACAATCGGTGTAAGGTATTTAATTTTAAACTATATTAATTTAAAACGAAGTGTTGAATTACTAAACTAAATACATGAAAAAACCTTTTCCCTCTTGAAACCGCGGGAGTCTACAAAATACCTTACACCAACCAAAACAACCAATCAGGTTCGTACATCGGTGTAACCAAGAGAAAAATTAAAACAAGAATAAAAGAACACATAAAAGATATCAAAACAGGAAGTCAGAATACAGCCTTGGCCAAAACATTTTACAAAGAAGATATTAATATAAATTTTGAACAAACAGCTAAAATAGCCAATTATGAGGATTATAACTATGCAATGTACTGCGGATCCATTGAGATAGCAACCAATAGGAACACTTGCAATGACAGCGGCTCAGTAGCTCCGGACAGAATGTGGCGCCATGTTTAGAAAAGTAAAAACCATCACAACAGTCCAAGTCACGCACAGAGGAGGCCGTCTGACGAGAACCGGGAACCCGGTGGAAAAGTTTAACGGCAAGCAACGAAATCAGTAAAGGTTTTTTCATGTATTTAGTTTAAAATATTTAATATTTACATTTAGTGGCAATCTATTCACCTGTTTCCTGTTTAAAGTTTAATTACATATTTTTATAAATTTTTAGTTTTATATTATCGATAAACACTATTACTAATTTTTTTCTTTTCAATTTAGTGCATAAAAATAATGAAATTCTTACAGCTACTTAGTATTGGCCAAGTACTTGGTCAAAATTTGACTGCATATAGAGTACTCAGCAGATTAGCTGAGTGCAAAGTACATATCAAGTACTTGATGCAGCTCTAATTAATAAATCAGATGATAAAAAGAGAGGGGGGGGGGCTAAAACTAGAGCTGTACTTTGTGCTAAGTATTCGGCCAATACAGAGTAGTTGTGAGAATTTCATTAATCTTATGCATTATTGAAAGAAATGTGTTAATGAGTGATATTTATTTTATACTAGCCGCTTTCGGCGACCAGCTGGCTCGCGATCCTTGAAAAATCCGACTTTATGAAACTCCCGCTCGGTGGGGGTTTCATAAAGCCCCATTTCACTACATGAAACAGCCTGTTCGCTCACCATGTTATGATCCTTCAAATTTATGACTTTGAGCAAAGTTCTGCTCGATGGCGCCTTATCCCCGTTTTATAACTTACAACACCTTCCTTGCTCATTAGAATTTTAAATATTGAAATTTTAAAATATTACAGCACCATCTGGTGGTAGAAATTTCTGTAATTTATTGTTCAATTCTAAATCAACAAAGCTTTCAAATGATGTATTACTTATGAAATTATTTTAATTAGTAACTTAGATACCAAAGAAAACCTAATCAGGAAATCTTTAAATGTGTAAATCAGGTGAAATCTTGAATTCCACTTTCGATAATATGGAAGTACTTTAAAATATCATTCGAATAATGTATTAAAAATAATTTAATCATAATTAGAATTTGAAATATTGAAATTTTAAAATATTGCAGCGCCATCTGGTGGTAGAAATTTCTGTAATCTATTGTTCAATTTCAAATCAACAAAGCTTTCAAATGATGTCTTACTCATGAAATTATTTTAATTACCGTAATTTTGTGTATAATATAACCTGCAGGTAATCTATAAAAAAAATCTTTAATAAGGAATATCTTATAGGTAAATATATAAATTTTCAACATTATGATTGCTCCCTAGCCATTGAGATTCAGGGAATTTTGTTCTGATTTTTTAAATGAAAATTTAATATATTTAATTATTATTTTTTATTGCTATTGCTATTGCCCTTTTTTTTTTTTTTTTTTTTTAAATTTAGATTTAACTTACTTTAATCGATGTAATTTGATTTTTAATATAAAATTAGTTACTAAATTTTGTGACTTGAAAAGTATTGTTAACAATAACAACAATACCTTATTATTGAAAAGGAATCGCCATTTGAATATATATTTATTAGTAAAGTCTCAATTAATTTAAAAATAATAAAATACAGATAGTTTTCTTTAAAAAAGGAAAAAGAAAGAAAGAAAACCTTAGGATATTAAATGTAATTTGCTTTTAGTGACAGAATGCTATTTCTTTCAATGAACTAATTATTAACTTGCAACTATCATAGACTATTTTTTCATACGCATAAGCGTGTGATCATTTATGAAGTTTTTAAATTTATAAACAGTAAAGAGCCAGAAATCTGCCGAAGTCTGAAATCCGCAACAACTTGTCAGATACAAACAATGAAATTCACTATTAATAAATTACAAAACTGCAAATCCGAATTTTTGAAAAAGATCTTAAATAATAATTTTATGTTTGCATTTTATGATTACAAAAAAGAAAAACCAAATAATAATATGTAAGACTGCAAGGTCCAAGTTGCTGCTAATGAAATTATTGACAGTATATTAAATTCATCAAAAGAAAATAATGATTATTGTGATATGATGATATCAATCAGGTAAATAATAACAAACTAATTTTTTAAAATGCTTTTTGATGAAGGCATAATTTTTAAGGAAGAACTCAATAAAGATTGTAGAAAAATAAATTTGTGTTACTACTATTTACAATAAATAAAAAAATAAATAAATCGTGCAGGTTCAAGTTCGGTTTAAAATTAGCTACGTGTGAACAGATTTTATCTAAGTTTGACAATTTTTTTTTTTTCATTTTTACTTATTGTTTTCATTATATATTTTTGTTAATGTTCATTATTATTCTTATGTACAGTCACCCAAAAAAAAACGCCACCCCCCCACCTAAATTCGCCGTAAATTATCGTAGAAACATTTGACTGGTACCGATCGATTTGTAATAACGTCTAGTTTATAACGATATAGTTACATTTTGCCTAAGGGGTCGTCTACATATTAAAACTGGCATTAATTTCATTTTTTTCAATGGCAACCCCTATTTTTGACTTCATATTCAGATTTCTGAGATCAAGGCGGTTCGAAAAACATACCTATTTATATACCTTAAATCAATGTTAAGTAGAGTTACACGTGAAAATGTATTAGGGGTCCGTCTATATATTTAGAAAATATAAATCACGATCTACCACCCAGTACATATTATATATTAAGTTTCACACCGGAAAACAATTTCAGAAATGTTAATTATAAAATAAAAAAAATGACTAATCCACAGAACTTTCTGAGTTAGTTTATGAATTAAAAGATTTTTATTGGTTTCTATTGATTAAACATCAGATAGTTCACTTCATACGAAGAAAATTAAATATCTTGAATGGATATGAAAATATCTATCAAAAAAAAAAGATGAATGGTTTTAAATTTGTTTGAAAATTCAAAATTATTTTAACTCAAGCTGCCGTATAATTGTCTGAAACGGCGGCACTCAACCTGGTTCCCACGGCCGTTTCACAGTGACAATGGGAGTTTGTTCTGATACTGCAGTACTTTCATTTTCTTTAATTGACTTTTTTAAAATATTAAAACAGATTTTTTTATTTTTATTTATTTATTTTTTTAATTAATTATTATTATTTTTTTTCATGACATTATTAAAAACTTTTACATAAATCTCCACGATATTCTTTTGCTTTTATATTTTATAATGTGTAACAAATTAATATGTAAAATAATAAATCCTACTACTTAATGGGATGTTCTAAAATTCTACACTTTAACACAGATACCGAAGTGGACGGTGGGTGTAGAAAGGCTGACTACCCTTAATCTAAATCTTCACTTGAAAAGGTCAAAATGTTACATAACTCTTTTTTTTTTTTTTTTTTTTTTTTAAGGAAAAAAGAAGAAGATAAGGAGGAGAAAGAAAGATCAAAACGAATATAAAGCATATTAAACGTTAATACCCTTTAAACACTGGAAAAAGGCGGGGTTTTCTATTGAGTGTCATTTGGGAGCTGTAGAGTGCCAGAAAATTACTTTATAAAATAAAACTTTTCATTTAAAGGGTATTTAAAGCAGCATTATATTTAATACATAGACTATTCAGAAAAAAAATACCATTCATCTGGTTCATGAAAAATAAAGAACATTTTCTGGCATTGCTCTATGTATATACATTCTTGTCAACCTATCCCGGAAGATTACTGGTCCCGCCCCTTTCCATACATTTTTTTCACATCAGTCTTTTTAGAGCCGTGTCAGCCATCGGTGGCTGACACTGATCTTTCCATTTAGGCTAAGTCAGCCGGCAGTGTAAAATATGATATAAAACTACAGAACTTACATAGTTTTAAGTAATTACTGACAATTTATTTAAAATTTACTGCATGTTTTTTTTTTCTTTTAATAGGATTTTTATAGGATTATATGGTTAAGGCCTAATGGGGTTTATTGAAACTCGATAAACATAACACGCTTCTAAGCAGCACGTGTGGCCTGAATGGGATTTCCATAAGAATTCGCGTGTCGCTCAATGAGTTAATCGTAAATGTATTTGAAGTTAATTACTCTAAAAATTAAATTGTGTACACACAGGGGCGGGAACTAACAATGTTACGGGTTAGGTTGGCAAGTATGCATATATATTTTGCTTGATTTATAAAAATTTATAACACATTTTCTTCTTTTTTTTTCAGTATTTTGTGTTTATATCTCTCATTAAAAATAAATACAATATTCATATATAAACATTTCCATACAGTAATGTATATAAACATATTGATTAAAGAAGATTTGTTGATATTATATAATTATTCTTCTATCTGTATAGTATATTAACACAAATATATTTCGTAAATTTCGCAGCATCGAAAAACAGCAACATAGCTTCCATATCAAGGCTTAATGTAAATAGCCACGCCTTTTCACAAATTTTCTAAAACTTTATAATATAAAGCAAAATAATTTTGCATATTTGTAATTAAATCATTCAAGTTTTGTCTTCAATAATCGATGTAGTAAATACCATTGTGATTTAAGCATACCAGCGTCACATATAGAGTAAAATAGGAATATGCGAATTTTCTTTTTTTTTAAATAGTGTTTCAGCGAATCAGAGGCGGGGGCTTCTTTTCTTTTGAAATTCTTTCACAATCCCTCGCCTACATTGTGATAACTTTACAAAAATATGCCAATTTGTATAATAAACATCGAAATATTGCTTAGGAAACAATAAAAATAACATAAAGGTAAATTAAAATAGTTTTCCGTCAAATTATATACAAACATTTACTTATAGAGGATACAGATTATAACAAGTGACGGCCCCCTAACAGGAATAAAAAGTGAAATATCACTGTAACTCAAAAAATAATGTTAGGAACGAGCTGTAAATTTGGAAACCTATGTTTTTTATGATGCCCGTTCTATTCGTGCAAAAATTAACATAGGTCATAATTCATAATTTTTTCAAATATGAATTTATTAATAATTTTCATAATTCAAAAAATGTTTTTTTAGCAAAAATTTGCATGGAATATGTTTGGGTTACTTCATTCTAACGAATAAAAAAAACAGAATTTAAATATCATAATTATTTCGGAAGATATGATTGAATGTTTGTCACTTTCATTTAACATTAGCACCCCCAAACTTTGACAGCTTATAACTCTATGAAAAATTCAGCGAAATATATAAACTATGCCATTTTCCGTGATAATTTGATCCAAAGAATTCAAATAAATTATAAAAAATGGGGGTTACCATTGAAAAAAATGAAGTTGATGTCAGTTTTAATATGTAGACGACCCCCTAAGTAAAATCTAACTATAACATTATAAACTAGACGTTATTACAAACTGATTGGTACCAGTCGCATGCTTCTACGATAATTTACGGCAAAATTAAGTGGGGGGGTGGCGTTTTTTTTTTGGGTGACTGTACCTAGTAATTTAATATTCAGTGTTATTATTCACTAGTATGTGTTTAGTTTGATTAATATTCTGTTTTTATTATTCAAAGTGAAAATCATTTTTTATGGACTCCGAAATCCTGAAATCAGCACAACCTCTGGTCCCGAGCTGTCCGGATTTTTGACTCTCTACTGTATTAATTAATTTATATATAATATATATATATATATATATGTATGTGTGTGGGAGAGAAAGAGAGATGTTTCATTCGATTTGATTGTGATTTAATTTTTATCATTAATCTAAGAGGAATTTATTTCAAAATCTGTGTTATATTTATAATAATAATAAAATGTATGTTTGTTTGTCCGGGATATTTAATTATGTTAATCATGTACGTAAATTTGCTAACCATGTACATAAATTAATTTTCTTTCAATTATAATGATTTTATTTTTAAAATGAAAAAAATGTAAGTAGTCCAATATTTAATCAAATATGCACATTACACAGGGTTCGTACGGTCCTTATTTTTTCCCTGAGTCTTATACCAGTAAATGTTTTAGAACGATTTTCGTTATAAAATAAGTCTTTCTGATTAAAATGAATTTTATTGTTTCAGGATACTGGTGTGAGACTCAGGGAAAAAATAAGGGCCGTACGAACCCTGTTACATGTGTCAAGGTTTAGAAAATGTTGATGCACAATTTCTTATCTTTTTAGTTCATGTTTAACTTATGTTTTTTCAAAAAAATATGTTATGTCCCTATTCCCTATGACTAAAAACAACGCCCTTGCCCACATTGAAATCTCAGTAGCACCTTGCAATTTGTTTCAGTGCATTTGAAAAAAAAAACGGGGGGGACACTTTTAATAAAAAAAAAAAAAAAAAATTAACAATATTGTAAGGGATTAAGATGGAAGAAAAATGCTTTTCCAATTCTGTGTGATTATAACTATTGCCTGTGTTTGACAAATATATCCGGATTGACAGAGAAGAAAATGACTCAAGTTTAGCAGATCTGTACAAATTAAATCCAGAGATCATTATTTAGGTTCTTCGTATCTTCTTTTATTATTAAACTAACATTTAGGAAATGCTTGGATAAAGCATCAATTTCCTACAAATTTTGTATTCGAGCTATCTGAATTTGAATGTGATAATTAAGAGTCGCATTAGTGCTTTATATTAAAAACCTTGTATTTTATTTAAACTGAAATTTTGGGGACTTTGATAAATTAACAATGCTTAGATCTTCGGTGTTAACTGATACACTTTATCATTCAAAATTCGATCTGAAATAATAAATTTTCTGTTCCATGTGTCCTATTGTTACATCATTTTCAACAAAGGTTGAATATGAGGTAATATCAATCAATAAATATGATATCATACTAAAAAAAAAACCTCATATATTTAAAAGATAGCAAAAAATTAGTGGGACCAAAGTGTCATGTACCCAAGCCAGAAAGACTTGTTTTAATCTTTTGATTAATTAATCAATAACCCTTAAAAAGTAATGATATCAGTACAAAAACCCTTAACGGGTTAAAAGTTTGTGACGCAGCTACTTTATCGCTATAAGAATTTGAAATATGGGTCTTAAAAATAATGATATCAAATTTTAAGTGACGCTTTGCTATTGGTTAAAATATACATAGATTTTTCTTATTTGATCATTTGCTTTTTTCTTTTATTTATATTTACAATGCAAACATATTTTTAACTTCAAGATAAGACAAATATATAAAATATACTCACTGATGCTTTTTCATTTTGCATTTCCATTTCAAAATAACAGTTTTAAAAGGAATGATATCAAAATTCCAGTGACGCCTCAATGTCACTTTAAAAGATTTGTTTTTAGATTCCACTAAAATTACCTTTGTTTTGTCTAATAAAGTATATTTACACATTGAAACAGTGCTTTTAATTTTCAAGTATACTGTCAAATAATCACACTTTCACTGAGTTTGCATTATAAATTGAAATTATTTATTTCAATAAATTGATTTGTTGTTTGCGTCACGCTATCCAAAACTGTGAGTAAAATTTATGTAAATGTTACTTTGTATCATAGTATCCAACTAAGTCAAAATTTGTTTGTGCAAAGAGATAGTGTGATGCAAAGAAAACATTTGCACAAATTTTACTTGCAGTTTTGGATAGCGTGACGCAAAAGACAAATCAATTTATTGAAATAAATAATTTCAATTTATAATGCAAACTCAGTGAAAGTGTGATTATTTGACAGTATACTTGAAAATTAAAAGCACTGTTTCAATGTGTAAATATACTTTATTAGACAAAACAAAGGTAATTTTAGTGGAATCTAAAAACAAATCTTTTAAAGTGACATTGAGGCGTCACTGGAATTTTGATATCATTCCTTTTAAAACTGTTATTTTGAAATGGAAATGCAAAATGAAAAAGCATCAGTGAGTATATTTTATATATTTGTCTTATCTTGAAGTTAAAAATATGTTTGCATTGTAAATATAAATAAAAGAAAAAAGCAAATGATCAAATAAGAAAAATCTATGTATATTTTAACCAATAGCAAAGCGTCACTTAAAATTTGATATCATTATTTTTAAGACCCATATTTCAAATTCTTATAGCGATAAAGTAGCTGCGTCACAAACTTTTAACCCGTTAAGGGTTTTTGTACTGATTTTTATACAAACATCAAAGGCAAATTTATATATTACCCCAAGAATCTACAACTAATATTAGGAAAAATATAAAGATAATAAAAATAACTATTGTTGTATATTTTTTCAGGTACTGATTTTTTTTTTTATCTATGTATACCAATGGTACTCATACCAATGGTTTTTATACAAACACCAAAGGCAAATTTATTATTAATTTATATATTACCCCAAGAATCTACAACTAATATTAGGGAAAATATAAAGATAACAAAAATAAAAACTGTTTTATATTTTTTTATGTACTGATCTTTGTTATCTATGTGTACCAATTGTACATTAATGTACCATCCCACGAAATCCTCATTAGTTATTATGATGAGATGTGATATGTATATATTTTATTATTTTTCGAGTTTCAAGTGACTAAAAAAATATGCTTTTTTTCCCCAAAAACCTATAACATAAATGGTTGATCCCGAGTTACACAAAACATCAGTGTTTTTTAAAAATAAGTTTTCACTTATTTACGACAGAAATTCTCTGTTTTAATTCGAAAATGATTATGATTAGTAGTGAAGTTTAGATTTCTAATTTTCTCAAGACAAAACATACACAACTACTTAAAAATAATAATAATAATTAATTATTTTCTTTTTTTAACAAAGAATTTTTGACAAATTATTTTTAAAATTTAGGGGTGACAAAGTGCCCCATCCTTATAGCTGCCAGATTTTATGCTTTTTAGTTACCAAAAAAATTTAATAGAAACTTTTTACATATTTCGGTGACAGTTATAACTCAAAGTAATATATATGTGCGTGTGTGGAAAATATATGTGAGACATTCCTTTTAAAAAATAGTGGTGATAAATGCGATTAAAAAATATTTAAATTTCGACTATACTAATATTTAAACTATACTATGATAATACGCAATAATAGTCGGTTTAGAATAATACTTTCAACAAAACATTAGAAAGCTGTAAGGTACCAAAGCTATTATTTCAAAACATTATTTAACTAATATGAAACCTCTAAACGGTGATATTATGCATCTTCGGCGTTAAATTTGACAGGTAAAGACTTTACTAATATTTAAACTAAACTAATACACAATAATAGTAAGTTTAGAATAGAACTTTGAATAAAATTTTAGGAAGCTGTAGTATAACTAATGCTATTCTTTTAAAAGATTATATGACTAATATGTAATATCCTAAGTTGGTGAGATTATTTTACTGGTTCAATTATTTCTTGTTAAAAGAATAAGTATCACTCCAACAAATAATCTAGTTTCTGCCTGTGTTATATTAGCATATTGACAGATATATGGGCCTTTTACGTGCAAAGAGATAAGATGAAAGCGTTACTTATTTAATATGGTCTTGTCAGTAATATATTACTGTGCTAATAGGTACTTATGCAGTAACAATATTATTTATCCTGTTTTGTGAAATAATGCCCATCTCTGTAACTTACAGGGCCATCAATTGTTTAGAGACAAAAAATTGAAATTAGTGGCCAGGGCGCGAAATTTCCACTCGCCAGCTCGCCATTGGCGAGTGGAATTTTTACTGTGGAGAGTAAAAATTTGGTCTAGTCATAGATAGAATTCTTACACGATACGGTGACAGAAAACATTCTTTCAACAACACTATCTTATAACCTCGTATTTAACCTCTTCTTTTTAAATTCTCGGAGAGCCGAGTCTGTGTGTGCGCTGCCCAAGATCGCCCCAACCTAGGAAAGGAAAAATGCATGCATAAAAGTTTTGATGCCTTTGGCAATTTCGTTTCTCCACCTGTCCAAGCAGAGTGAGAATAGACGAGTAAAGATCCTCTTTGCCCATCGCCCACTATCCAAGAGATTGGATAAGCGAAAGTTTACCTATGCGATATTGTCACATAAAAATGAACCCCAGCCCTTTTAAAGAGAGCCTATGTATATTTTGTTGAATAATAATCAAAAAACAGTTCATATTTTCAAGTTTTTACTGAAACTCCAGTGATCTGCGCTTGTAATGATTTGTATAAGCAACGATTTTATCGAAAAAGGTATTCCGAAAGGGCTATTTCAAATGATAATAATGAACAAGTTATACACATCGACATTCCGTCTGATTACAAAAATAAAATGGACAAAGAAGACATTTTTATAAAAAGTTAAGTAAATAAATGGATAAAAAAAGAAGCTTAATCTTTCATAATAAAAAGATTTTCACGGGATATTATTTGACAAAGACATTTTTTTTTCTTCATTTTGTTCTTTAATCACTCTTTGCTTTTATGTTATTAGATATTTTAATCTTTTTCAAATCTCAAATACATTATAATGATTTTTAATTATAGATGATTATGAAACATGATGATATACGACACACTTTAATACATATAATTTTAGACATATTTCTAAAAGCCTTTCAAATAGTTAGGAAAAATAAAAAACCCAAAATGTGTAAAAAGGGAAAAATATAACAAACCTATTTTGTGGCGAGTAAAACTTTTTTGTCGGCGAGTGAAATCTGAGTTGAAATTTCGGGCCCTGTTAGTGGCATAAAAACAGATTACCGGGAGATTTCTTTCTGGAACCTTTTCCAGATGTAGACACGTTCATCTTGGTATTTCAAATCGAAGTCAAAGTATCGAAATCAATCGTATTCAAATTGATGTACACAGGTACTTCGCAATGCTTAAGTGAAAATTATGAAGCAAGAAGTAATATACAAACTTTAGATGCAGTGCTTTATCATAGCTTCTATAAAAAGGTGAGAATAAATATTGCGCATTAAAAGTGACTAACAGAAGCTTATTTCGGATGACTTAAATGGTTTATATGTGTAATATCCGGTTGTGAAAAACGATTAGTTTCCTTTTTTGAATCAATTATAAATTATTTCAATTTGGGCAATCTGTATCTTCCAGAACAACTATTTACTAATAGATAATATGTGACACATTTTAATCACACAATAAGTTAAATATTACTTTTCACGAATAGTGGTTAAGAAAAATAGGGACAGTACAATTCCTTTTGATGCAACATATAATTAAACCCTAACAATCTACCAAAAAATATTTTTATTCTAGAAAAGAGTAAAGTTTCAAAAAATTTCCTGAAATATTCCCCCATTATATCTCTGCTATTTTGATATGATAAGCTTTATACTATTTTAATTAATTCATTTTATCATAAAGAAGATAGTTTCTGTATATCAATTACGTTTGTTACCGCGAGAAAGATTCCAGAGAATGTCTTGATTAAAGAAAAACAAAATCTGTATGAATGTTGGCAGCTAATTAGTACTGAATGAAAATGCGGAAACAGAATTTTGCGTTAAGGATCAAAGTTTACGAAAAATGGGTATCATTCTTAACTTTTATTTGAGCAAGGGAACACTAATAGAAAGGAGGTCGACAAAAGGTTATATGTATTTTGCTACTTTAATTAGAATATTTTATTTATTCGGTATGTCTCTTATTACTAACTCAGATGTCATTAAAATAAAATTTCCAACAGGGAAATAAATTAAATTTATTTAATACAAGATAAAAGGCATTTCAAACTCTTAAATAAACTTCTTTAAAACTAAATATAAGAAGGGAGGCTCTTGGCTAAAATTTACAAGTTTGTTATTTCTTCATCATAAACATGAAAATGATACTTTGTTTCAATTTTGAATATGAACATTGTGAATATTTTTAAAAGGAGGGCCTATTAATGTTTTCCATATTACAATCGAAAATATTTTTATTTATTGTGTACAGTTATGTTGTTGATAAATATTTACGGTTTTTAATAAATAATGCTGCCCAATTATTCATAATAATTTAAAAAAATAAATCTTATTTAGTACAATTATAAAGTAATGTCAAGCGATAACAAATAATATTTTCGTCGATTTCAATTATTTATTGTTCTGGTTTCATTCTGTAATTTTATAAATTATTTGTCCAATTTCGCTTAAAAACGATTTGTAAATTCAAATTTCGGTGTTACAAGTTGCAGCCCTTTTATTGTTGTCACAAGTTGCAGTCCTTTAATAGAATACCACTTCTTTTATAAAGCAATCTTCGCATTACTCAATCGAAGAAGAGCATTGCAAACGATTACTGAAGTTTATAATACAAAAAATCTGGTGTGAAACATCCACACGACTTCCATTACCCACTATTACACATATTATATGCATTTCTGAGAGATAATGCGATCAGAAATCATAAAAGTGAACTAAAGAGAAAATCGTTAGAGCCGTTTTTGAGATACCAGCTTTTACAAAAAATCAATTATTGACCGGAAAACAATAATTACATACAAAAGGATCTTTAAAAGTGAGTTAATATGGCGAGTTTTAAAAAAATCCGTACAGCTGTTTTTAAAGGAACGCCCTTGGGAGACCTGAAATTGAGCTATTTATACAGGACGCCTATCAATTTTCCTGAACTAACCAACTATATCATTCGCAAGGACATCTAATAGAGTGTTTATACAGCAAATTTGAAGAAAATCGTTAGAGCCGTTTTTGAGATACGGACTTACGGTCCCACTTCCGGTTAAACTCAATTATTGACAGGAAAACAATAATTACATGCAAAAGCATATTTAAAAGGAGTTAAAATGGCGAGTTTGAAAAAAATCCGTACAACCGTTTTTAAAGGAACGCCTTTGCGAGGCCTGAAATTGAGCTATTTATACAGGACGCCTATCAATTTTCCTGAACTAACCAACTATATCATTCGAAAGGACATCTAATAGAGCGTTTATATAGCGAGTTTGAAGAAATTCGTTAGAGCCGTTTTTGAGATACGGACTTACGGTCCCACTTCCGGTTTCCGATATCCCACTTCCGGTTTTTCAATTTTCACCAAAATTTGGAAATTTCATCTGTACACCAGACGTATTTCAATTCTAAAGTTTCGTAGCTCTATCTTTATTAGTTTCTGAGCTATAATAGCCAGAAGATTCTCCACATACATACATACATACATACATACACACACATACATACACACTGATCAATTGCCAAAAACCACTTTTTTGGACTCAGGGGACCTTAAAACGTGTAAATCAGGTGAAAACCCGATATCGAATTTTCAGACCGAAAACAATACTTCCATTACCTACGGTAGTAGGGTAATGGAAGTAAAAATGTAGTATTTAATTAAATAACCGCTGAAAAACTTCATGTTATGTTTTATTTGATAGCAATTATTATTTTTGCAGTGTATTATTTTTAAATACAGTACAGATTTTGAGTATTAAAAAACAGTTTGTGTTATTTTTCAGACAAAGTGTAGAGAATTAGATGCAAAACACAATAACGTCTTACATGTCACATTTTTAAAAGAGTCAGTTCGTCATGCACGGGAAATGTATATTTATTAGAAATCATGGTACGAACATTACAAATGTTACCGTTCGTTTTCACGAAAATAGTATTTTGAAATATTTTATATCATAATATTTTTCTAAGAGTAAATGAAGTAAAAATTACGATACCAACATACCTGCCAACATCCTAATTAATATTCCTTAGTAATGTTAGTCCCGCCTATTTTTTCACACGAGTAATTCTGAAGAGTACATTTCTTCTTATTTAATGATAACTGCATTTGCAAAATACTACTCTCAAAAAGTACTGGTGTGAAAAAAGGCGGGGTTTACAATACTACGGAATATTAATTAAGACGTGTTCGCAGGCATGCACTAGTTTTTGGTGCATAATCTCCAGGTGCAAAAAATCTGTTTCACACAAAAAAAATTAATTAACCCGTTAGTAGTCGCTATCAACAGCGCCACCTATTACAGATTGCGAACTTTTTATTTAACTGTCACCAATAATTTTAAGAAGTGATGTGATCGACGTTAAATCGATTTTATTCGCGTTTTATGTATATCAAATGCCACTTCTAAAAATTTTTGGTGGCTATTGAATAAAAGAATCTGGGAAAACTGAAGAATGGGCGGCAAATCGACCAACTAGCGACTACTAACGGGTTAACAGAGAAATTTACATTTTTCAAGTATCTTTTATGTTATTAAATATTTCTATTGTTTCTACCAGAAATTTCTGTGCGTTTGAAATTATGGAATTCGGAAATTTTTCTTCTTTGAAGTAAAGACGGTAAGAAATCCGAAGCACCAGGTTTTATTACATGAAGTTCTTGGTGTAAAAAGCATCTATTTGGTAAAAAAAATAAAAAAATACATATATCAGAGCTCGAAGTCTCCGCTCTCTTTTCAGGACATTTTATTGGATGAGAAATTTCCGTCTTTTTTAACTACCACTTTTTTTAAACAGAAATCCTTACCGTACTGTCATAATAATACGTCGTGATTAGAGATTTTTGTGTAAAAATAGTGGTAGCAAAAAAAAAGGCTAAAAATTTCTCAACTCAGAGAGTGTCCTGAAAAAATGGCGGAGACTTTTAGCTCTGTATATATACACAGAGCTGCCAACCTAATCCGGCAAATTGTTAGTACCGCCCCTTTTTCTACACCACTTAATTTTTAGAGTATTTTTCTACTTAATTCATCATAGATACATTTGAAGAGAATTGCTCTAAAAATTTAGTGGTGTAGAAAAAGGGGCGTTCTTCAATAGGCGTTAACAATTTGCCGGATTAGGTTGGCAGCTCTGTATACAGAGTTACCAACATTTTAATTTATTCCGGAGTATTTTTAGCTTCGCCTTTATTTCACACCAGTTTATTTATAGAATACTTTTCTCCAGTACACATACCGGCCAACCATCTCATTAATAAGCATGAAATTGATAACGCCACTTGAAAAAACACCCCTTTTCCCACACCACTTTACATACTTGTCAACATCCTAATTATAAAACCGTAAGATTTTTAGTACAGGCCCCTTTTTTTCCGCACCAATATATTTTGAGAGTAATTGTCTCCAAATGTAAATACGATTAAATAAGAAGAAAAAATATACTGGTGTGGATAAAGGGACGTATACTAAAAAAATCTTCCGGTTCATAATTAGGATGTTGGCAAGTATGACTTTATATTTAGAGTATTTCTCCACAAATGTTGTTACGATTAAATAAGAATAAAATTACTCTAAAAAGTGACTAAAAAAAAGTTTTAAGCTTTTGCGTTTTAAGACTTAAAAGTTTTAAGCTTCATAATGAGATGGTTGGCAAGTATGAGTATATAACTAAGATAAGATAGGAGAAAATTACCCTTAAAATAAAAATGGTATGGAATAAAAATGCTCCGGAATAAATTAAAATGTTTTAGCAACTCTGTATATATACTCGACAAACAAAATTCATATGGGCCAACACTGAAACAACTGTTTTCATTGTGGTCTTTCTTGACCAATGGTTATAAATGGTCGTTTCCTGGACAGATGACCTGGCCACTGGTAAACTGTTGGCCCATACAGTAGCATTTTGCATTGGCAATTTCATTTTAATATTCATTGTTTTGATTTTTTTTTTTTTTTTTTTTAGCTCCAAAAGAATGATTTCTTTAACGTTATTCTAATTCATGTATTAAAATTATGTATTCTCTTTTATGTTACGAAAAAGTTAGGATGAGCCATTATATATAAATTTAACATAAAAATTAATGTTTAATAAATACATTTTTTTTTTTTTTTTTTTTTTTTTTTTCAGATGGACCAACTGTAGGTACCCAAACCCAACAAGCAAAATGCCGACGTAAAAAAATGTGGCGTTCAGCCGATAGACACTATTTCATCTAACCAAGTGTCAACCGCTCGAGTCTAATGTCTATTGACAAGCCAACAAATCATGTTTGAGTGGAAATAGACTAAAAATAACATGTGTCCATACCTCATTTTTGAGAAAAATGCTAATTGAAGCACTTTTATACTTGAAAATACTCTAGTAATGAGGATTCGTACTCCTCGCCCTTTTACTGGATCACTTTTAGGGAGGAGAAATTTTCCTCTATATTGCTACCAGCAGAGCCCGAAGTCTCCGCCCTTTTTTCAGAACACTCTCTACGTTGAGAAATTTTAGCCATTTTTGCTACCACTATTTTTATACAAAAATTCTCTAACCTGTCTAATTACGATGTATTACTATATAAGCACGGTAAGGATTTCTGTCTAAAAAAAGTGGTAGTTAAAAAAGGCGGAATTTTCTCATCCAATAAAATATCCTGAAAAAAGGGCGGAGACTTCGAGCTCTGATTGCTACCGCCATTTTTATACAATGATCTCTATCCTATTTAATCACAACATATTACTGTAAATATACCATAAAGATTTCTGCTTAAAATTAGTGGTTTCATAAAAGTCGAATATTTTTCATCTCTGAGAGTGACCTAGAGATAGGGTAAGGAGTACGAACCCTAGTAATGACACTTTAAAACCCAATTTTGGACAAATTTTCTATTCCAGTAGTATATACTTTTGAATATTTTTGAGAAAAGATGAAATAAAAAGGGACTGATTAAAAATACATATTTAATTAAAACAGTAATTAACAAAATGACAAAGTAAAAAACAACGTAACCTTTTCAAAAATGTTTCCAAGTTTTTTTTTTCTTTTTTTTCTATTGAAATTGAAATTCCGAGTGCGAACCTTCCATTCACTCATCATAATTCTTTTTGAGAGGGTGTGCTAAAATTATAGCCGAATTCTCAGCGTTTTCGAAAACAATTTCTCTTGTAAAATATAGAGAACTGTAAACCACACAACATTTAGCCAAGTATACACTGGAATTTCAAATTTAGTGATCAAGCTTATAACCATATGAAATTGCAATGCCTTTTTTTTTTTTTTTTTTTTTTTACTTTTCATTGTCTTGTTACTCTTCATTTTATAAATATTAATAATAATAATAAATAATAATAATAATAATAATAATAACTTGAGAAATTGCCATATTGTTTATTTCCCATAAATACCTATTTTTCTTCAGCCCAGTTAACACATTGCCAATCGCAAACGATAACTGTTGTTTAAAAAAAAGAGAGAGAGAGAGAGAGCTTTTAGACTTTCCTCTCTAACTGGATCTGACACTATTTTTTATTTAATCCACATTATTATTACATACCTGCCAAACATCTCATTATGAAGCGTAAAAATTTTAGTACCCACCTTTTTTTTTACACACCCGTCAGTTTTTAGAGTAATTTTATTCTTATTTAATCGTAACAACATTTAGAAAGAATGTCTCTAAAAATAAAGTGGTGTGGAAAAAGGGGCGTTAACAATTTTACGCTTATTAATGAGATGGTTGGCAGGTATATTATTAGTACCCGCTTTTCTTTCCTACCAATTTTTAAGCAGAGTACTTCTCTCCAATATGTACTTACGACAAGGATCGTAGTCTCCGCCTACTTCTCAGGACACTTTCAGGAATGAGAAATTTACACCTATTTTTACACAATATTTCCTATCATGTTTAACTCTTCATCGGCCCTAACGCTCTAAAGCACTCTAAATAATGGTACCAAATTTAAGGTCTCTTTTATTCAACTACCACCAATAATTTTGAGGAGTGACATTTCATATACATAATCCACGAACAACCTTCTAAGTGATTAAGCAACCGTTACAGTTAAAATTTAGTATTGGATACTGAATAAAAAATCCCTAAATTTGGTAACCCTCACCAGAGGAGTGAAATTAAATAGAACCGGTAAAGAATTAATTGTAACACATTAATAATAATAAAAAAAAAAAGCACCACAAAACTGGCGTTTTAAAGTAATAAGTACAAAACTTTGAATAAAGTGAGTTCATTGCATTTTATGGTGTTTATTTAAAGTTTTGTACTGAGAACACATTAACTATAAACCAGTGGCGGCTCGTGCACCGAAAATAGGTGAAGAGGCGCACTGTATTTTACACTGTATTCGTTTATAGAATATAAATTTACATTTAAATAAGTATTTTTATTTAATTTTAGTTAAGACCCTGCTTTATAAAAATGATGCATTAAAAATATCTCAATATTATTTTTGAGCTCTTCACCTTTTCGGTTCACGAGCCGCCACTGCTATAAACAGGGATGAAAGAGTTCCGCTTTTTCTGCCACCAGTATCTATACAGCGAAATTTTAAACATATTTTTGTTGCAAAGACTACGATCTCTGACTTCGATTAAGTAAGAAGAAAACTGACCTTAAATTTAAGTGATGTGTAAAACAAAATAGGTGCTAAAGGCGCTGCAAAAGAATCACATCGAAGGTTTTTCGTCAATTATGTTTATCAAGTATAACTCCTCAAAATTGTTGGTGACAGTTGAATTAAAAAGTCCGTAAATTCGGAAACACATCTTAGCTCACTTTAGAGCCATACTTGCCTACATATTAATTAATATTCCGTAGTATTGTTAGCCCCGCATTCTTTTTTACACCAGTATCATTTTTAGAGTATTTTTCTTCTTACTTAATCGTAATTGCAATTGGAGAATATTCCTCTAAAGATTTACTGGTGTGAAAAAAAGGGCGGGGTTAACAACACTACGGAATATTAATGAGGATGTTAGCAAGTACGCTTTAGAGTATCAGAGCCGGCAAAAGGATGCTCAGATGACATTAATATAAAAGTACCGTAAAAATTTCTCTATAAAAATAGTGGTAGCTAAAACGAAAATTTTCTTCCCTGAAAATGCTCTAAAAAATGCGAAGAGTGTTATTCCTTGAATAGTATACCTGTTGTCAAATACTGTAACGTTTCGGAGGAATGCCGAAAGACAGAGCTTGTTGTTAAAAAAAAAAAATATGTAGCTATGAAATTTTAACTTATTCTTTAAATTGTCGATCATATATATACAAAGTGTTTTAATACAAAGTCAGCATGTTCAATACCTATTTCATAGTCTATACAGTGCGACCCAAAAGTTTTTAGACAACGGTTTTTTCTTTATTTAACCATTGAAAAAAATGAATAAAGATTTCAAAATTATTTTTAATTATAAGTAACATCAAAACAATAATATTATGCAAAAATATTATATTATAATCACAGACACTGTGATAGAAACTAAAACTGAAAATTTACTGTCCCAAAAGTTTATAGACAACTCATTATTTTTTTTTTTTAACATTCAATTTTTTGAGCCATTTTTCCTAATCACTTCAAAAAGTCGATCAGGCATACTCAAAACAATAGTTTGAAGAATTTCTGGATTTAGAGAAAACCAACTTCTTTCAGTTTGCAGCATTTGATCTTGAACTGATGCAAATTGACGAAATTAGCATATACGTCATTAGCAAATATTCCCCAAAGGTTACCCATTGGGTTCAGGTCAGGACTTAGGGCTGGCCAGTCCATAACAGTTACTTGGTTTTGTCTAAACCATTGCATTGTAGAGTTTGACACGTGAATGGAGCAATTGTCTTGCTGATATATCCATTCTTCCCCTCTTAACAAATTTCCAAATAGAAGTAACCGTACCTCTAGCATTTTTTGGTAATCTTCGGAACATTGGTGACCTTTTAAAAGGACAATATCGGTAGTGACGGTAGTTCCTTTAAAGGAAAATGCTCCCCGCACCATGAGTGAACCCCCTCCTTGTTGTCTGCTGAAAAAAGTTTGTGGTTCCTGGCGAATATCGAGCCAGTAATATATCCAACCATAGGGGCCATCGAAATTGAACTTCTTTTCATCACTAAACAAAACACTCAACCATTAATATGTCCAGTTCACATGATTTCGAGCTCACTAAACACGAGCGTCTTTGTGCCGTTTTTTCAACTTTGGTGAACGACGCTTTTTGGGATAAGCAAGCAACTTACCTGCAGCCGTCAATGCACCGTGGATTTGATACTGGAACAGTGATCTCT
This sequence comes from Salticus scenicus, assembly GCA_963930645.1. Classification (NCBI taxonomy): domain Eukaryota; kingdom Metazoa; phylum Arthropoda; class Arachnida; order Araneae; family Salticidae; genus Salticus; species Salticus scenicus. The sequence continues at coordinate 259,522,722 of OZ005651.1, read as the reverse complement.
CTAGAAATTGACGTACAGAGAAGTTATGGATTGAAACTAATCTGAAAATATCTGTCTTGTAGTTTAGTTGTTTTCTTTGGTAGCTCAGAACGTGATTTTCTTCAACATCGTCGCCTTTCGGCAGAATATGGTAAATACCAGCCCTGCTGCGTCCATTTTTTCTAGAAATGTCCACGACTTTCATTTCACGAGCTTTGAAACAATAAATTTTCAAAATTTCACTATTGGAAAACTGTACGTTGTGAAGCATCTGTACAATCAGTCAAAAAAAGAAAAACAGCTTCGCTTTTATCTCAGAAAACTATTACGTCACAAGTACATAAGTTTGGAATATGCAAATTTGAAGATCAGTACTTCAGTCAGCTTTTCACACCGGTTGTCTATATATTTTTGGGACAGCATTATTTTTGTTTTATTTTTTTATATTGAATTTATATGTGCTTAAAGTTCTTTAAGTATTTCATTATTTGTATTACGTCAATACATATTTACATAATTTATTTCGTCTTTGTTACTCGTTTAATTAGCTTTAAAAAAAAAAAAAAAAAAAAAAAAAAAGGGTTGTCTATAAACTTTTGGGACGCACTGTATAAACGTTCCTAAAATTTCCTCATAAAATATGTTGTGTTACCTTTTTCTTTAAAAGTCATGCTTTGTGATATCATTTTCTTCAGCTGGAACTGCTTGATAGTCCTTCTTGCATATACATATTATTAACTGCGATTTAAACACGTATAATAAAGCAATTGCTCTTTTGTACCCAATTTAAAATATTTATATTATGTTCTGTTAGTTTTCTTCATAATACCATTAACTTTTTTCACAAGAATAATATTTTCTAAGCACAGCTTTAATTTAAATTATTCAATATTCAAATTATTTTCTCTGAGAGAAAAAATAATGTATTCTAAATGTAAAAACATAATAATAATAAAAAAAAGAAAAAAAAAAACTCATACCAACTATCTGCGAAAAATTGAACGAATGCCAAAACCTGTTATTTAAAATGATACCCAATTATATTAGTAGTCACAAAAGTAACATTTTCAAGAACTTTTCACGCAGAAACTAATTTTCATTATTTTCCTATCAAAAAATACGTCAATTTTTATTTTCCTTATAACCATTTTATGAGAAATAATTTTGTTTTTATTTTTTCACGTAATAAAATTTTTAACAAGTTATTCTTACAGAATTCTTTTGTTTTTAAATTTGTAACAGGTATAAAATAACGATATAGTATTTTCTTGATTAAATAATTTACACACTGCAACGAATATCAATAACAGAACAGTTTATTTGTTTTTAATATACATAATTTTTTTTTTTTTTTTTTTTTTTTTTTTTTACGCAATTATATATATTAAACATTATTAATTACTCATACACAAAAAATGATTATTTATTGCTATTTTGTCTTGCTTTTTTTTTCTATTTGATTATTTTAAAAACAAAATTTACATTGTTTTCAGTTATGTATAAACATGTTTTAACACATTCAAAAACAGCACGCATAGCTTCCGACATCCTAATTATTAGTCCGCAGTATTGTTAGTGTCTAACTTTTTTTTCCCCACTAGTCTATGTTTCAGAGCATGGGTGGCCAACCCGCGGCCATCCGTGTAGTTTCGTGCGGCCCGCGAAAAGTCTAACGATACTTAAATTTTGGCAAATTTGGTTAAAAGTTTAAAAATTAATAAATCCTTTCTCACTTTTCGCAGTAAAAGCAGAGCCTGATTAAGGGGGAAGCACACATTATCTCCGCTCTCACCGGAATATTTTTACAATTATTTTTTACGTCATGTCATAGAAATTCCACGCTTTGACGAGGAAATATTTTTTATAAAAAATGAACGGTGTAAAACAATCCAATTTACTTACCGTTATTAGACACCAGAATTCATTTAAAATAATTTTTAATGAGAATTATCTGTTTATTATAGCAGGAAAGTATTTGTTAAAAAATAACGGTGTAAGTATAAATAATGTGTGCTTCCCCCTTAATCAGGCTCTGAGTAAAAATACCTTTCAACGATCATGGTAACTAAATCACACTGTTGTAACGAAATTGTTATTAGATCCAGTATTTGTTCTTTTTATTATACTTCTTAATGTATAGTCATAATTTTTTCCCGATTATGTTGTTAATTTACGAATGAAAAAAAAAAAAATGTATTCTGCTCCGAATCTTCACCCTGCCCTTCCCCCGAAAAAAGTATATACTTTCACTGCCATAAAAATTTGCGCACCAAGAAAGGGTTGTCAGAATGAAACAAAATTTTACATACGTAAGTTCAATGTTGATATAAGTAAATGATAACAAAATCAAAGCGAAATGATCATTTATTACAGGAAAAATTACAAAAGAAGGGAGGTTTTAGTACCTTGTTGGGCCACCTCTAGCGTGAATGCACGATGCGATACGGGCAAGCATTGTGGCATACAAGTCCCGTATGATGTCCTGTGGCATCTCGTTCCACATTTGTTGTAAATGTGCCTCTAATTCGTCCAAACTCGTAGGCTGCCAAATTTGCCGTCCCAGATGATCCCAGATATGCTCAATTGGTAACAAATCTGATATCGAACAGGCCACAGAAGGGTGTATTATGACGGAAGCAGTCCTGAGACACCCTTGCTGTGTGTGGCTGTGCATTGTCTTGTTGAAAAATGGCTCCTGGGAGCCCTGTCATAAGTGACAACACTTATGGCTGAAGGATGTTACGAACGTACCGCTGGTCTGTCATGGTGCCGTGGATCAATACTAGGGATGACCGTGTATCGAATGCAATGTCATCCCCTACCAATACCATCACATCAGCTGTGGTTGAAGTGTGCAGCTGAAAATCTAAGGCAGGATTGAGGCGTTTACCATGATGCCTCCATACACATACATGTTTGTCATCACTGCCCAAATTGAATGTGGATTCGTCGCTGAAGACGACCTATTTCCATCCGGTTGCAATCCAAACCCGTCGAGCGCGACACGGCACTACTCCAAACAGAGGATAGAAGGGTATTATTGGCAACATACGTAATGGGCGTCGCGATAGTAAGTGCCTTTCAGCCAAGGACCTTGTGATAGTACGTACAGACACAAGGACAGATCATATAGGAATAGGTGTTGCATATGTCCGGATATCGGACAACGAGACAGTTGGCGCTATATGTACGTTTCGTATGATATGACGATTTTTTCGATTATTGACCTGTCTAGCACGTCCTGAGCCTAGTCACCGTGTAAGCGGCCTCTCTTTTGTCCACTAGTCACAACACCTCCTCACAGTAAAATCAGAACGGCCTCGGTGGCTGGCTACTCACCAAGCTGATCACCCGCATTCCATCACACCGTTGATTCTTCCCCTCTCGGACTCTGACAGCTGTTCGTATTGTCTTCGATGGCGTCGTGACGGCATCTCTATTTAAAAAGTGTCCCTCTGCAACAGATTATGCGCATCAAGCAAGCACTGCTTACCTGTTTTATACTCCAAGAAAAACGAACTTCAACGCCCTCTGGTGGCATTATACAATGCGCAATCATGCTGCATTTCTAATCATTTGCATATCTGCCTGGCACGTACCTTCATGCTACGTTTCATTACGGTCCAATAATTATTTCTTGGTGCGCAAATTTTTTGGCAATGAGTGTACATGCATGATTCATATACTTACGAACATATAAACACACGATGCGGCCCGCCGGAATAAAAAAGATTTCCAATGCGGCCCACCTAGTGTTTTGGGTTGGACAGGCCTGTTTTAGAGTATTACCCTTTTTATTTAATCGTAATTACATTTGGTGGGAATTAAAAAGGTGGTGTGAGGAAATAAAGTGGTGTGGAAAAAGGGGCGGGCGCTAATAATACGACCGAGTATTGATTAAGATGTTGGCAGGTATGGCACTGTGATAACGTGCCAGGTGTATTAAAACTTGCGCGACCGCATATTTTTCAACAGTAAGTGTAGACGTTACTATTATAAGTTACAGTCATTTACCACAAGATTTTCTGTATTCATATTTATATTACAAATGAATATGTATTATATTTTTTGCAAGTATTTGTATCCATAGTACATCGATTGTGCAAATACGAATATTGGGTAATATTCTTCAAACATAAAGTAACATGCGAATTGCAAAATAAACACCCACTGGGGGAGTTATAGATTTCCAAATGACGTGATTTCATGGCAGTGGCCGCGAAAGTCATATGAGCTTGGTCAAATATCGAGAAAACAAGAAGCAGGGGCTGGGTCAAATCCTGTGCATTTTACCATACTTGTCAACATTTTAATTTATTCCGGAGCATATTTAACCCCGCCTTTAATTCGCAACACTTTATTTATAAAATACTTTTCTCCAATATACAGGGTGGTTATAATTAAACTTATCCTATAAACAGCATCCTACAGCGCAAACGGGTGAATGGAATGCAACGAAATTTGGTATATAGATTATCTAAGCTCAAGGAGTTTCGAAAAAAAAAACTTCCAAAATGTCCGCCAGACGGCGCATTTTCCAGAAAAAAAAACATTAAATTTAACGCAATAAACGACCAAAACGGAATACAGAATCAATATTAACATTTACTGACTAGTTTCTGATCACTGCTTGTCATCGCGAACGTTTGTCGTCAGCAAACGTTTTGTACCCTAACCTGTTTTGTATAAAGCTTCCTCTTCTTCGCAAGCATGCAAATCTCAACATTTTTTCCCTAGAACTGACATTTTCCTGGTTTTACATTTTATTACTCATAATTCTTGTTCTGGATTATTAATAGTGTTTCTGTATTCCGTTTTGGTCGTTTATTGTGTTAAATTTAATGTTTTTCCGTAAATTGCGCCCTCTGGTGGACATTTTGGAACTATTTTTTTTCGAAATTTCGTGAGCGTATCTCGTATATAGTCTACATACCAAATTTCGTTGCATTCCGTTCACTAGTTTGCGCTGTAGGATGCTGTTTATAGGGGAAGTTTAATTATAACCACCCTGTATATTGGAGAAAAGTATTTTATAAATAAAGAGGTGCGAATTAAAGGCGAGGCTAAATATACTCCGGAATAATTTAAAATGCTGACAACTATGGTAAAATGCACAGGATTTGACCCAGCCCCTACTTCTTGTTTTCTTGATATTTTAGAGAATTAGAAAGCATCAATCAACATCATACTATTTAAAATGTATTAAAAAGTATCTGGTAAATGAAAATGCCTATCATTAATACTCTTATTTTTATACAAGTGTCTTGAATTCAATAAAAACTGGAACCATTTTGGTGTGTCTTTAAACAATTATAAAAGGCTAAAAAGTATCCCCTATCTCATTAGGACTGCATTTTCGACCTTGCATTTCTATGTGATTCCGAATCGACAATGTGCCCCTTACATCTAATTTAATTTAGTCCCACCGGCCGCGAATAAGCTATTATATATTCACTGATTTCTTGTTTCCTTTAACATTTACATTATATTGTATTTTTTATAGAAAAATTAAAAGAAAACCTTAGTCAGTAGTTTACAGAAGTCACTTTAATATTCAACCAGTTTTCTCTTAAAGTAAACAAACAATTAAAAACTATGCTTGATGATAAAAATTACAAATTTTGCTTAATGTTGTTTCGTTTCAATTTTTAAGCAATACTTGTACCTACATTCTTCGGTTAATGCAGAGTGATATTTGATTATTTAGATCCGAAACGATTGTTCTGTGTATTTTATTTATGATGTTCCTATTACAATGCTTTATTCTTCAAATCTTTATTCAAGGAATAGTTATCATAGTTATGCGTCTCTAATTATGCATCATATTTATGCATCAATAGTATAACTATGATGCATCAATGAATCAATATATGCATGAATAGTACAACTATGATAATAGTATATAAGCATCATAATTATGCTATCACAGTTATGCATCAATAGTTATGCGTCTATATTATTTTTTGTAAGTAAGATTTTAGTGAAATATGGTACGCATTCTAGTCAATCACACCAGTATGATGAAAGTTAAAAATAATCTATAGCGCATTACACTACGAATATGTGGCTTAATAAAGTGACTCAATTCGAAAGAAAGTTTTGAAGAATTCTTGAAACATAATGCTGATATAGATGACTCTTTTTAACCATAAAAATTTTAATTTAATAAAAAATTGCAGATGTAATATTACTGATTTTTATATTATCTATTTATTTATTTATTACTGCCACTATTTTCTAACAAAAATCACTTCTCTACTTCATCATAAGAATCACTCTAAAAGTATGATAAGGATGTCTGTATTGAAATAGTGAAATCTCATCCACGATAACGACACCAGTGATTGAACAGAGCCTAATTAATATCGGGACACACTCTCACCACTATTTTGTCTCCATTATTTTTTGCTTCAAATAGACAAAAGTTACTCGTTTATAAAAAAAAAGACAATCATTTTTATAAAACAGTTGTATCTATTTGTCTATGTCTAAATTCGTCTGTGTAACACCAGGACATTCTTATACAAATCCTTTTCCAACGAGAGCATGGAAATTCTATAATAAATCAGTCGAAACTTATTGTGAAAAATTAGTGGTATTACTGTGCTTTAGTCTTAACAGGGCTGCACCAGAAAGAAATTCTCATTCATTCATAGTATTGGTGGTGGTGTTGGGGTAAAAGCCAACTAAGTATTCCAGTGTCCCAAGCCTGCGTGGAATACTCTGTGTGTGTGTGGGGGGGGACTTATGTAAAATTTGGAGAAAACCACAGGCAACTTTGAACGGCTCGGTCACCGAGTGCTACCGTATTCTAACCCAGCACCTGCCATCTAGCAGTTTTGAGTTCAGAACTTAGAGTTCACACGGACATGACTTTTTTCAAGGACACTTCCACATCATTGCCAGATTTTGCAACTTTTTAATTCAGTATCCACCACTAACTTTTAAATGTAACGGTTGCCTAATCACTTTGATGAATAATCATTTATTATGTATATCAAATATCACTTCTCAAAAATATTGGTAACAGTTGAATAAAAATGTAGCAGCATCTGGCAACACTGCACTTCCATTACTAGCCTCTAATTATAAAACTCATTTTCCATGAATAAGCTTATTTTGCAATTAAAATTGCTATTGAAAATAAGTGATATATATCCACTTTCAAAGACCGTGTGAACCCTGAGAATTTATCGGTCACTGGTCAGGTGACAGTTATATTCGTCTGCTTTTTATATAATATATATCATAAGGCAAGCCCTATGAAAAGAATATAATTTTAGACTACTTTTTTTTTTTTTTTTTTAAGTGATAACTGTATGTTTTATACAGTGTTAACTATGATAAACAGCGCATATGATTTACAAAAAATATCAAAGTAACCAAAACTTGTTTATTAGCTCATATTCTTATATACAATAAGACAAATATGTTTCAAATATTTAAACGAATAAAGTGTCGAATGAATTAGATAAATATCTTATAAACACAAAAGTACGAATGAAAGAAAAAATAAGCATAAATTTGTTATGTTTATTATATTAGAAATGTCTCAGATAAAATATGAGATACTTATCATCTAATAAAAAAGTAATTTGTAAAAAAGTAATCTTGTTTAAAACATGGCACTCGTTTTTAAAAATATTATCTTTTAATAAGTTAAAAAACTTTAATTTGTGTTAAATTTTTAATTGCAGAAAAATTTTCTCCAGCAAAATTTCATTACTCTTACTTAAAAAGATATCTAGCGTACAATTATTTACTCAAGCTACAGTTTCTTTTAATCCAAAAAAAGAACTTATTTTTTTCAATGAATGTCGAGCTATGAAAAAAGTCAAACTTTTCAGGCATTTGGTGATAAGAGGATTATATTTACATGAAATGAAACATCACTAAGGCGTAAAAGCTTGTCAAAAAGAGTGCAAAAGAGAAAAATTTAGTTTAATAGCCGTAATAATTCTTCCAAAGTTACGAGAAAAATCATTTCTATAAAAGTGGTGATTTTTTTTAATATGTTGCTACTTAAGATTTAAACCTTAGAGCATTATAAAAAAAGATTAAAAGAACATACTTTTTGTTATTATTAGAATACAATAATATAAGGTCAAAATAAATATCTGATTCAAAATTTTATTTCACGAAATACTATTTTAATAATTGTATTCCATTAAAATTACTCTCCTGTGTGTTAAATGCAATAGCAGATGCAAATTTTAATTTATTCAGTAGCATTGCTAGTTCACGCCTCTATTTCACACCACTTCTTCTTCTTCTTCTCCTTTTTTTTTTTTTTTTTTTTTTGTAGCATAGTATTCTCCAATAAATAATTAAGGCTGAATGTGAAGGAAATCACTTTTCAGAAAAAGTGGTATGACGAAAAAAGCGGGAACTAAGAATGATGTGAATTAAAATGTTGGCAGCTCTGCAATATACATGCAAAATTTAATTTTTTTTTATATTTACTATATCACAGTTGGGAATTTAGCACAAAGCTTATACCGGTATTTATTTAAAAATTTTCTCTATTAATAAAATCGTTGGTTTGAGAAGCAGAAAATTTTCTTTCGTGAATACCGGTTTGAGTTCTGCGCCAAGTTTTCATCCCTGACTATATTCATAATATTTTTTCACTCAGATAAATATTGTTTCAAATCGCTAATACATACCTGCCAACCATCTCATTATGAAGCGTAAAATTTTTAGTACCCACCTTTTTTTTTTCACGCCAGTCATATATTAGAGTACTTTTATTCTTATTTAATCGTAACAACATTTGGAGAGAATTACTCTAATAAAGTGGTGTGTAAAAATGAGCATTTTTTCAAGGGGTGTTAACAAATTTACGTTTATTAATATGATGGTTGGCAAGTGTGCAATATTTTCAGGGATGTAACACGGGCGTAGAACTCATACTGATATTTGCTTAAGAAAATTCTCTACCTGTAGCATCGTTGATTCAGGATGTAGAAAATTTTATTTCATTCATAGTGGTATTAACTATGCGCCGAGGCTCCATCCCTATCCTTTTATTATGACAAAGATTTCTGTTACAACGAGGCGGTTCCAAAACGAGAAAACAATGTACATGGTGAACCAAGTGTTCCAGACACGTTTCAAACTTTAATATAAAATTAAATACAAGAGTGCGGTTTATACCACAATGCTTCTTATAGTAAAAAGTTTGCTTAAGAAAATAAAAAGGGTTCCAAATTTTGCTCAAAGATGGCGCTATACCTTATATTTTGTTTATATAGCGTTTCTTGTAGTCATGCTTTAGCTACCTCGTCGCTGGACTTGGCCCATATTTGCTTCCACTGTGGCTGATATGAGAGTATTAAAGAAACGAATAACTCATTTATTCCGTTCTCTTCCACAAACAATGCTAGAGAACAGGTGGGTTGAATTGGCTTTTCATTTGGATGTGATTCGAGCTACAAAAGTTACACTTATTAAAATATTGTTGTGATTTTCACAAAATAAATACTGTTTAATTGCTTGTTTGGCGTTTTTGATGCTTTTTCTTGCTGTTTTTATGGTACAGCGCAATCTAACAGCAAAATTTTTAACTATATTTTTTATTTCCTTAAACGAAACTATTCATATTAAGAAGAGAGTTGCCAACATTTATAATTTATTCTGGAGCATTTTTAGCCCCGTCTACTTTTCGCACTAGATTTTTTGTAGAAAATTTCTCTCCAATACGTGACAACAATTAAAAAGGAAGAACATCATTCTTCAAAATTACTGCTATAAAAAAATGGCGGAGCTAACAATGCTCCGGAATAAATTATAAAAGTTTCCAACACTGCTTAACCCCTTTCCGGCTCAATTTATTCGCAGGGTAGCAAGAGTTTCCTTCTAAAAAAGGAGCACTGACACCAGTATTCTTTATCAATAATTTCTATCACAAAAAATTACTGCACAAATTTGATAGAAATTATTGATAGGATCGATTACGGTGTTCCGTCTTCACAAGGAACATCACCCAAGTGTCCGGCTCGAATTTCAATGAAATTTAGGCGTTTCTTTTATATTTGATATGCTATCAAATTTTACTCAAAAATATGCGAAAAATTTGTATTTATACAGCAAGTGAATACTGAAATGAATAATTCAGTTGAAATAATTTTCAGTACTATAAGTTTTCATTTGTAACTTAAACATGAAAGCGCAAAATCATTTTGCTAAATCATTTTTAAGTCACGCACAAAGGCGGAGCTTACTGTTGATATGTGGCTGATGTGGTTTTTAACATTTTAAAAATTCAATAAATATAGAAAACATGGACGATAGCAAAAATTTCTATGATAAAAAATATTTGCTACATGTCCTCTATCAGAAATTAAAATTTCATTAAAATCGCAGCCGGACACTTGGGTGATGTTCCTTGTCAGACGGAAGCTCTTGCACCCTTGTTTGTTCGCCTGCCCGAACTGAGCTCGGGATAAGCCGAGAAGGGGTTAAGAATCATTGAAGTACAAAAGTACGTCAAATGTTCTTAAAATTACCTCTCATTTAATCCTTTATTGGCAGCATGATGCAGGGATGGAACACGGGCGCAGAATTCATACCACTATCGATGTAAGAAAATTTTCTACTTCTTAAATCAACGATATTATAAGTAGAGAAATTTCTTAAACGGATTCCGGTATGAATTCTGCGCCCGTGTTCCATCCCTGCATGATGTTTTATATATTTCGACATACCGGTCGTAGCCATCATCAGAAAGGACATGCTGCTGTCTGTATTTTGCTCGCTGTCGCGTCGGTCGAACGCTTCTTCATTTTATATGCTTCCTTCGCTTCACTTCATTCATCAGAGGTTGCCATTCAGTGGGGATGATGCTATGCTCTTTATCGTTAATTGCGTTGTTAGTTGTTAGTATTTCCGAAGCTTCGCGTTTTAAGGCATAATGTTGGGAGTTATAGTGGGCTATTTTGTTAGTTATTAATGTATTGAGGTTAATGGGGTTAGTGCAATGGCTTCTTCAAAGTGCTGTGGAAAGTTTATTATATTTTTAATCTGTGAGATGTTCGGTTTCACGATCTTTTATTTTTCTTTTTGTCATTCCTATATAACACGCTTCTTCGTTATTTTCATATTTAAGGTTTATTCTGTAGATTCCGGATGTGTCTTTAAAGTTAATTAAGAGTTTTTCATTTCTTATCCTTTGAAAAATGTTTTTATTCGGTTTAAAGGGGATATTAATTCCTGCTTTTGTACCTTCATATTTAATTTTTTTGGCTACACCGTTAGTAAATAGAATGGAGGGGGTAAAATTGAGTGAAGTTTTTTGAGCGCTGCTGATGGAATTCAAAGATTTTAGACGAGATTTGTAAACAAATTTTACTGGTGATCTACTCTAACCAGCTTTTTGGGCGATGTCTTTAATAAATTTAATTTCGTTATTGAGGTGTTTTTTATTTGAGCAAATAAGGATGGCAAGGTTTATGTAGAAGCGAAATGAGGCGAGTTTGTAAGGTAGAGGGGTCTTGCATTTTTGATTAATTATTTCATTGTTTTTAGTTGGTTTTCGGAAGACTGTTGTATCAAAATTATCGTGTTTGTTTTTAATAATTTTAACTTCAAGGAAATTTATATTATTGTTGGTTTCGGTTTCAAGAGTGAATTTCATGTTACTGTCTAAATTGTTAAGATCGGTTAAGAGTTGATTGGAGCTAGTATGATACGATATGATGGTAAAAATATCATCAACATATCTTAGCTAAATTTTACAATTCTTAAAAATATGGTTAGCGGAGGACTCAAAATGTCGGAGTTTTAATTCGGCAATAATTCCGGATATGGACGAGTCCATCGGCACGCCTCTTGTTTGTTTAAAAATAGTGTTATTAAAGGCAAAATATGATAATCTTAAAAGAAAGTTGTTAGTACTAATTAGGGTTTCACTAATTTTATTGGTTCCATAAATTTCGATAATTTTGTCTTGGATAATACGGGTTATTTCAGGGACATCTATTGAAGGATATAGGTCTTAACTTCGAAACGGACAAGAATGTGTGTACTATTAATGTAATGTTACGAACTTTTTGTATGAAGGCTTCAGTAGAGGTTAAGCTAGAAACTGAAGGGGGGAGACGAGAATTATAAATGTCTTTTATATGTACGTCTAAATTGGAGGTGGAACCTTCGGATTTATTTACAATGGGTTTAAGGGTTGGTGATGTTTTATGATCTTTATATTTGCCGAAAAGGCGACTGATGATAGGAGCATGATTATTAAATTTAGATGGTGTATTATTCGGCCAACTGCCAGTTTTAGTAAAGGATTTAGTTTTATCTGTGAGCTTTTTAGAGAGATTGGTATTGGTTTTTATGACTTGCATTTTTAAAATAGTTTCTAACATCATATCATTGTATTTTTCTCTATCTAAACGGGTAATTAAGTCTGTTTTATCTGTCATTAGGCATGTTACATCTCTATTCTTTTTCGGGGTCTTTTTGGCAATTTATATCGGCATAATCGGAATTTCAAGTGGAGGAAGTTGTTCAAATGATTTTAGGGCGGTGTTTCTGACGTATGGGCGTTTTTCAGGGGGAAGGTGTATAGTCTAAAGCGGTTTCAATTTAAGCTATTGAGTCAAAGGTATTGAAATTATCATTAAGTATAAATTTTTATCCCATTTTTAGTAGTGCATCCTGATGAGAGTTAAGTGTATAGTTTGATAAATTTAAATATGGATAGGTATGAGGGTTATTTTGATGTTATAGGTTAAGATTTTCACAGTTGATCCAAAAATTAAGTTTTTTTAATATGAAATTGACTGTGAATGTCATAGTAATATATTTCTTCTTCGATCCTTTAAATTTAAGCAATTTATTATTGCATTATTATTTTTTATTATCACATACACATTTGTGATTTTTATCTAAGATTTGAACTTGGAATTTGCGACGCTTTGTTACTAATTTATGCCCCTAAATTTCAAACAGCCTTACAGAGATTGCTACTGTCATGATTCATGAGACAAACCTCACATTTTCCTGTTATAATTATTATCATAGGATTATACAATAGACATTCCTAGTCTATTTACTTGATAATATTTACCCATAAGTTGAAAGAAAAAAGGGTAAGAAAGAAAAGGAAAAATTAATAAATTTCGTGTTTACTAAATGTTTCAAGTTTATTCAAAACGCAAATGAATAACATGCGATATTGTTTCATGAAATATTTCTTGAGAATATCTTTAGAAAATATAAATTTGAGTTTAAACCTTATTATGCTTCTTAGGTAAATAATAAAATAGCAACGAATAAATATTTAGATAATCTTATTTACTAACTAAACAAAAATTGCAAATTTTCTACAAGAATATTTTCTGGGGATAAAATATTCTTAAATAATTTATCTTTTGATTAAAATAAAACAAACTTTAACTTATAGTCCAAAATATAAATTTAAGATAATCTAATTATTTAAAAAAAAAAAAAAAAAAAAAAAAAAGATTGTTTTCTGATAGTAAATGCTTTAAAATTTTATTCATAAAGGTATAGATTCTCTATCATACGAAATATTTATTGTTTCCATGTCATAATAAATACCTTTATACTGAACAAGAAAATAGATGGTTGTTTGAAATAAATTATACTTGTTTGCTTCAGTGAATCAGATTATTAGGCAGCATTAGCCAACATTAGCCAACATTATTTATTTTGACAGAACTTCGAGTATTTAAATAAATAAGGCGTTTTCATGATAACAGAGAAAACTGCTCAGAGAATATTTTCTTGTAGAATATGTCAATATTATATATATATGTATTAAATTTAAATTTAAAGCAATATGTTTAGTACATATTATAAATTCATATTTGCCATTTATCTCATTATAAACCGTACAATTTTTAGTACCCGCGTTTTTTTTTTTTTTTTTTTTAGAGTAATTTTATTCTTGTTTAATTGTAAAAACATTTGGAGAGAATTATTTTAAAAATAAAGTGTTGTGTGTAAAGGGGCGTTAACAATTGTACGGTTATTAATGAGATGGTTGGCAAGTATATAAATTATATCATACTTGCCAACATCCTATAATTATTCCGTGATGTTGTTAGTACCGCTCTTTTTTCACATCACTAAATTTTTAGAGTAATATTCTCCAGATGCAATTACGATTAACTAAGAAGTAAAATAATCTAAAAAGATACTGGTGTGAAAAGAATGCAGGGTTAACAATACTACGGAATATTAATTAGTATGTTGGCAAGTATATTGTACTGAATAATGTTTTATTCTTAAAAATATGTAAATATATTACTTTTTCATAAATTCTATATTTAAAAAAAAATAATTAGAGACATTTTTATTTTAAGCATTTGTGTACTGCTATCAGCAGAGTTTCGAAATTCCTTACTTTATCTGAGAGCATTTTTAGCATCGCCTTTGTTTTCATACTATTTTTTTTTAAAATGTATAAGAGTATTTTTTTCATATTTTATCATAGTGATATATTACAGAAAAATATTCTATAAATTAAGTGGTGTGAAATAAACGCGGTACTAGAAGTTCTCCGGAATAAATTAAGGAACTTGGTAACTCTGTATCAGATATAAACATTCATTTTAAAAGAAGACTTACTTTCTAAAAGAAATGTGTATATCTAAAAACTAAGATTTTGAGAAGTTTTTTTTTTTTTTTTTTTTTTTTAATTAACTTTGAATAAAAGCAGTCATAAAATAAGTTTTTGTCATTGAACATTAATTATTTTAAAGTCTGGAACTTGAAGTAGCAAATCAATTTGAAAAACAAATCTAAGTGTCTAATCTAAACAAATTTAACTGACAAAATTTAATTTCTAGAGGTGCAAAAAAATTCTAGTTAATGCGTTTTTTTACCCCAGTGTTTCTAAAATAACGCCAAACTTCAACTTAAAAGAATAATGTATAATTATTAAAAGAATTTTTTACAAAATCTTTAATAAAATTAGTAAAGATTTCAGTTATTTCACTGTATGTTAAAATTATTCACTTGAAGTTTCACAAAAATTCATTACATTTGCCATGGAAAAGTTTTAATAATAAACTTTCAATTAATTCTTTAACTACGAATTTTAGATATCCAATCACCTATAAAACTTTATTATCAATTTCTCTGGAACTATTTATTAAAAATTAATGAAGAGTTACATTTATGCTAATCCGAGCGAGTAGATTTGCATTTTTGCGTCAATGCTTGTGTTCATTTGAATTTTTTAATGGTTTTTTATCTTTGAATATACAGGGAATCATTTCTGGAGAATAAACGCATGCTGGACAATGTTTCCGGGGAGTGTTACGTGCATGTTCTCCTTTTTTAAACCATTTACGTCCAAAAAACTTTAAATGCGTTTACATAGGGCACTTAAAAAGTAAGATATAACTGACATCCTACAGATGACAGTATTGAAAATGAAAAGGGGAGCTTACGAAGACGATAAACGAGCTTCAGGGCTTACGGTAGCAATTTTATCTGAATGGTTTCAACCGTTGCTGCGTAGTATGAAAAAAAAAGGAAAAAAAAGGGAAAAAGTCGTGTCAGATGGAAAATTACTCTAACGTTGGAGTATACGGAACTTTATTTTCTGAGATTAACCGTTTGAGTCCCAGGGAGTGTTGAAAAAACACTGTCGAAGAATCCCAAACAGCGCAACCGCGCTTTCTCTAAATGAGTACGAAAAGACCCAAGCAGCTCGATAGTGCTTTATTTATTTTACATCGATGAATCCCAATCGGAGCAATAGCACTTCTTGTATTTGTTAGGTAACGTGATTCTCGTCTTTTTCTCATCGCTCCGTCACATTTATTGCATTTTACAAAGCGATCGGACGTATTCTTGCGTAAGTGTTTCTCACTGTTAATAATTGTGTGTTTCAAAATGATTAGGCGTACTTGCTTCAGTAAATCTGAGCGCGCGACTTCAACAATCGGTAACGCACCGTCAGTTGTCCACAATGCTCGAAATGTACTGGGTTTTCTCGACATATAATCTCAACAGCACGATCGCGTTGCTTGGGACTCAAACGGTTAAGACATTGCACGAAAACGCAGATTCATCATGAAATATCGGCACTGTATGGGGCCCATACAGTGTCACGCCCAGTCATTGTAAAATGGTGTCAGTAGTTTGAAGACGGTCGAACAGACTGATGCGGAAAGACAAGGAAGATCAACAACGGTGAACAGATCAGAGATGGGGATTAGAATAGAAGACATTTTTCTCTTCAATCGCAAATGAAAGTTGCACACATTGCACATGACATAGGAACATTTATTGGCGGTGCTCTTTCCGTCGTCCGACACAAGTCCAGCGCCCACGCTGTCTTCAGAACCAAGGCGGAAGTGTCTTCGTCAAGGCATCTAATGATTAGTGTAACATTTTTGACAAAAACTCTTAAAGCTATGTTCTATAAAATATAAAGAGTGAGATTTTACTCTGAAAGAGTGGTATATCATTCTTTGAACATACTAGAATGAGACAAACCTCTAAAGAGTTAAAAGTCCTTTTTAAAAAGAGTGAGACTTAAACTCTCGGGTCAGTCCATATAATTTCATGAAAGTGTGTTGCTCGACTATTTTTGTTTCTTCATGTGTCCCTTATAGGCACATATGAGATATGTTTAAAACAACTGATATTTTTTCTCTACTATTGACCACGGATTTTATACAGGTCATCAAATGTCATTCTCATGGTTAAAAATGGGATTATAAGGCCTTTATATTTTGGCACAAATATCTTTCAATTAAATTTATGATAGATAATTTTAAATATTATTATTAAAGAATATAAGGTAAAAGTGTCACATTCTTAGTTATATTTATGTAATTTAATAAATAAAATAATTACAATAGGTCAAAGTTGAAGTTCAAACGTAAAATTTTTAATAATTTTTATAGTGAATAACTCTTTTAGGGGCAAAATGACAAAATAAAATATCGCAGAAATTAATTTCTGCAGTCACACAAATGAGAAAAATTAATTGTAATTGTGTGGTTTTTAACCCTTTACAGTTACCATAAAATGTCAGAAATATGAGAAAAATGGCAATTTAAGACCCCCATAAATCAAAAGAGGATGAAATTAAGAAAAAAAAATATTTGCGAATTTATTAATCTATTAAAGTGCCATGTAAGATGTACGTATTGTTTTGTGATTTTATTTATTTATTTATTTATTTTTTAAGTATATAATTTTTTTAAATTCCGTAGTTGGTGAGTGGTATCGGCTAATTAACACACGCTGAAGTAGAGAACGAAACATTGAATTAAATAATTGCAGATTATTTCTATTAAAGCGTGCTTTGTAATACTGCAAAATTAGTTTAATGGAATTATGATAAAATACTAAAAAATTTTGCTCCTTTTTTTTAAAAAAAAAATTTAAAAGTTATTTTATGTTTTTTTCTTTTTTTTACTCGAAACTACAAAAAATTACATGTAGTATACATAAAACTTTAATACTTAATATTAATATATATTTTTTTATCTCCTTTTCGTTTATGTTTTTTTTTTTTTTTTTTTTTTTTTTTTATTGTTCTAACATTTCAGGGAACTGTAAACTGTAAAGGGTTAAAAACCACGTAATTAAAATTAAATTATCTTATTTTTGTGAGTCCAGAGATTAATTTGTGTGATTAAATAGCGTTGGCATTAGTGATGAATTTTGAAAATACTAATCGGAAGCTTTTTAATACAGAAACATATAAAATATAAAAGAAAAGAACAATGTAAATATTTAATGGCTAATGTCTTAAAATCTGTAGAAATTTATATTTTCACCATATTAATTTAAATATACACAAAGTTTAAAGTATTTAGAAATAAAGGTTTGCTAGTAATTGAAATCAGCAGTGAAAATCATTCCGCTAGATTAGCGATACACATACTGTATTTTGAACAAATTGTTTTCGAAGAAACTCGGCAGCTTGGTGAGTAAATGCTTATTAAAGTTTCTAAATATGTTTATGTATGTAAAAAAAAAAAAATTCTAGGCTATTCAAAAAATAAGTATTTTTAAATGGAATATTTTTCCATCACATTTTCTGAATTTAAGATAATATTATTATTTGAAGAAAGTTCGTTAGAAGCCATTTTAATTTATTTACCAACATTATTTTGCAAATGAATAAAATAAAAAAATAATAAATATTACTAATCTCGTTTTAAGATGATTTGCAAATGAGATATATATTTTAAAATCTATATTTTATTTTATATTGATATCAATTAAATATTATAATACTATCAGGCTTTGCCTGCTTCGCTAGTCACTATATTTAAAGGATTTTTCAAAAAACATTAATCACTATATTTTTAATCACTTTATAAATAAATTTTAAAAAATCGCTGAAATTGCTTAAAACTGCACTTCGGATCTCCGTTACCTTCAGCAGCGTCTTTCCTGCCTGCGCTATATCGGTTCCGGATCCACATTGCTTGCTTTAACCGGACATTTTGATTTATGTATTAACTTGGTGATAAATGGCTCTGCTGTTATTCACGAATTGCGTTTTTTGTACAGACATTTCTCGGACAGATTATCATCTCATAGCCTCCTAAACTAGATGCCTGTCACGTGGTTCGGGAGCCTGGCAGCAGTTAAAGTGGTAGACAGCGCCACCTAATACAGATAGAGCGACCTTTTTTATTCAACTGCCACCAATAATTTTAAGAAGTGATATATGATGTATATAATCGACGTTTCTTTGATTCTATTCGTCTTTTATGTATATCATATTCCACCTTTAAAACCTTTTGGTGGCTGTTGAATAAAAAATTCACGCAATCTGTACCAGGTGGCACTGTCTACCGCTTCAACTTAGAGACCCTATATGATAAGAGACTGGATATTGACCCGCAAGATGATCCGCCATGTTTGTTCAGCCTGTTATATATGATACGATTATGCTCTTCGAAATTTCAAATGACACACTGCAAGGCTTTTTAGAGATAAACAACAAAGTTTTATCGAGATTTTAATTAAAAGGAAAGTATCAGACGCTGGTAAAAATAAATTACGTCTTACGCCGCTCGAGTGGCTTTTGAACAAATGACCGCCATATTTGTTCAATGTCCAGTCTCCCTCTATCCAGGAATCCTACTTCAACTGTTGCCAAGTTTCCGAGCCACGCGACAGGCATCTAGTTTAGGAGGCTATGATCATCTTCACTGAAAAGATAGCAGCACCAGAATCTTCTCAGCTGCAAAACTTTTAATCAATTAAAGAAAAAAGAATAATCAGAAATTCTCAGGATACTGTGTAGACATTGGAAGTTTTTATTTTATCTAATCACACATTTTCTATTAGTTATCCTCAAACATTAACGCACCATCCCTTGGAGGATCGAAACCACGACCTTCGAGCTATCACAATGACGCTATAATCAACTATACTTGCCAACATCCTAATCAATATTCCGTAGTGCTGTTAGTCCCGCCCTTTTTTTCACACCGGGAAATTTTTAGAGTAATATTCTCCAAATGTAATTACGATTAAATAAGAAGAAAAATATTCTAAAAAGATACTGGTGTGAAAAAGAAGGCGTGGCTAACAATACTACGGAATATTAATTAGCATGTAGGCAAGTATGTAATCAACTAAACTAATATGCCACGGAAAAACTGGTTACATTTACGTTTCTATCGCCAAAGTTGTTCATTTCAGAAATTTATATATTTTAATTAATTAAGAAAACTAATCCAAAATTCAAAAATCGAGCTTCGAAAGGCATCAGGAGAGGTCAAAATGGACCTACATTAAAAGTTCTGTAGCTCTACAATCAAATGTTTGCCTACAAAGCGACGGGTATGCATACACACATCTTCTTTTATTATATGTATAGAAGAAGATAGAAGATACATTTTCTTTATATATTTTCTTTGCCTTATCTTCGGCAAAATTGTATAAATTTGACTCAGAAAGAACTTTGTTCGAGAATGAAGAACATAAAATTGTATTTGAGGGGATTTTAATGTCGATTTTAATTCCGAATATTGAAGAAATATTATCCAAGCATTATAAATTATGGACCATTACTTACGAAATAATCTAAAACACTGTACAATGAGTGGCCTTAAAACAATAGACGCAATATTTTACAATAAATGTATACGAACAAGAGTTTATACCTGTGTATTCAGTTTACAAATACTTTAGAATAAGAGTTGGCTAAAACAAATAGTTCTCTCAACCTAAATTGAATTCTCTTTATGAGAGATTTTAAATCTATCTTTTTGTATGTTTCTTACTTATAATCAAATTAAAATCTGCATATTGAAACTTCTTTCCTTTTTTATATTATTATTGCATGAGTGAGGAGATTTTTAATAAGTTATTGTTGAGTTTTCTTTCCTTTTTTTTCATAATATTCAATAAAACTTAAATAATAATAATAATGACTTAACTAATAATATAACTTATTGTATATAACTTAACAGATATAAAGGCGGGTGCAAGTTTGCCTCACGAATATTACAGTTTTATTTTTTAACACCACTAATTTTATATCAAAGCAACTGCTTTATACAAAAACTAAATCGAGTGCATGAACCAATAGATTGGTACTCTAAAAATTTAGTGGTGTAAAAAAATAAAACTGTTTTATTTATTTGTCATCTCTGCCACCACGTTGTACGAGACTTTACTGTAGTGATGAACGCATGACGTGGAGTGGAGTTAAGTGGCTTTTAACATAGCGCTGTATATATGCATTAGGCAATTGGCTACAGTCAAGGACTTCTCCCCTAAGGGTAATCCGGAGACATACCATCACTATTTCAATTATCTGTGGTGGGGATAACTCCCCCGCTTCGGCAACCCCCAAGTAGTATTACTTACATGGATCGTGGAAGACATTGCGGCCAGGTCGGATTATACGGGCACCAGACACCATTAATGTTCACGACGGTCTTTAGCAAGATCGAGTATCGAACCCGCAATTTTCAAAATTACGAGCTGCGTGCTTTACCGACTAGGCTACCGCGGCCCAATGAGCGCATCGCAATACTTTACAGTAAAAATTATTTTTTAAAAGTACAATTATTCTTAAATATTTTATAATTCTTTATAAATTTATAGTATATTTTCGAAACAAATTTTACTGATAAAAAGCATAAAACTAAGAACAAAACAGAAAATACTAAATATATAAACCTTTTCCTTCTGAAGTATAGCCTAATGTAGTTTTATCTTTTCCGTTTGTTTAAAAACAGATACCAATAAATATTAGCTGCCTGTTTTAAATATAACTTTATTCACTCATGGATATCATTAAACTTTCATAATTAGAATTCTAAATCGCATAACGCAAGAGAAATCAAGGTGCGAAAAATTAAAATCCAAAGTTATGTTCCGAAAATATTATATTATAAGCGCTTCTTTCTTAACATTTGGGTTTATCTTTTCATAAACTTTTCAAAATTACAGTTTATTCTATACATTTAAAATGAGATCGTATTTGTTTTCTTAATACATTCCATAAAATGAAAAATTAAATCTGCAATTGCATGTGAAACAAAGAAAGGAAAATTAAATATATGGAAGACAGTTAGACTAAGCATAACAAGTCCAAGCTAGCTTAAGTTGCATTGCTGCAATTTAAAGCGAGATCATATTTGTTTCCTTAAGATGTTGTAGAAAATGAAAAATTATATCTGTCTGCATTTGGATGTGAAAGAAAAAAGCTGAAATTAAATCTAAGGAGGACTCTTACACTAAGCATTGCAACAAATTAAAACAATTACACGGTAAGAAACATGGAATACGAAAAATGTTTATGACATTAATTCTGAACGGAAGAAAGCTCCAGTAAATATAATTAATATGCACAGATAATAATATATTTATACTGTAAAATAAATTTAGAGTATTTTTCTTTAATGCTTTTCAATACAGCGATGAAATTTTTGGAAAATAAAATATTTAGAATTGAGAATCATTGGGGAATTTAACACTGGATGTTTGTCCAATTGGTTTGAATAGTAGAATGTATGTGTATATATATATATATATTTATAATCCAGTTTTATTTCTATACTTTTTGTAGCTATAGGTTTAATAAAATTCAATAAATAAATCAAAATAGACTTAATTTAACCCTTTATGGGGCTAGGTAACTGCGCTCATTTAAGCTAGACTGCCACCTGAATTTAAGAGCAAAATTAACCCTTAAATGTCTAATTTTTTAAAAATCAATTTAAAAATGTTTCTCGGCTATTATTTCTTAAATTAATCATGGAAAAAATACTTTTAAAAATCATATTTTGTTTTAAGTATCGTTTGCGGCTAAAAAGCAATTTGTTGCCAATCGACAACTTTGGGCTTTACTTGAAAAAATAATTTTCCTTGATAAAATTCTAAATATGGATTACATATAATACATACCTTACTTTTTCATGTAATAACTTTTACTTGATCACTGCAGAATAAAAAAGCATAGCTGCCAACTTGTACGTTTTCTTGCTTCACTGCTCTGCGTGAAAATCTGCCCCAACATTATTTTTGCAAATACTTAAGTAAAATGACCTCCTGAATCCGAATATGACACCCATTTTGCCCCATCACTCACCGTTTTTTAGGGACGTCCCTCTATTTGTATCACTTTTCGTTAATTTTGATTTGTAGGGGGATGAAAGATTATTTTATCTGTTAAATATTTTCTGAGGGGCTATAGAGTTGGAAAATTCTGAAACATGAACATTTGCAGCAAGGGAAAAATTTAGGAGGGGGAGGATTGCCACTGAAATTATATATTACATTTATTATATTTTATTAATCAATTATTATTATTATCATTATTATTATTATTTATTATACTTTTTTTTAAGTGTTAAAATAATTCTTTTCCATTCTCCAAATCAAATTAATGGCCATAAAATTACCGAACAGTGATAAAAATTGGTGGAGAGGGTGGCGTCTTGTGAAAAAGGTGGATGATTGGGCAAAATGGGTGTCATATTCGGATTCAGGAGGTCATTTTACATAAGAATCAGCAAAAATCAGGGCTCGATTTTTTTTTTTTTTTTTTTTTTTTTTTGCAGCGTGGTGCTACCGAAAATCTTTAATCAAAATTTTTAATAAGTTTTCTGTGTTTAAACATAATAAAAATTTGTGCAAAGGAATTCTGGTGTTGAAAAACCGCACAAGTTTGCACGCATGAAATAGGGCATTTGTAAGCCTCCAGACAAAGCAGAAAGAACATGTAGCAACAATTTAAAAAAATAAATGAATAAATAAATAAATCTATCTTTATTCTTAAACAACACGAGGTTTGTCATTTACATGCTGAAAATTCATTTAATAATACTATCAGTATGGAATTTATTGGTAACATTAGGCATTAGAGGTTCAATATTTTTCTAAAAGTATTTTAGGAGACAAATTGCATAGGTGCCAATTCTCTTGTTTTTGAAAAGAGACGTCAAACCGGAAAAATTTTATAGCTGTTTTCGTAATATTAATCATCGAAAAAATATATATAACGTATTCTATTTTTAAAATTACGGTGTCAATTCTGATTTAAATGTTGAAAATGTTGGCAGATATGTAAACTAGGTATGTTGACGAAATGTAACACCCGGCATTTAAGGGTTAAAGTAAAAGAAATAAACGATCTTTTTTGCTAAGTTATAATAATAAAATCTTGCTAAAACAATTTCGGGTTGAATTTTTGCAGTTGGGACTTGTGTCCTCGGGTGTGCAGTTGGGACTTGGGACTTGTGTTGGGTATCTGTGTCCTCGCAGGGAGGACTTTGCGCCTGAAAGGGTTTAAAATTTAAAACATTTTCACCCGTGAAAGAAATTTCATTTTCATAACAATTTAATAAAAAAAAATTAGTAAATATACAAACTATTATAAAAGGTTATTATTACAATTGATTAAAAAAAGCATAAACATAAAAGAAAAACTAAAATCATTTATTTATTTATTAAAATTTAATTCAATTAATGAATAAACTTACAAGCGAATTAAAACTGAAAATAATACAGGAAAACTCTTTTAATAGAAGTCTCTTTTCTTCAATAGGAATAAAATAATTTTTAAAATAAAAGAACTGAAACAATAAACAGTAGTTGCTTGCTTTAAAAGCTTCTCCGCTCACTCGAGAATATCATTAAACTTTCATAATTAAGACATAATTAGAATTCTAAATCTTTCTAAGCAAGAATAACCAAAGTACAAAGATTTAAATTCCAAAGTTATTTTTCAAAAGCATTATAATATAAAGAGATTTTTTTTGTTTTTAATTCTTACAAGTAACTTTATCATAAACACTTACAAATTGCTTTAATTTTTGTACTTGTAGTTCACTATTGTTTTTGTTTCCTTAACAGCAGGGATTGAAGCATCGAAGTTTTATTTCCAAGGAAAAGAAAAGTATGAAAAGTAAAATACTTTTTTTTTTTTTTTTACTTGCACTCAATCCAACGCAAGTTAATTAAAGGTGGACTGAGACAAATTAATGAAATTGCATATTGAGGAATGAAAAGTATTAAATTACCTTCATATTAATCTGGCAGTGAGTGTATGATTTTTTATTGACTGAATAATTTTAGATATTAAATATTTATGCAGCAAAATATTTATAATAATTAATTTTTATAATATTTATAATATTTTTTTAACACTAAAAATAACAAAAACGATTAATAAATGTATCTGCGGTTTTTTTTTTTTTTCAGATAAAATGGATTAAATTATTTGATCTTTTTTAAAAAGATTTTTTGTTTCAAACTTGTAATTGCTAATGACTTTTTTATTTATTCCTTAACATTGTTAGTACACGCTTTCTTTCCATACCATTTTTTTTTTTACAAGAGTAATTTTCTTCTTTCTTAACTATAACTGATGGCTGACAGTAGTTTCGATTTTTGATACCAGCATTCCTCTATAGAAATTTTATTTATGTTTTGAAGCAGTTTTATATAGTTAAATAAGAGGAGAAATTGTATAAAAAATACTGAAATCAGAACGGTTGGCAGCAATAGTAATTACATGTTAGACAAAATTATTGTAAGAGCAAAGCGGTGGGGGAAATAAGACAATGTTATAGAATAAATTTAAAAGTTTGCAGCTCTGATCATTGTTATAAAGATTATTATTTACTACTAAATTTAATATGCTTATTACTTTAATGAACAAAATTTTCCAGTTAAATATATATGCAATAGAAAATAGATACACAATTATTTTTATAAAACAGTAGTATCTAATGAATTATGTGCAATTTTAATTCTCGGACACCACTAATTTTTTGAAATAATTTTCTTGTAAAAGCGTGGAATTTCTATTAAAAATAAGATTAAAATTTCTATTAAAAATAGTGGAGGCAGTATACCCTCTGGGTCTTAATATTTAATACTCTCGAGGCAAGGACGTCCTCGCGCAGCATCCTTGCCCCGAACATTTAAATTTATTCCGGAACATTTTTAGCCCCGCCTTTATTTCATACCCCTTTTTTCTTAACACTTTCGCGACCACTGACGTAAATTCACGTCATTTGAAAATCTGTAACTCCACCAGTGGACGTTTCTTCCGCAATTTGTATGTTATTTATTTTTTAAAAATACACCCAATATTCATATTTGTGCTATCAATATACTATGGATATAAAATCTTTGATTAGAAAGAGTATAACTATAATGTATATCCATTTGTAATAGAAATGCGAATACAGAAAACTTTGTTCTGAAATATTATAACTGGGGAGAATAACGTCACCTTACTGTGAAAAATACAAAAACATGCGGTCGCGAAAGTGTTAAGAGTGATATCTTTCATATTTTATCGTAGTTATATATTGGAGAAAAATATTCTATAAATAAAGTGGTGCGGATTAAAGGCAAGGCTAAAAATGCTCCCGAATAAATTAAAATGTTGGCAACTGTGCCCGAGGACGCAACTACAAAAATTGATACCGGAGTTCTTCAACAAAATTTTACTTTCCAAATTTATCGGGTAAAAGTCGTTTATTTCTCATCTTTTAATTTTGCTCTTAAATTCAGGTGCGTTCTATATTAAATTAGCGTAACTACCTTGCCCCTTAAAGGATTAATCAAGCTCTGTTTATAATTTAGTGCAGATATTCCAGCATTTCTAATTTATTCTGGAGTTTTTACCTACATTTTACACCTCATTTTTGTAGAGAAATTTTTACCAGTATGTAATTACGATAAAATACGATAAATTTACTCTTTAACCCCTTAACGCGCGGCGTCCTTGCTGCGAGGACGCAAAATTTAAGATACAGCTGCAAAAATTCATCCCGGAAAATTTTTTGCAAAAATTTACGTTTATAACATATCATAAAAGGCCGTTTTTAACATATCATATTTACGTTTATAACATATCATAAAACCTTAAATTTCAAAATTTCTTTTAGTTTAATTTAGTTCATAAATTCCGGTGGCAGTATAATTTAGATGATCCGAATTGTCTTGCGCCGCAAAGGGTTAAGAAAGTTCGGAGAAAGAAAGGCGATACTGAAAATTCAATACTCCAAGATAAGTTA
Organism: Salticus scenicus; assembly: GCA_963930645.1. Lineage (NCBI taxonomy): Eukaryota > Metazoa > Arthropoda > Arachnida > Araneae > Salticidae > Salticus > Salticus scenicus. The sequence continues at coordinate 259,496,239 of OZ005651.1, read as the reverse complement.
GAAATACTTGTATATCTTGTTTAATGGGATATACTATAAAGTCACATCGTTCTGAACCATGAAGTAATCGTATTCTATTAGTCAAACTGTGCATTATTTTCATGGTATTCTTTAATATATATATATATATTTTTTTTTTTGAAAAATTTGGTAAGATTTTATAAATAGTTAAAATATAGATTATTTTTCAATGAAAAAGAAAGGGGGGGGGAAGTGTTTTGTTTAATATACGTTTATACTCACCTTTGTAACTTAAATGTGTCCCAAAGCCCAAAATCAGGCAGAATTAACGAAATTTCAATTTTACGAGCAAGAAAAATTTATATATATTTCTTCAATTATTATTATTGTTATTACAATGGCGCGACACTTGCAGCTAAGCATAGGCCGGGGTGGGGGTGGGGGTAGGGGTAGCCGAATTGATGACCATTTGTGATGGGGCAACCGATGGTAGGTCATCGCTACCCCTAATAGAGGCAACACATTCATACAGTGTTACCAAATGTAGGGACTTTTTTATTCAATATTTACCATTAAATTTTAATTTTAACGGTTGCCTAATCATTTTGAAGATTATTCGCTGTTATGTATATCAAATACAGAGCTGTCAACATAATCCGTCAAATTGTTAGTACCGCCCCTTTTTCTACACCAACAGGGATGGAACACGGGCGCAGTATTCATACCACTATCAATGTAAGAAAATTTTCTACTTCTTAAATCAACGATATTATAGGTAGTAAAATTTCTTAAACGGATTCTGGTATGAATTCTGCGCCCGTGTTCCATCCCTGCACCAAACAAATTTTAGAGTAATTCTCTTCAAAAGTATTCACGATGAATTAAGAAAAAAAATACTCTAAAAATTAAGTGGTGTAGAAAAAGGGGCGGTACTAACAATTTGCCGGATTAAGTTGGCAGCTCTGCAAATACCATTCCTCAAAATTATTGGTTGATGTTGCTTGATTAGGTTTTACGTCGCAATAGTGCGCGACGGTCTGGGGCTCACCCTTACAGGTGGTCCGGAGACATATCATCACAATTTTGATCCTACACGGAGAGGATGGTTTCCCTGTTTCGGCAACCCCCAGAGGTATAATTTTGATGGAGGACATTGTGGCCACGACAAATTTTACGTGCACCAGCACCAGCCACCGTTAGTGTGCACAACGGTCTTCGGCCGGCTCGAGTACCGAACCCGCAATCTTCCAATTTCGAGCCCGGCGCTCTACCGACTGGGCTACCGTGGTCCTGAAAATTATCGGTAAATTTTTAATAAAAAAAATCTCTAAATTTGGCAACACTGCATCCATGCCCTCCGAAATTCAAACTCAGGCCCAACCAGGGACTGATTTAGACCGGGGCACACATTATTTACACTTACACCATTATTTTTTAAGCAATACGTTCCTCTTATAATAAACAAACAATTCTCATTAAAAATTATTTTAAAAGAATTCTGGTGTCTAATAATCATGAGTAAATTCGATTGTTTTACACCATTCATTTTTTATAAAAATAATTTCCTAGTCAAAACGTGGAATTTCTATGATGTGCAGTAAAAAATAATTGTAAAAATATTCCGGTGAGAGAGTGCCCCGGCCTAAATCAGGCTCTGGGCCCAACCGAGTAGCAGTCAGGGAGGCTAACCACTAGACCTCTGGACGGCGTTCTTCAAATATTGTTATGATCCTATTTTCAAATTTCCTTATCATTACAGCTTAAGAAACATAATAAACTATATCTTTTAAACCAAATAGAAATATAAGCCATTTTAAAAACTACGTTTACTCTGCTGTTTCACAAAACAATTGGTTGTTCATTGAAAACACATTCCGTTAATAATTTTATTCAAAAAATAACAAAGAAATTAAGAGCATTTTAAGTAACTCTATGAATGAATTCTTTTATTTCACACAGGAGTAATAGAGTATTTAAACGCATACCTTTTTAAAAGAGAAACGTAAAAAAAATCCAACAAACAATATATGTCTTTTAATAAATAATGAGAAATAAAGGTGAGGAATTTTTCATTCGAAAGTTTCACTTTCAGATTATAAAAAAGAAAGTTTCTTTTTTTATTTCTTAATTTTATCATTTGAATGTAATTTTTGAAATTTTATTCTGTTTCATCTTTTACAGTTAACACGAAATTTCTCTTGATTTCTTTAGAGCAGATAAAAAATGAACTGACATTTGCATGAGAAAGAAAAATGTGGAATTTAATACGAGGAAAACTGTTACATTGTTCTGTTACATTACTTTACTTTGTTAGCTAATTAAAGTTATTTTTCGAGAAATTAATATTATTACATAAAGAATGGGTAAAACAAGGAATATGGAATTTGTTTATTATATTAGTTATTAAAGAAGACTTAATAGAAACATAAAAATTTAAGTATAGGATGTTTATTTATTTATTTGTTGCATGAAAAGAATTCTGTTTAATTTTTTTATACGTATCAGAAAATAAAAGAAGTTATTAAAGTTATTTAATCCAGTTTATAGAATGCAACTAAATAAGGAAATTTGTTGATAAAAAAAATATTCCTCTGCGTTCAGATTATTCTTATTATTTTCATTCTTACTGTTTCCTTGTTTGATATGATTATAATATCTTTAACATTTTAATATCATATCAATTGAATCAGTAAGATTTTCCATTTCTATGAAATAGAGAAATTAATTTATGGTATACTGCATTTATTTTTTTACTGGGAAATAAAATGTCATATACGTTTTATTTGGAACATATTTTATAAATATTAAACAAAAAGAAGAAACAGTGAAATACTAGTTTTATAGAATTAGCTTTATGGATGAATAAATATTAGAATTTTAATAAATACATTCCTATTTTGCATCAAACAAAAATAAACAAATGTCAAAATTTGAATTTAAAATTGTATTTCATAAACGTTATGCAATAAATGCTATTTTCAAACTCTTAAGATTTAACATTTTACAAAAGCTTTCAGATCACATTTATTGTTGTACGGTTGCAGACATTGAGACCTGTATAGTTGTTGTTTTCTTAAAAGAGAAAATTGAAATTGTGTTGTAAATGAAATAAAAATGTGTCAACTACAATCTGTAAATCAGGCAAGTTATATGAACTTGCATTTCAAAATTGACAATAAGATTTTAGAAAACATTTTTTCGCATTTTATCTTTCTGAAATAAGCATTAATAAATAAGAAATAGATTAAGATTAGCTATTTAATCTTAATGCAATGGATTTTTTTTTTTTTTTTTTTTTCATATTTAACAAAAATAAGTTTTAAAAATTCAGAAGTTTTTTCATCGATAGTACTCTTGTACATAGCTGCCAATATACTGATTAATATTCCGTAGTGTTGTTAGTACCCGCCCCTATTTCTACACCACTTAAATTTTAAAGTAATTCTCTCCAAATATAATTACGACGAAATAAGAAGAAAAATGCTCTAAAAAAAGACTGGTGTGAAAAAAAAAAAATGGCTGGTACTAATAATACTACGGAATATTAATTAGGATGTTGGCAGGCATTTGCTTGAACCGCATACAGAGCTGCCAAAATTTTAATTTATTCTGTAACATTGTTAGTACCCGCCTTTTTCTCATACCATTTGTCAAGGGTGCAAGAGTTTCCGTCTCAAGACAGAACTCTTACATAGATGCCAATATTTTAATTTATTCCGGAGTATTTTTAGCCCCACCTTTATTTCATACCACTTATTTTTTAATAGTAAATTTTTCTTATTTTATCGAAGTTATATATTGGAGAAAAAGTTTCTATAAATAAAGTGGTGCAAAATAGAGACGGGGCTAAAACTACTTCGGAATAAATTAAAATGTTGGAATCTATGCTCTTGATAACAATAGTTTTATCAAGGATTTCTACCATATTCAATCTTAAAATAATATTTTACAAATATGGTAGAAATTATTAATAAAAAAAAAGTATGTGGTTTAACTGTTCAGTCATGAGAAGGAAACTCTTGCACCCTTGTTATTTGCTTTGTAGAGCAATTTTTATCAGAAATGTAATTATAGTTAAACAAGAAGAAAGTTGCTTGAAAGAAAGGCGGGTACAAACATTGTTACGGAATAAATTAGAAAGGTTGATAGCTCTGCACATTATATTTATAGAGATAACATTTATGAAATAAGTTTAGTTGCCACATATCAAACTACAATTTTAGATCATTACTAGAGCCTTTATTAGAGCAATTACTAGAGCATTTCAAATGTTTTTTTTTTTTTTTTTTTTTTTTTTTTTTTATTATTATTATTATGCTATCATACAGATTTGTGAAATAACATTCACATATTTATAATTATTCTGCAATTTTTTTTTAAATTAAAATATACTTTCAGGCATCAGCATAAAAATAAATAAGTCATATGAATTTAGTTTTCAAGGATTACTTTTTCATTTTATAATATTTAGTTGGCCTATAATCAACAAAAATCCCTTGATAAAATGATATACCGTAAAAACCGGCGTATGGGCCGCACTCGGTGCTTTTTTCAGTAGTCACCACTAAAATTCAATTATAGAATTTGTCTAATCACTTCGAAAAGAAATCGCCTATTACATAAATGAAATGTCACTCTTAAAAATTATTGGTGACTGTTGATTTAAAAATTCCCTCAGTTTGACGGTAGTGATTGCGGCTCATTCGCCGGGTTTACGGTAATTATTTTATAAAATCATGTTATCTAATTGGGGGTATGTAAATTCGATTTCTTGATACACCTGATTTCTTATAGGAATAATTTCATAATGAAAATACGGAATTTCTATCATAAATAAGTGAACATTTCTACTATTATATGATTTCGCTACAGCTGAAATCTTCTGAAAGGTACAAATATTAACCACCATCACCAAAGATGCCAGTATTTTAATTTATTCCGGAGTAGACCCGCTTTTATTTCGCAAAACCTTATTTATAGAAATATTTTCTGAAGTATATAACTTCGACAAAATAACAAAATTTCATCCTTAAAAAATAAGTGGTATGGAAAAAAGACTGGGCTAAAAATACTCCGGAATAAATCAAAATGTTGCATCTATGCCATTGCCCGAAAAAAAAGCATTTGAAAAATATTTTGAAGAGATAATTAAAATTAACACAAGCATAAAGGGAAAGATAAAAGAAAGATAAATATTAAATAAATAAATAAATAAATAAATAATAAAACGAAAGTATAAAAAAAAATAAAATGATTTTAACTCCAGATATAAATTCTGAATCAAAGGGGTGGAACCAATAAACTTAGCTTCTGGAGATGCCTACAGCCAGGGTTGCCCGGTTTGGATTTTTTTTTTTTTTTTTTTTTTTTTTTTAATGTCACCAATAATTTTATTTGTAACGTTTGACAAATCACTTTGAAGATTAATAGTCTATTATGTATGTCAAATGTCACTTCTCGAAATTATTGGTGATGCTGGTCTCCGCCTTCTTCTTCTTCTTTTTTTTTTTTTTTTTTTTTTTGCTACCGCTATTATTAAACAATAATTTCTATCCTGTTAAATCACGACATATTAGTTTAAAAGTACAATAAAAATCTCTCTGAGAAAAAAATGGTGGCAAAATTTTCTCATCCCTGAAAGTGTCCTCATAGAAAAAAAAAGGAGGGGCGGGGACGACAACCCCTGCTACAGCCTCTCTGAGGCAGAAGAATTGGAGTAATGCTTAATTTGCAAAGTGTGGGCACACATTAAATGTGTGAGAGGGAACATAAAAAATATATCTTTGTTTTGCATTAACTTCAGTTCCTACAAAGAGTAACTTCTATATTGATTAGATATTTAATTTTCTCTTTATTTTACTATAATCTATTTGATATAATTCATTGATAACAAGAATATATAATTTAATATTACTTCTTTATTGCCTTTTTACTTTCTCTTACCCATAAGGTAGAGAAAGTATTGTTTATGGGTCAAATTTTCGAACGCAAGATTTTGTTATATTTACACGTTTTGAGGTCCCCTGAATAAGAAAATCATGTTTTTAGCAAATGGTCTGTGTGTATGTCTCTGTGTGTGTTTGTGTGTTTGTCTGTTATCAGCATATCTCAAAAACAAACTATGGTAGAAGGTTCAAACTTGGTATTCTAAAAGTGTATCATATAGGGATGCTACAGTAGGTTTTCCGTTAAGATCAAGCAAATGGTTCGTGTACAGGGACAATCAAGAGAATTCTAATACATTACCTCTATGAGGGAAATTGAAGGTAAGTAGAGTTTAACGTCTATAGACTGCACTGAACCAAATGAAACGAATATATATTTTTTTGTAATAGAGATAGTTAACTGGGAAAAAAATTGTGTGTGTAAGAGCCTCGTCTCCCGCCCTGGGGGGGGGGGGAAGTCCCCCCTCGAGGGGAGTAAATTTTCATGATGGGTTTCTTTCAAAAGCGCTTGCCAATACCTTTAAAACGAATTGTTGAACCATCGATCTGCGATAATTTAAAACAAAGTTATCAATTTTCTTACTTTTAACGAAAAAAAAAAAAAAAAAAAAAAAAAAAAACAGAAAAAAAAAATCGTATTTTTTTTTTTAATATCGAGAATGAAATGGACTTTTCTTTTGGATATTTGGTGTTATACTACTTCTCTATTATGGAAACCGTCTGCATTATCATAAAAGATAATTTTTTAAAATAATAATTTTAATAAATTACTTTTTTAAAAACATAATTATTTTTTAATAACCGAATTAAATTCTATATAAATGTAGGTGCATTAATGAAACAGGGGTTGAGGGGGGCGTTAGCCCCCTCACACAGAACTAATTATCATATAAAACTCTACAAAAGCCTAATTTGAATTGCTTAACACAGATTTACATAACAGTATTCGTTATCTTACCTTTGAATCTGTAACCTGTATTTGTAATATTAAATTTCAGGGTAAGAGAAAGTCGTGTGAGTGACATACCAGATTATTTATTATTAGTATTTCCCTCATAACTGTTACAATTTGCCCCAAATCCGAGACAAATTGTAACTGGCAAATAATTTTCAAATATATATACATATATATATTGTGCTAAAATAAGCAAAATTAACGAGTTTTTTTTTTTTTTTTTTTTTTTTTTTTTTTTTAATATGATAGATGTATATGTACATATGCTATGGAAAACAGCACTTATAAACAGGAAAACTTTTCAAAATATATTTAATTTTTCAAAAACTGTTACAACCAGCCCCATGCTCCTCTATACAATAATTAAACAGAAATTGAAATGCAAATTTTCAACATTAAAATTCTAGAGCATACAAGAAATAAAACATGTGGCAATAGACTATTTTAAGTTGTCTAACACAATTTTTCCTTGCACACAATTTTAAATTTGTGAGAAGGAATTTCTCTGTTTAATTCATATTTATTCTCAAAAATTTTAATTTTAAAAAATATTTTTCAACTTAAACCTCAAAATTTTGGCTACAATATTCTGAATAAATAGAAAAAAATATAACTATTAAGTTGCATCGATATTCAATAATTTTAGTTCTGAAAACTTAATAGCATTTTCTTCTTCCCGTAAAATTAATAACGAATAAGTGCTATTTCACACACTTGACCATGCTAATAATCGACGAAAAATTTAAACAAAATAAAAATAATTTGCTAAGGTAAAAAAGGTGACCTTAACCATAAGATAAATAATGATTTTCCCAGAACTTAAAAGAGGTATATGCAATTTAGTTTGCCCCTAGAATGACCCAAAATAAATACTGAAGGAGCTTACTTTGTTTCTTCTCCATCTGGACCTTTATCTTTTGTTTTGAAAAGTTAGGGGGAGGAGAACTTGTCACTTAGCCGAGTTTCGCTCTGTTCTTATCGTCTCCCTGGGAATCTTTATCACTATTTAGGATTGCTGAGTTCATAGGGGATGTCAATGGAATCGCTTTTTTACCTTTATTTTACTGCTATCCCACCGCTGCCACCCGTTAAAAATATACTATTAGCAGTAACGTTTTATGCACCATTCAGGAAGCGTAAAATGAGGTAGCGTCAGGAGAAGTAAAATGTAGCTTTAAGTATAAGATCGTTTATTTTAAATATAATTAAAAGTAGTCTAAGCTTAGTAGCTCCATATGATAAAAATGTTTCTAACAGTAATTTTGGTAAAGAGTTCCAGATCATAAATATTTCATAGACACCAAATAAATGTCTCTCTAGGAGTTCACCTTCACAAGGCTTTAGTGTCTGCTATCCGAGATGAGAAAAATTCGAATCTCCGCTCGCACACAAACTTTAATTCCCTTTCTTCTTGTCCTTTCTTTTCCTTAGCAAGAAGACTCGGTTTCTGGGAGGAAAAAACATTGTCCCTTCTATTTCCACTGGTCTGTTGGAAGGTGGAGATTACAGATCAGTTGATCTCTTATTTGTTAAATTGGAGGCGCCATGGCGGCGATGTCCATCTCATAGATTTCCTCCCTAACATTTTCAACAAACTTGCAATACTTGTCAAGGCATTCAGGGCAGTTTTTTTTTTTTTTTTTTTTTTTTTTGCAAAATGTCAAAATTGTAGACTTTCAGTCTACTCTGTTTGTTCGAAACATCACAGCTTGATACATCACAACCTCTAACTGTGGTATATTATCTCCATTCGGTATCTAAGAATGTCTAAATAATGTCCAATTATTGGATATTATAGATTTAATAGACATCTAACGTATCGAAAGACGTATGTAAAAATGTGTAAGAGTTTCCCTCTCAAGAAGGAAATCTTACACCAGTATTTTTTATCAATAATTTCTATCATATTTGCGCAGCAATTTATTGCGATTGAGTATGATAGAAATCATTGATAAAAAGCACAGGTGTCAGTATTCCATCTTGAAACAGAAACTCTTGCACCCCTGAAGACGTGTGACATTTTTTGATTTACTACATATATGTACACTATTAAAAGTGGTTTCTCAAAAATGAGCAAAGTTGTCTCAAAATAGCTCCGAAACAGTATATACTTAAATTTGAAAATCGCATGTGCTCATTTTTGAGTCTATTGGCATGCTCAAAAATAGGGGTGACCACTATGAATCCCAATATCCCCACTTTTGAGCATGCCAGTACACTCAAATATGTGTACATGGGTTCTCAAATTTAAGTATATATCGTTGTGGAACTATTTTGAAACAATTTTGCTCATTTTTGGGAAATCATTTTTAACAGTGTAGGATGTTTCTGTGAGTCCAATGAATCATTTGTCCAACACTTATAAATGTCTTATAGATATAAGCGGCTGTGTGTGAGGTTTACGAATTCTCTAAATTTCTTATACCTGCTCAAATTTTAAATTTAATACTGTAATAATAATTTAAACAAGGATCCTATTTATTTACTACAACGCACCCTCTATGGCAAAATTTATTGTTCCACTGATTCCAGTATTCCTCAAGTTTTCATTATTGTCGAATATTGAAATGCAGATTTTTTAAAAAAAGTAAATAAAAAGCTCTGTATTAAAAAATGATTCGAAGTTTAAAGAGATTGAATTAAAAAATAGGAACTTTAAAAATAAGAAAACACATTTATTTTTTATGAATGCTTTTAATTGCACAAACGTAGCCAAAAGATAGTTTTACTATATGCATTGATTTCGACCATAAAATGAAATTACCTCGTTGGTAAGCTGAAGAATGGAAATTTATCATAAAATAAACTATTTTTGACATTTAAGAGAAATTCACCTAACAAAAATGTTAAAAGTATAAAACAAGCTACTTTGTTAAATATAAAAATAAAATCATGCATGAGAACTTCATTTTCTTTAATTCAAAAATTTCTCTTCAAATTTCAATGAGATGACTTTATTTACTGTTACATATATTTCCAAAAGACTTTTAAGCAATAATCTTGTTATATCACATATTTTTATAAGCAACAAAATAATGAAATAAAGATGGTTTCAAAATATCAAGTTTGAATTTTATTACAACATTTCTCTAGCCATCATAAAAGCATATATTCTAGCATATATTCTAACATTTGGTAGGAATATGGTTTTGCTAAATGTTATTAATGTATGTAAATTTTATATCTATCTCATTTTAGTTTATTTATTCTAGTTGTAGACATCAATTTACAAGCAGTTCTATCATGTAAATTTATAAAAGATTTTTAAAATGTCTACAGTTTCTAATCTCTTTTAACTTACTCTTATTGGCATTAAATATGCAGAACTGTCAATCCGCCGAATAATTTCTATTTTCTTAAGTTTTCTCAGGCTTATTTAACACTTTCGCGACCGCATGCTTTTGTCTTTTTGACAGTAAGCTCCACCTGTGGGCGTTAATCTTGTATATTACATTATTTTAACTCTTTACGCTCGGCATATTTTCCGTAAGACACGCCTTTTGGCGTTCCTTGAAAACGTCACACGTATAGTTTCCAACTTACTGCCTTTTGGCTACCGAAAGATTGTAATAATTTGTTTTATTTTACTTCATCATTAAATAAATTAAATCTTTCTGTTAAAATTTTGCGGTACACGTTTTAGAAAAATAACATTTCATTTGCAGAGGAACACCTTAAGGCGTGGCTCGATTTTTAAATGTCCCCTCAGAAGAGACATACGAGCGATAAGGGTTAAATCAATGTTTTCAGTATTCATATTTATAATAAAAAATGGATATACATATAATATACTCTTTTTAAACAAAGTATTTATATTCATAGTCCATTGATTGTACAAATATGAATATTGGGTATATTGTTAAGAAATAATGTAGCCTAGGTAACCTAAAGAAACGCCCACAGGCGGAGATGCAGATTTTGAAATGACGTGAATTCCCGCCAAGTGTTAATCACAGGATGCTCACTAAAATATAAACTGGAAATTTCTATAAAAATTTACTGGTATTCAAAAATCCGGCAAGTTGGTAATGTAGTTGCCAACATAGCACGTTTTGTCTACCGGAAAATTTTAATAGAAATATTTATTTTATTTAATCAGCGAACTGTAACGGTTTCACTGAAATAAAATTTAAATTTTTATTAAAATTTTTCGGTAGCCAAATGGTGCTAAGTTGATAGCTACGGTTGGTAAGTGTGAATATGTATAAGGTGTATGTTTGAAATATGGAACGAAACAAATAATTATTTAACCCTTTCAAGGGTGGTGGGATACATTATTTCAATGTAATTTTAATTCCCAACTGAAAAAATTCATTCCAGAATTTTTCAATTAATTTTACTTTTATAAATTGCTATATTATCGTTTATATATTTTCAGACCTGTCGACTTTTAAAATTTATTCTGTAGAATTGTTATTACGCGCCTTTTTTCCCCATCACTTTCTTTGTACAGTGGTTTCCTCAAAGATGTAATTACGGGTAAATAAGAAGAAAATTATCCTTCTAAAAAGTGGTATGAAAAAGAAAGTCGGGTACTAACAATGCTACGAAATGAATTAAAAAATTGGCAGCTCTGGTTTTATTCTACTTTTGCTCATAAATTTTGGTGGTTTTCGATATTAAATTAACGCGAGTTCATCTCAGATTTTTTGAATTAAATTTTACTATTATAACTTACTATATTGTCATTTGTGCCTTTTCCAGACCTGTCGGCTTTTTAAATTTGTTCTGTGTAATTGTTATTACTCGTCCTTTTTCACCATCGCTTTCTTTGTATAGTTGTTTTATCCAATATGTAATTACAGGTAAATAAGAAGAAAATTATTTTTCTAAAAAAAGTGGTATGGAAAAGAAAGGCGGGTACTAACAATTCTAATAAATAAATCAAAAAGTTAGAAGTTGTGGTTTTATTCTATTTTTATTCTTAACCCTTTGTATCCCACCGGGACTTTAAAGTCCCATCAAAAAAATTTCTCAATATAGCCTAAATTTACTACAGGATTTCATTGGGACTTCAATGTTCCTATAGTATAAGCTTTCATTTATCAGAGTTCCCACGGCCACGCTTTTTTCAAGGACTCTGCCGCCAGAATAATATTAAGAAAAATGTATTATTAAATAAACAATGAATATTTCATAAAAAATTTATTTTTAGATATTTCTGGTGGAAGAGTCCTTGAAAAAAATCGGGCCGTGGGAACCCTGTTTACAAGGAAAAAAAAATTATTAAAAAATTGTAACAGTTTTCTAAATTATCACTTCCGCGCCCACTGACGTAGATTCGCGTCATTTGAAATTCTCTAACTCAACCAGAGAGCGTTTTTTCCGCAATTTGTATGTTATTTATTTCTCAAAAATATACCCAGTATTCATATTTGTACTATCAATATACTATAGATATAAAAGCTTTGATTAGAAGGTTGGTTGTAGGATTTAAGGCCGATTGACTCCTGATGTGTCCTAGGCCTAGAGGGGGGAATGCCCTCCGTGGGGGTCTTTCTAAGGGGTCCTAGCCCGTATTTACGCAAGTTTCGGAGGAAACCACGGAAAACTCCGAACGGCTAGGTCGATGAGCGCGACCTGGGATCGAACCCGGCACCTCCCATCTACCAGCTTTGAGCGCAGAACCACTCGGCCGCTGGTGGGCTTGATTAGAAGGATTATAACTATAATGTATATCCTTTTGTAATGTAAATGTGAACACAGAAAAGTTTGTTCTGAAATATTGTAACTTGAGAGAATAACACCCACAGGCGGACCTTACTGTGAACAAGACAAAAGCATGCGGTCGCGAAAGTGTTAATGTGAGATGTTTCTTATGCATAAATAAATATAATAAAAAAGTTTCAAACTATTTTTCCAAAAATAAGGAAATTTGGTATATAAAGTGTTAAATTATGGTGGCTTTCGATATTAAATGAACGAAATTAAATTGCCCGTGAAAGGGTTAAAGCACATGGAAATAAAATATATTGAAATTACCTTACTAGAGTAAGTTCACCCGAAAGAATAATGTTGTTTTTTATCATTTCATTTATTTTATTTAAAGTTCAGGAATATGTATTAGTGTCTGATAGTTCGATTCCCAAAAATTGGCAAGTATTCTCAAATTTTTATGCTTTGAGTTAATTGTGACCTAAGTTTTTTCTGTGACATCTGTACCGTGAATATTGTTAATCGCAATAAATATGTACATTGTATTGATTAAAAATTATGCAAATCATTCTTCGCGACTATAGTACAGTAACAATTGATCTCAAAATTAGGTTTCAAATCAATTTAGTTTCTGTATTTAAACCCACTTCTATTCCTTTACCTCCCAGTCTATTTAAAAGGATATGAACTTTTCTTAATAAATTATACAAAAACTAACATAACATTCTGGATTCTACATAGTGATTTTATTAAATTTATAAATCCATTTTATTTTAGTTTTCAGTTTGCAAGTCACATAGAGGAAGCTAGCTGTATAAAACAAACAATTTATTTTCTATAATTCCTTTTCAAACAGCATCTTTCTTACTGTTCTTTATATAAGGTAACGACACCAGTCAAAAATTTGCAGCAGTAGTCGCCATCCTCGTAAAAGAAGTGTTAAAATAAGCGTTTAATAACATCTATGAATTTGAATCCGCCTGCACTAGATTCTGCAAAGCCTTCTGCTTCTTATCACATAAACATTTCATTTTCATGTCTTCGGGGAAGAGTATGGGAAGCGAAATAAATGAACTATGCGTTAAATCTCAACTGGATGGAGTCAACGTAAAGCAAACGACTAAAAAAAAGGGGGTATGCATTTCTTCATATATTTTATTGTTTGTTGTGTTCGGCATTACTCATAAAGCATCGCATGTAATGTTTATGAAATGTAGAATGGGATTTATGTGAGACTTCTTAAAATTTAACATTATAGAATGATTTTTAAGGTATGGTGGCTACTGGGGCCTATTTTGCATATTTTACCAGTGTTCGTCATCCCTGGCGAACACTGGTGTTTTAAAATTTTTAACAACTGGGTAACTTTTTTAATTAAAAATACTATATTTTAGTTCAGAATAATGATGGTACAATTTTTATTTCAATTGGACTACCGGCACCAGTATTCGCCAGGGGTATTGATAAATGTAAACAAACGTATTTTGACCCGAAGAACATGACCTGTACTGCACTTGTAACTTTTTTTTTAGCCAGTTTAATTACAGTCAATGAGGAATATGTTTAAAACTTTGAATAAACACCATAAAATGAAAAAAATCGCAACAATTGTTTCTGGTCGAAAGAAAACACGACCTTTCGTCAGGCGAACAAAATAGGCACGAGCACTGCAAATAAAGCGGCATTCGTTCCCACTTTTTCGCTGACGAAGGGTCGTGTTTTCTTCCGACCCGAAACAAATGTTGCGAATTCTTTCAATTTATAGTATTTATTCAAAGTTTTGTGCTTATTACTTTCAAACGTCAGTTCTGTGGTACAGTCAATCAGGGTATTTTTAGTCTACTGGGGCTAACACTGAACCACCTACAATTTTTCATTATATTTCGCTGGGAAAATTAAACTAAGGCACATAATCATATTTAGTAATTGTTAGTCTGTTTGTCGTTTTTGCTATTTATTTTGGAAAAAAAAAATGTTGTAATCAGTCGGTACATCTAGTTACGGTATTTTAAACTTTTGTGATGTCCTGTTATTGCCAAGATACATTTAAATGATATTTTGAAGTTTATTCATATTAAATAATTTCCTCAAATTGTAAACATTCTTTAAGCACTTTATTATGCATTTTATATATAAATATGTTAATTTTTGATTGCAACTAATTAAGTTTTTATTCATTTGTATTTGGAAAGTAATAAAATACAAAGGCTTAACTTCATTTTCAGCATAACATTGAGCCGATTTAAAGTAATACAAAGGTTTCTTGTTATACATGCATAGCCTCCTAAACTAGATGCTTTCCACATGGCTCGGAAACTTGGCAACAGTTCAAGAGCCAACAAAGTGTGGTTGGCACTTGCACAAAAGTGCGCAACTTTTTTATTCAACTGTCACCAATAATTTTAAGAAGTGATATATGATATATAAAATCAACGTTTCTTCGACGCTATTCGCTTTTTATGGAAACCAAATCCCACTTTTAAAATTTTTTGGTGACTGATGAATAAAAAAGTGGCGCAACCTGTACCAGGTGGAGCTGTCTACCACTTGAACTGTTGGCAAGTTTCCGAGCCACGCGAAGGCATCTAGTTTAGGAGGCTATGGTACAGTCGGGGAAAAAAAAACGCAACACTCAACGTAACTTCGTTGCTAATCGCTGCAGAAAAATGTAGTATGCATCATTCGACGGGGAATTGTGAGTAGTTTCAGAAAATGAACAGAAATTTTGAATTGGGGGTCGTCTACATATTAAAACGCGCACCAACTTTTTTCAATGGTAACCCCCTATTTTTATTTTATATTTGAATTCCTGGGGTCGCGGCAACGCGAAAAAGTATATTGGTTGTATATTTTACTCATTTTTTCACAGAGTATAAGCGTTCAAAGTTTGAAGGTGCTAATGTTAAATTCATATTTCAAACTTTTATTAATATCTTCATAAAAAATAACTTGATCGATATAATTTTTTTTTTACGAGATACAGTGAAGAAACCCAAACATAATCCATCATTACTTTTGATTCTGGAAAATATTTTTAATTTTGAAAAATATTAATAAATTCATATTCATAAAAATTATGAATTATGACCTATATTAATTTTTACATAAAATGAATCCTAATGCTGAAAAATATGGGTGTGCAAATTTGCAGCTCATTCCAGTTATTAGTTTTCGAGATATAAATAAATCTTTCTTTTGGAGTGGTTTAGGGGGCCGTCTCTTATATAGTTTTGCATGAGATAACGAATCAAATCTTAAAAAATAACAAAGAAAATTAAACAAAATACTTTTATTTTTTATTTACGGGTCAAATTATATAACAGCAGCGTCAAAAGCAAAGAAATGAAACAAAAATGATGATTTTTAGACATTAGTGTTAGCATCAAGAATTCCTGTTTTCTAAAGAATACAAGCCCCGCCTTCATCGTTCTTCAAAACAAAACAATACATTAAAGAAAAGTAAATATGACACTGAGTATTCGTGTTAAGCCCCTTAATTTATGTTGACAAAAATATGCACAAGTGGTATTTACTTCATCGATTAATTGGTGATTAATTTTGAATCTTTTAAACAAACACTAGAAGAAAAAAATTAACTAAATAGGCGGGGTTTACTGTTTTAAATAGAAAAATGGGTTTAATGTGAAATTGTCAAATATAAAAAACGAATGGAATTGGAATGCAAGACAGACCTGTAAAATCGTTTCTTAACTACCGTCATAGTTAAAAAAGGCTTAATCATTTGCTTCATATATTGCTTTATTTTATTTTATTTATTTACTTATTTATTTATTTTGTAGGGGGACGATTATTATTTTAAGGACACTTTATTCTTTAAAATTTTATTAATACATTTTAACTTTATACATTTTTAAAAACATACTTTACCTTTTATAAATATATTTTAACACTTTTTGCGACTGCAGGATTTTATCTTTTTGACAGTAAGACCTGCCTACGGGCGTTATACTCTCAAAATAAAATATTTCAGAACAAATTTTCTGTATTCAAAATTATATTACAAATGGATATACATTATAATTATATTCTTTCTAATCAATACATTTCTATCCATAGTATATTTTATTTCAAATATATGAACACTGGGTACACACTTAAGAAATATGTAACACACAAATTACGAAAGAAACGCCCACTAACAGAGTTACAGATTTTCAAATGGCGTGAATCTACGTAAGCGGTCACGAAAGGGTTAATTAAGAAATTATATTTTCATAGAAATTATAAAACGAATCGTACAGTTCCACAGATTTCAACTGATCCAAAACTGGTAAGTGCGATTAAAATTGTTTAATATTTACTTCATGAACACTTACAATAATTTATCCGAAAAGATTTAGTTTATGCGTTGCTGTGTACACACACATATATATATATATATATATATTATTTCATTTGGTACATTATGTTACACCTACGAAAGAAAATTTAAGCCTTATTGGTGATCAGTACAGCCATAATAGAAACTTTTACTTGAAAAATATTGCGCGTTTTTCACAGAGTACTATATGGAGTAATCGCAAGTGTAATGTATTTAAAGAGACGTAAAATTATCTAAAAAAGTACTGAAGTATATATAAATCTAAAAAATTGAATTCAGGATAATTAAGGAACTGAAAACGGGGCAACGTTTTATTAATATAAATAATTTTTTTTCCTGAAAGATTTCCGGTGTGAAACATTAAAATTTTCTAAATTTCTTATATTATTTTAATTTTATTTTTCTACATTTATAGGTAACCCCCTAACACATTTTTCATTATAACTCTATAAATACTAAAGATAAAGTATACAAAGAATATACTTTTCCGCACTGCCAGACTCTCAGAAATTCGAAAATGAAGTCAAAATTGGGTGTTGCTATTGAAAAAATCAAAGTTGGCGTTCATTTCAATATGTAGATGACCCCTAATTCAAAATTTGACGGCATATTCAGAAAGTGCTTTGAATTTCCTGTTGAATGATGTGTATTAGATGTTTCTGCGTCAATTAATAACGAAATTACAGCGGGTGTTGCGTTTTTTTTTCCCCCGACTGTACATGTATACCTCAAGATAAGTGCAAGGATTTACAAAATGCGGTAAGGCGAGGCTTACTGTTTGAAATATGCTTTCAATAATAGATATTTTTTTCTTTTTTTTGGTATGTATATTTAATATTTTTTAAAGGTGTCTTTACCGCGAATCTTTTGTTTTAATTTCTTTGTCCATATTTTTGTATTTGATAATTGTACGGTTTAGAAGTTTCAAGTTATTTAAATTTTATCGCATGAAATAACGTATTTTTTTTTTTTTAATTTTTATTAAATGTTTTTTATATTGAATTAAATGTTGGGAATTTCTTATTTTAAAGTTCTTTAGCGTACAAAATCTTTTATCAAAAACAAAAAAAAAATATATATATATTATTTTTATCTGATTAATTCCAATCACGGCGTAAAATAAGCAATTGTTTTGGAAAACAATTTAAAAAGAATGTAATATAATTTATCAGCTTTAAAGACTTGGATAATGATCTTATGCATATATAAGAATTCAAACAGTTTTTCAAATAAATTGAAATACAAACGCAATATCTTTAGCAACTGCATTTTATTTTATATGTTCTTTTTTTTTTTTTTTTTTTTCCAGTTTAAATATTAGCGAAAAATTTACTTTCTATGCGAGATTACATTTTATTTTTTTCTATATATATGAAAGGACGCCTAATACATTTTCGCTTGTAACTCCGTCAAAAATTACTTAAAAACATAGTACTTTTTTTTCGAACTGCCTTGATCTCAGAAATTTGAATATGGAATCAAAAATGGGGGTTTCTATTGAAAAAAAAATTTAAGTTGATCCCAGTTTTAACATGTAGATGAAAACCTAAGCAAAATCTCACTGTGGAGTTATAATGCATCACGTTTAGATCCAGCAGTTTAATTGAAAATGTTTTCTCTAACTATGCTTATCAGGGAGTAATCTTTATTTTCTTTTATTTATATATTTATTTTATTTTCTTTTATATATTTATTTATTTATTTTTTAACTAAAACATCAGAACTTACTTAGATAAAAGTTTGATAGTAAAGATAATATTCAGTTTTAGAAACAAAATTCTTCACTGACATCCATGTTTATTAAATTTGATTAAGCAAAATTTTAAGGTTTAAATGTTTTATTAGATTTAAAAATCTTTTTTTTTTTTTAAATATATTTATATGTACATATATTAATATATAAAATATGCCTTAATATAATGTCATTTAGGCATGCTCAAATAAAATATATTATATCCTGTGGAAACAAGTTCACATATTCCTACATAAATATGATTTTGCAAACAAAATAACCTCTGAAATATCTTTCTCAAATAATTAAATTTAAACGAATATTCTAAATTTATTTTATTCTTAAAAAACTGAGAAATTCTTATGTATTGAAAGTTTACTGCTTACAAAATATATAAATAAAGCTTAAAACAGAGTACATAATATGCATATTAAAAATCTCTTTTATCATATAGTTAAAATTAAATGTTTACGCTAGATTTTTAATAATGAAAAATAGTAGAAGCCAATATACATTAGCTACCTCGGCATTGCACATAACTTTGCTTACTCAAGGATATCATTAAAGTTTCATAATTATAATTTTAAATCTTACTACGCTAGAAAAATCAAGGTGTGAAAAATTAAAGTTCTGTTTCACAAACATTATGTGCTGAACTCGTTTTCTCTCTTAAAATTGTAATTTCTTAAACAATTTTTTAAGCCGCATTTCATTTCATACATTTAACGGAAGATTGCTCGTGTTTCCTGAATGGAATAAAGTACAAAACTAAAACGGAATTTGCATATGAAAGAAAAATTAGGAAATTAAATATGTGGAAGACTAACCATAAACAGTAGAAGCTAATTAAAGTTGTATTGCATCTGACTAATGTAGCTACACGGTAACAAACACCAATTGCGATAAATGTTTATCATTTGATTCTAAAGTTATCCATGATATTAAAAGAAAAAGAAGAAATTGAGGTATATAAAATGTTTGCATTGTAAAGTATTTTAATATATTGATTTTTTTTTTTAATACTTGACAAGGCAATGTCATAAATATCTGAGATAGTTTAATTCATTATTAAAATTAACTACTAATAAACATTTAAACTGAATTTTTGTTAATATTATAATTTTTATTGCGTAATGTCGTTTTAACAGTATAAATTTAGAATCTCTTTTATTCAACTGCCACCAGTAAATTTGAAGAGTGATATTTGACTTACATAATGGAAGAATAACCTACGAAGTGCCTAGGCAAACATTACAGTTAAAATTTAGTGTCGGATCATAGCCTCCTAAACTAGATGCCTGTAGCGTGGCTTGGAAACTTGGCAACAGTTGAATCGGTAGACAGCGCCACCTGGTACTGATTGCGCGACTATTTTATTCAACAACCGCCAAAAAAATTTTTAAAGTGGGATATGATATACATAAAGGCGAATAGGATCGCAGAACCGTCGATTATATATATTATACATCACATCTTAAAATTATTGGTGACAGTTGAATAAACAAGTCACGCAATCTGCATCAGGTGGCGCTGTCTACCGCTTCAATTGTTGCCAAGTTTCTGAGCCACGCGACTGGCATCTAGTTTAGGAGGCTGTGGTTGGATATTGAATAAGAAAGGTCAAACACTGACCAGAGGAGTGAAATCAAATAAGACCGGCAATGGGTTAATATAAAGATAGTCCAATATGGTCACCATACTTATAATTAATAATAAATAAAAGAATATTGTTTACGATTCAAAAATAAATATTTCTATTAATTAAAATATTATTTGATAATTACATACTTTATTGACTGAATAAATATTAGATCTACTCATACAATTTATTATAAACATTTTTTGAACAGTAAGTAAAAAATACCATTGAGGTTAAATAAATGCATCAACAAAACTTAACTGCATAGATGCCAACATGTTATTTTATTCTGGAGCATTTTTAGACCCGCCTTTATTTCGCATCCCTTTATTTATAGAATAATTTCCTCTAATACATAACTACGATTTCAAAATTATATTTCAGGAACATTATAAACTAGATTAACACGAACGTTATAAACTACTTATTTTACACAAATTTTAGATCACATTTATTATAACATGTTTTACTCAAAGTACAAGATTTGTTTTCATTTTTTAACAAATTTCAATTTGTTTTCATTTTTTAATCCTACAGCTAAAGCAGCCAGGCGCATTGTCATTAAATTTGGTTGAGGACGAGTGGTTTCAGCATCGCATTTGAGTTACGCGATGGGCAAATGACGATGTTCTGGGATTCACTCCCAGGGATATAGTAGGGAGATATGCCATCACAATTTTAATCCTCCGGGGAGGGGATAGCACCAATATTTCGGTATCTCCAGAAGTGTTATTTTTACAAAATCTATTGAATTTGTTATATGGACAATTCATAAGGCCCACTCAGTCCTATATTGGTTAAATTTTGATATGCGTCGGTTTTCTATTTGTTAAATTTCCTATTTTTCCCATACAAAGCGCTACCTAAAAAACAATTTATGAACTAAAATTTTTTGTTTAATTCCTTTTGCCTATCTTGTGAATTGTCCGCACTCCACATTCTATGGCAGTTCACTCAGTTGTTTTAGCCACAGGATGCTGTTTATAGAACTGAGATGAAACTAAAATATGGAGAGAAGACTCAGATTTCCATTTTTGTTTGTTAGAAACCCCATTACATCCTTGCTGTTCTTAAGCTGTAGGTATACAACACTTTCTATCGCTAAAATCTAATATTATAAAACAACTTCAAAATAAGAACATATTCGATGCACAAGGATGGTGATTTTAATCCTTTGTGGTCCTAATGCTCTAAAGCGCTCTAAACATTGTTGACAAAATTAGGGACTCCTTTATTCAACTACCACCAATAATTTTGAGAAATAATTTTTGATATACATAAAGATCGAATAACCAGAGCCACCAACCTAATCCCATAGTTGCCAACATTTTAATTTATTTTAATTTGTGTATTTATGGTGAATTAAGAAGAAAAATACTCTAAAAAACCGATAGGGAAAAGGGGGCGGTGCTAACAACTCTCCGCATTAGGCTGGCAGCTATGGAATAACCTTCTAAGTGATTAGCCAACCTTTACATTTAAAATTTTGTGGAGAATATTGAATAAGAAATGTCCTTAAATTTGGTAAAACTGACCAGAGAATTGAAATTAAATAGGACTGGCAAAGGGACAAACACAAATAAACGCTTCGCAGTACATTGATTTCAATATATCTTTATGGAAACAATACATCTTTATGCAAACACTCAGAGAAAAATTTTGCTGTATCAATAAAAATTTCTAGTGTACAACAAACAAGTCTATTGAAATGTGTTGGAATAGAAATTTTGTTTTGATTAAAAAAAAACTAATTTGTGTTGCAATTCTAGCAATAATATTATAAAAATAGCTTTTTACTTACAAATATACAAAAATTATTTTAATATTAAACAAAATATTTTGTTAATATCAGCAAAAAAAGAAAAGTTGAAATTTCATAGCTTCCTAAACTAGATGCCTAGTTTAGAAGGCTATGATTTTATGTTGTCGTAACAAATCTATTATTTTAATTCCAATGAAAATTTGGTTTAAAACACAGAGTTCCAAATTTATAATTTATTCCGGAGCATTGTCAGTAACACACACCTATTTTTATATCACTTTTTTTTTAAGTGTATTTTTCTTTTTTATTTTATTGTAGTCATATATTGGAGAAAAATGTTCTTTAAATAAAGCGATGTGAAATAAAGGCTAGGCTAAATTATTAACTTTGGCAACTCTGAAAATGATTAAATAACCTAAAACAGCGCGTTTTTTAATTTAAATCAAATCCTTTCTCTGGATAGAATAAATAAAAAAATACTATTAAAAAATAGCGGTCAGAGTTTGCCACTGCTTAATTGTTCTCTGTCTGTACCAAAAAAAAAAAAAAAAAAATTATATTTTTATTTTTCTTTGATACCAACTACATATTACTTTTATTTTGTAGAAATTAGTAACGCTAATATTTATAAATACTTTAAATATTAATGTCACTGAAATATAACCAAGACTTTTATTTAAAATCATCGACTTAACTGTGATAATCTAGTAGATACTTCAATTAACAAAATGTTAAATATACAGAAAATGAAGAAAGGTTAATAAATAAAATTCTGCAGACTGTAAAATCAAAAGAAAGAAATGATCGATATTTAAACTGGTATCCAATTATATTGGTAATAAGAAAAAGGGAAGTACAATATTCTTGATCTTTTCATCCGGAAGATAATTTAAATTACTTTACCACCAAAAACTCCTTCATTCTTTTCGCTTTCATAATCTAATCATTTTATGTGGTCTTTTTATTTAAGTTTAATGAATTTGTTTAGAAAATACCCGTCTCAACAATTTATTGAACACGTGTGTGTTAAAACTGTTTATATGAATTACAAACTTCATGTAAGAAGAATATTTTACATTCGCATTCATTTTATTACTATTATTATTAATATTGTTATTATTTTGTATCGCTATGCCTAATTTAATGCTGAAGCATTTATGCAAATAATTATTATTAAATTTTTACTTTTTACATTAATTTCCTATTTTTTTATTTATTTTTGTCTATAAAAAGAACGTCTGTGAATTTTACATCATTCAATATTTGGTCATATTTATGATTTATATAAACGGAGTAGTATTAGTACCAGCTTTTTTTCACACCGTATTCTTTGTAGAAGTAATTTTCTTCCTATTTGATTGATTGTAATTATACATTGATGAAAATTACTCTACAAAGAATACAGTATAAGAAAAGGGCTGGTACTAACAACATTATGGAATAAATTTTAAAAGTTGGCAGATATAAGTACCTACCTTCTTTTTTTTTTTTTTCACCACTTTTCTTAAAGGGCAATTTTCTTCTGATTTAGTCGTAATTACACATTGGAGAAAATATTTTTTACAAATAAAGTAATGTGAAAAAGTGTCAGATACTAACAATCTAACAATCCTCTGCAGTAAATTAAAATGTTGGCATGTCTGAAATAAATCAAGACTTTTACAGACTTTCAGCAAAATCATATTCTATATAAAATATTATTTTAGCATATTAACAATAAATGTCAATTTCTTTATGATTTTTACAATAGAAAGTTCTTTAAATGTAATTTATAAAAATGTCTGTCCTAAAATGCAATGCATTGGCATATTTTTTGGGTATCCCTGTAAAGAAACCAGTTGCACAGAATCTATTAATGCCATTTAAAATAGGAAACATTTCATAGTGAATTTGAATAACATATATAATTTTGTAAAATTTCTGAAATTATTTGCGGACGCTGTGAGCGGGCAGACGCAAAGATAGACAGTTGGACAGTCGGACAGATAGATACACAAATTGAAATCCTATTCACACTTAAAAAATGTTAAAAAGTGTTAAATCGCTTACAGTAAACGAAAATGCAATATCAGCAAATTTCCAATAAAAGCCTTCAACGTAGCTGAATATTTTTTGTGGTCCTGTAAATCTAATGCTAATCATGCTACATTCTGTAAAAAGCATTCTTTTGTGCATGTGAATAACTTATTTTAATTTTTTTAAAATTTGTTCAAAGTAAAGTTATTAAAATTTGGTTTATAGAAATACTTCTCATAGGACGAATGCTTTGGAATACTTTCGGGTGTTCCTGTACACAAACCAGTGGTGGTATTTACTTCTTTTTCTATAGCAAACATCCGGTAGTGAACTTGAATATCATATTTCAGTTTCGTTTAAATTTGTGCAAAATAAATTACTTAAAATATATTTCATAAAGATACCTCTCATAGAACACAAAGCTTTGGAATAGTTTTGGATGTCCCTGTACACAAGCCAATATTCACTTCATTTTCAATAGGGAACATCCGATAGTCAACCTGAATATTATATATCAGTTTCAAGAAATTTCGGGAATATTTACTGAAGTTAGAGTGCAGATAGATAGATAGATAGATAGACAGACAAACGGACATACAGACAGACAAACCTAAGTCATTAACACTTTTATACCTTATTGGAATGTGTTAAAAACATTTACAAACCGATAAAAACGATTAATATAAACGAAAATGCAATTCCAGCAAATTTCCAAAAATACCCATTAATGTAACTGAATATTTTTGCGTGGCCCTGTAAATCTAATGCTAATCATACTGTGTTCTATGGAAAGCCTTATTTTGTGCATATGAATACTATATTTTAATAAAGTTCTTCAAATTTGGTTTACAGATATACCTCTCATAGAAAGCAATGCTTAGGAATAATTTCGGGTGCCCCTGTATTCAAACCAGTTGTGGTGTTTACTCCATTTTCATTGGGGGACAATCGATAGTGGACTTGAATAATGTATTTCAATTTCATTAAGATTTGTGCAAAGTAACGGTATTAAAATATGGTTTATAGAAATACCTTTCATAGGATATAATGTTTTAGAATACTTTTGGGTGTCCTGTATACAAACCAGTGATGGTATTTACTCCATTTTCACTGAAGAAAATCCGATAGTTAACTTGAATAACATATTTCAATTTCATTAAGAATTGTATAAAGTATCGTTATTAAAATATGGTTTATAAAAATACGTCTCGTGGGACACAATGCTTTGGAATACTTTCGGGGATCCCTGTACACAAACCAGTACAAGTGTTCACTCCATTTTCAATAGGGAACATCCAAGAGTGAACTTGAATAACATCTATGAGTTTCAAGAAATTTCATGAATATTTACTGGAGTTAGAGCGCGTACAGACAGACAGAGGGACAGACAGACAGACAAACAGGCAAACCGAGGTCCTTAACACATCCCAACCTTATTGGAAAGTGTTAAAAACATTTAGAAAGAGATAAAAAGGATTTGTATAAACGAAAATGCAATTCCAGCACATTTCCAATAATACCCATTAATGTAATTGAATATTTTTTGTGTGATCCTGTAAATCTAATGCTAATCATACTGTATTCAATGGAAAGCATTCTTTTGTCCATATGAACAATATATGTTTACTTTATTACGATTTGTGCAAAGTAAATTTCTTAAAATTTGGCTTATAGTCAACCTCTCATAAAACGCAATGCTTGGGAATACTTTCGGTGTCCCTGTATACAAACGAGTAATGGTGTTTACTCCATTTTCAATAGGGAACATCCGATAGTAGACTTGAATAACATATTTCAATTTCATTAAGATTTGAGTAAAGTAACGGTATTAAAATATGGTTTATAAAAATACTTTTCATAGGACACAATGGTTTGGGAATACTTTCGGGTGTCCCTGTACACAAACCAGTTCACTCCATTTTCAATAGGGAACATCCGATAGTAAACTTGAATAACGTATATCAGTTTCAAGAAATTCCATGAACATTTACGGGAGTTAGAGAGCGGACAGACAGACAAACCGAAGTCATTACACTTTTCAAACTTGTTGGAAAGTGTTAAAAAGAGAGAGAAAGAAAGAAAGAATTAACGGTTGTTACGTACGTCGGTCTTAATTAGGGCCTAATTATATTTACATCATTCAAAGTAAAAACAATTGAACAAGTACTTTTAACCCTTTCAGGGGCAAGTAAATTTTTTCATTTGAAATGGATAGTCACAGAAATCACCAACAATATTAAAAGACAAGATATAAAGGAAATTATTCTTCTAAGTTAAAAAAGAAAAATATATAAAATATTTCCGACCCAGTTTCCGCAGTTTTGAATTAATATTTGTGGTTGCACTATGCAACCACCGCCCCTGAAAGGGTTAATATGGGGATATGTCAACAAAAAAATTTACATTCGAATATTTCAGATGTTCTCTTACGCATAAATTTATTTAATGGACAACGATAATCCATTTTTTAAATAAATTGTGTTTGTATAACCAAAAATGGCTTTCACAAAGAAGATTATTATAATGCATGACTACGTGACATTATGAATTCCGTTTCACTATACGTGATTGGATTTAAAAACAGAAGATTTGATCAACAAGTTACCGGAGGCTATTATTCATCTGCTTATAACTTAACAAAAAGTTTTCCGCATTGGTTTGAATTAGCATATTCTTTTTTCTGTACACTTTATTTAAAAAATACATATTCATAGCAACACCATATTTGTGGGTAAACAATTTAAAAATATTGGAAAGAAGAAATGAATAATTTGAGAAATTATAAAATCACAGATTAAGAGCTAATACCTAAGGAAAATAATTTTAAATTTCATTTACTTTAGAAAATTATATGATAGAAAGTAATGCTTTAGAAAGTATATATATATTTTATATATTAAATTAATTAACAAATACAATGCAGTTTGCATAGTATGATATTTATTAGAAACGGCATTAAGAAAATGAAAGCATCACTTCAAGGTTTGTGACGTCTTTATTTTTGTCTCAGTCTTCCATCACTAATTTTGAAAAATCGTTTTTGCCATGAAATATTTCTATAAATTTAAGAACACTTGTACTGTTCCAGAATAGGGTCGAAGACTCAGGGGTTAAGACGTGTCCGTATGATCATTTGACACAAAGTAAACATCACAAACAAATGCTAAATATATAATTCATAGCACATTTAGATGCCTAGAGTAAAAGCATAGCCTCCTAAACTAGATGCCTTCCGCGTGGCTTGTAAACTTGGCAACAGTTCAGGCGGTAGACAGCACCACCTTGTTCAGATTGCGCGACCCTTTTATTCAACAGTCATTAAAAATTTTTAAAAGTGGGATTTGATATACATAAATCAGGCTCTGATTAATCGTCTATTTCGTATATGAAACATAACGTCTTAAATTTATTGGTAACTATTGAGTAAAAAAGTTGCAAAGTCTGGCAACACTGATTTAAACGCAATTAAATTTCGAGTACATGGTTCGTACGGACAAGCCTTTTTTCAAGGACTCTCCCACCAATATTTTTATATGACATATTTCCTTTCAAGTTTTAAGGATTTTTTAATATCCCAAATTGCTATAAAATAATAGTGGTGCAGAAAATTAAAAACACTCAAGGACTGTACGAACTATGGAGTAATTTACTCTAAAAAAAAGTGTCGAAAAAGGGGCACTACGAAATATTAATTAAAATGCTGGCAGGTATGGAGAAGCTTTTTCAAGCTAAAAACATTCGCTTAAGACTTAGAAACATATTTTTGCATTTTCTTATTTTGTTTTAGAAAATAATAAAAGGGTTCCTGGAATCATGAGTACCACTGAAAATTAAACATATTTTGTTAGTGTGGGGTTTCTTTTTTCGATTTTCAGTTCTGAACTTTTAACAGTGTTGCAAAATGACTATGCACAGCAATACCAAATGTTGGAGATAAGAATATAAAGTTATAAATAAAAAAACTGGTGTAAAAAAAAATATTTAACCTCCAAGATAGAAGCACATGTTTTTTGCACCTGAAAAAGAAAGGCTGCATCATATCAAAACTGGTAGTATTCCCTTTTATTTTATGGTGTGTTAAGAAATTTTTTATTGTGAAGTAGAAACATAAAATTCAGTGGAGAGTTAAAATCAATTTTTAAATTTACTGACATTTAGTTTATATCAATAATATCACTTATAACAAACGCCAGTATATTTCCCTATTTTAAACAGCAACAAGTTCCGCTCTAAAATATTACCTTATTTTAGAAAACAATTTTACATATTCGTGTTTAATTTTCTCAAATTTTATCCTCGACAAACGATCTAGTAAATGTCACTGGTGTATATGTAAACCAACAGCATTTAAAAGGTTAAACTCAAGTACGGAAAATCCTTTTAAAAAATAATGTAACGCTTTAGAGGAACGCCTAAATGGGAATTTCGGCAACTCTCTCGTTTGAACTCTCGAGAACTCTTTTTTACCAGTGTGAATTTCTTAATAAACGAATTTATAATGTGTAAGTGAGCACTCCTCGCAGCGTTTCTAAAATTTTAAGGTCATTTTATCATATTGTCACCAAAATTTTAAATCCATACTTTTAAACGTAATATTTTAGCATTAAAACACTCAAAGATATTTAAGGAAAATTTCTTTTTAACGGTACTGGTGACAATATAATAAAATAAATGTAAGAACACTGTAACATGCTTGCCAACCATCTCATTATGAAGCGTAGTACTTTTAGTCACCGCCTTTTTTTGTACACCAGTCATTTTTTAGA
The DNA here is from genome assembly GCA_963930645.1 of Salticus scenicus. Classification (NCBI taxonomy): domain Eukaryota; kingdom Metazoa; phylum Arthropoda; class Arachnida; order Araneae; family Salticidae; genus Salticus; species Salticus scenicus. Next base: position 259,467,466 of record OZ005651.1, on the reverse strand, counting down.
GTAATTTCATTCTTATTTTATCGTAACACTATTTGGAGAGAATTGCTCTAAATATAAAGTGGTGTGGGAAAAGGGGCGTATTTTCTAGGGGCGTATTTTCAAGGGGCGTTAACAAGTCTACGCTTATTAATGAGATGGTTGGCATTCCTGCGGTAAGGTCTGAACTAATATACATGTTATTTATAGTTTTTTTTTTTTTTTTTTTTTTTTTTTTTTCCGTTGAAAAAACACATTTTAAAATAATATATTATACAATTCATAAGTTTATTTTATATTTATTAAGTAAACATAGCTACAAACCTTTGCATTTTCTAAGTTTGGATCATTACCCTATATTTGAATAAAAACATCTTATATTAATTTACTGCAATTTAATAGCTTGAGATTTTGTATTATAAAACATTGATTTTAAAACCCTTTTTCTCTGAAGGGTTGACAGCTGTAGATAAATCACGAATAATAATGGTTTTATGCAAAATTTGTATAATATATTGCAATTATGCTTTCGATATTTTTTCTGTGACTATATTTTTAATATAGTTGTTATTGTTTTAAATAATGTAAAACTCATTTTGAATTTTAAGAAAGTATTATTTGTTATAGATAGCTTTTTATGTTTATTATAAAGTACACTGTCCGTTACGTTGATTAAAATTCTTCTGTTTAAATTCGTTTATTTAGTTGTAATTTATTTTATTTTATTTTATTAGTAACATCTGATATTAAAATAATTGAGATATTAATCAAAAAAAATTAACAATATGTAATACTTAAATAAATATATGTATGTATATTTTATTTTTAAAAATTTTTGATTCTGAATTTTATTATTTAAATAAACTTTATTACTTTTAAATACATTTTGTGAGCAATGGGTATTCCAGTTAGTCAAATGTAACTTAATCAATGTCTTTAAATATTTTATTGCATTTTTTCTTTTTCACTCTGACATTACTATGTCTTACAATATGTTTTATATATTTATAATATAAATCCTGTGGTTTAATAAGAAAGGCTTGTTATTGAAAAACAACGGCCTTTAAGAATCAAAATCATGAAAATCAAAACAGTCACCACTATTTGCAAATAACAATTATCATCTTATTTTAACGATGGAATTCTGTCAAATATATATCTCAATTATAATTACTAAAACGATGTTTTTAAAAAAATAAATATATATATTTTTTTTTTTTTTTGCGTAAAAATATAGCTCATAAATGTAGGAAACTTTAGCCATATAGATAACCTTATACATTTTTAAGATGAAATTTAAAGCATTTGATGATTTAATAAAGCCTTTAAAAAGACAAATAAAATATTATAATCTTGTCTAAAAGGGTTTCAATAGTTTTTTGATATATCTTCTAGTAATAAAAAATGTTTACATTAAGCTTAACTTTTAATTTTATAAAAATGAATTGTAAAACTTCATTAGCTTGTTTTAAAAATATATCAAATGCACATTCATTTACAAAATAAATAACTTTTCTTAATAGAAAAAATATCCTTTTTATTCAATAAATGCTAAGTTATGAAAAAGTCAAACTTTTCAGGCCTTTTGGTGATAAGCGGATTATATTCACATGAAATGAAAAATCACTTAGGCACAAAAGCTTGTCAGAAGAAGTAGGAGAAAGAAAAATTAAGTTATTGGGAATATATGATCTTTACGATTTTTTTTTTTTTCGACTGTATGAGAAAAATAATCTTTATTTGGAGAAAAGGTTTTTAACATTTTGGTGATTAAATCTTTGAGTGTTTGTGAATTGATTAAAGGGTTTTATAAAAAGCATGTTTATAGTTCATAATTTAATGTAACAATGTAAATCTAAGAAATTAATTAAAGGTTAATAAGAATATCAATAATTAATCTCATAATGAAAAATTCTTTTGAAAAAATATTTTCTTTCACATATTTTTCATTTTTATAAAAATAAAAAATAAAATTATGAATTTATCCTTTAGCAATTGTTGTTATGCGAATTAAGGCCGATTAACTACAATAGGGTCCTAGGCATGTATGTGGAATGACCTCCGATGAGATCTTTGTAAAAAGTTCTTTCCTGTTTTTTCTAGAGTTTCGGAGAAAACGATGAAAAAATCCGAACGGCTCAGTGTTGCCAGATTTAGGGACTTTTTTATTCAGAAATCAAACCACTTTATTTATAAAACATTTTTCTCCAATATATATATATATATATATATATATATATATATATATATAACTACGATAAAATAAGAAGAAATTACTAAAATGTTAAATTACTAAATAAAGGCGGGGCTAAAAATGCTCCGGAATAAATTAAAATGTTGGCATCTCTGTAAATATGAAGTATTTGATTTATTATTATTCAATATTCAGAGTCGCCAACATTTTAATTTATTCCGGAGAATTTTTACCTCCACCTTTATTTCATACCACTTTTTTTTTTTTAAAGAGCAATTTTATCTTATTGTATCGCAGTTATACATTGGAGAAATTTATTCTATATATAAAGTGTTGCAAATAAAGGCGGGACTAAAAATGCTCCAGAATAAATCAAAATTTGGACGACTATGGATATTTATAAATAAAACTTTTTTTTTTTTTTTTTTTTTTTTAATCTCGTTTGCGAAAATTTCTGTAATTTAGTCTACATTTAAATTTTTAACAAATATAAAATTACAATTCTCTTGAGCAAAGTTTTTCGAACAAAACTATTTAAGGCTTTAAATCTCATGTTAATACTTTCGCAACCGCTTGTTTTTGTTTTTTTGACAGTAAGCTCCACCTGTGTGCGTTATTCTTGTATATTACATTATTTTAAATCGATGTTTTCTGTATTTATATTTATAATAAAACAAATTGTAATAATACATTACAATTATACTCATTATAATCAACGTATTTGTATTTATAGTGCATTGATTGGGCAAATGTGAATATTGGGTATATTTTTAAGAAATAATGTAACCTATGCAACACAAATAAACGCCTACTGGAGGAGTTACAGATATTCAAATGACATGATTTCACGTCAGCGGTCGTGAATGTGTTAATTTATTTTTATGCATTTCAAAGTTTAAATATGAAATAATAAACCTTGAATTCAAAGAGTAAGATTTCCTTTATATAAAACAGTATGATTTTTAAAGCATATTTTACATTTTTTTTTGTAACTTTCTCTCGCGTAACAATAACTTTACATTTGACTGAACTATGTCTGTAAAAATAATCTATCAAAAAAGAGAAAAGCTGAATATTTTCAATATTCGATGATACTAAAAAGTTTAAATTTATGAGAAAAACTTTTTTTTTTTTTTTTATCGACAACTCCTTATGCACCACAGAGTACAACATGAGGCTTACAGAGGTAAGTAATTAACAGCCAATTACAAGCATACACACGCATACCAAAAAAAAAAAATAAAATAAAAGGACATACAAACAAACACAAAAAGGCACTTATAGACACACACACACACACACAAACAAAATAAAATAAAATAAAATAAAATAAATAAGGAAGAAAAGAAAGAAAGAAAGAAAGATAAACATGCGTACATATAGAATACATAAAATGAAGTACAAGAACAGAATCAAATATATTGATTATAAAGGTAGAAAAGTACTATTAAGGATAAATTTGCAAAAGGCCGCAAATGCGAACTTGTTTTCAACGAAAACAGCAAAAGGGGGAAGAAAATTAATATTTACAGAATTCAGTGGATTAATAAGTAGTTCTTTTCTGCTTTTAGTGAGTTTTGTACATTTAAACAGTAAATGTTCAACGTTTTGCACTTCTTTTAAGTTGTAAGAACACACATCAGTATGAGATAAACCAAATCTTTTCAATTTCCGTAACCAGTAAGGAATTTAGTTATTTCAAAGTTACAAAAGAAGTGTTTGTTTTTGGGTCAGTCAGAAATTGAAGGAATAAATATTTTCGTCAGAACAACTGACGTAGAGTTCTGATAATATTCATTCCACTCTTGAATGGTTTTATTATAACTTTGATTTTTGAAGAAAGATTTGGGTAATGACAAAGGGCGAATCATAAAAAGGTTAGTGGCTTGTTTAGCAAACCAGTCAGCTCTCTCATTTAAATAAATCCCAGTATGACCTCGTACATGTGTAAAGGCAACATTTACCCCTTTAAGTTCAATATCAAAAAGGTGTGATTGGGAAAGAACAATCAGCTTACTGCACGACAGGGTATTATTAAGTGCTAAAAATGAGGAAAGCGAGTCGGAGCACACCAACAATTTTGAGGAGAGCTTATGATGATTGTAAATCCAGATGATTAATCCATAGAGAGAAACAAGTTCTGCTTGAAAAACACTGGAATTCTAAACAATTTATGCTCTAGTGCATAACTGTTATTAAAGATAACATATGCTAAACCGACTCGATTAAGAATTTAACTGCCATCAGTGTAACATACGAATTTAAAATCCTTTTCAATATTAGAATCATAGGGCATCAATTTAATCGGAAAGCGATAGTCAGAATGAGGAAGATCAGCAACCGGTACATAGTTATCAGACATCATATTATTGATCGAATTCTTAGAGTCTTTATCATTTAAAATGTGAATATCAATCGGTGGAAATCTCGCAATTGTAAAACAAGCTTCATAGCTAATTGTTCTATAACCTCGTACAATCCTAGGCATAATCCTTCTTTGGACTCTGCGAAGAATGAGCACATTAATCTTTTTTTTTTTTTTTTTTTTTTTTTTTTTGCAAAGCGGTGCCCCAGACACTAGAAGCATAACATAGAAAGTGGAGAATACCTTGTTTGTATATCATGCCAATTACATTTCATTTCAGGCTGAAGGTGTTACATGAGTAACAACATGAGTATACAGTTACATGAGTATACTTGCCAACCTAACCCGAAAGATTGTTAGTCCCAGCCCTTTCCGCCTATTTTTTCACACCAGTCTTTATTTAGAGGACTTTTCTTTTTATTTAATCGTAAATATATTTGAAGACAATTATTCTAAAAATTAAGTGGTGTACAAAAAGGGGCGGGAACTTACAATCTTCCAGGTTGGGTTGGCAAGTGTGCATGAGACACGGTTAAGGCCACGAAAGATATCTTCACACTTTTTTGAAAGCTATACAATATGTTGCTTCCATCTAAATTTGTTATCGATGATGATTCCTAGATATTTAATTTCACTGACAATTTCAATCTGTGTCTTTCTTGTCCATGTATAAATGGCAATTCGTATAGTTAATGTTCTTTTTCTGAAGAACAATAACTTTTGATTTATTATGGTTAAATTCCAGCTTCTGCTCTTTTGATCATATCATAATTTCATTTAGAGTGCTTTGAGCCTGAATGAGCAAATCATCTAAGCAACTTCCCTGGAAACTAACAAGAAGATCTTCAGTGAATGCGATTGTGTTAAAATATGGTGAATTTCAGAGCTTCATAATCAGATCCTTCCTAATTAAGTTCCATAAACGAGGTCCGGAGTCAGAGCCTTGAGGACAGTCTCTTTCTAAATTACTAGATACAGAAACATAGACATGCGTAATAACAGCAGACCTTTCCTTTAAATGTCATTCACCAGCTGGAAAATATTGCAAGGAACATCCCAAGGATTGAGAATTGTATAGAAACTCATAACCTCAAACGTCATTTCAACCGTTTGACCCTTTCAGTCGCAGTGTTTAAAAAGAATTCTGGTGTGCATTTTAAAAGAATTCTGGTGTCTAATAACGGTGAGTAAATTGGATTGTTTTACACCGTTCACTTTTTATAAAAATTATTTCCTCGTCAAAGCGTGGAATGTCTATGACATGAAGTAAAAAATAATTGTAAAAATATGCCGGTGAGAGAGTCCCTCACCTTAATCAGGCTTTGGTGTTCCCGCTGATGGTACACCTAATTTAAATTCTGAAGTGCAAAAACTCATCCCGGAAATTTTTTAACAAATTTTACATTCATAACATTACAGAAAAAGCCCCCCCCCTTTTTTTACCTGAAAATTTAAAATTTCTTTTATTTTAATTTTGTTTGTAAATTCCGGTGGCAGTTCAATTAAAATAATCCGAATTACCCTGCGCCGCAAAGGGTTAAGAAATGGATGTTTTTGGTTATTTGTTAACAATAAAATCCAGGTAACTCCGTCTACTGGGTAAATTTTAAAATCTTGTATGCTTCGTTATTTCTCAAAATCATACATATAATGTTCGTGTTAGTGCAATCAGAGCGATAAAATACGCCGATGAAAAAACATAATTATTAGTACATATATTTATTTATGTAAGCATTAACATGTAAAGACGTTTTTTATAATAATCATACCTGGTAATATGTATAATTTATTCCAGAGTAATGTTAGTCCGGCACTTTTTTCACACCAATATGATTTTAGGTAAATTTTCTCCAATGTGTAATTACCATGAAATATGAAGTTAAATGCTTTTACGTACCTGCCAAATTTTTTAATTTATTCCGGAATGTTGTCAGCCCCACCTTTTTTCCCACCGTAATCATTTTACAGTAATGTAATTTTCTTTCATTTAAACATAGTTATATATTGGAGAAAACTTTTCCACAAATATTACAGTAAGAAAAAAGGGTAGGATTAACAACATTCCGGAATAAATTAAAAAACTTGGCAGCTATGCTTTAAAAACATACTGGTGTGAAAAAGGGCGGGGTTAACATAACTCTGGAATAAATTATAAATATTACCAGGTATGCAATAATGCAATATTCGAGTTCTACGTATATATTTGGATTTTATTGTCAAAAACAGCATTCCCACGGCCCGAATTTTTATACGCACTCTTCCATCACTGTTATTTTTAAAAAATTCTTTTTAAATGTGCGCTATACAATTAAGAAATTTTTTTTATGATATTAGTTGGTGTAAAAGTGATTATAAAAAAGTGTATCCTTGGAACCCTCAAAAAATGACCAAAAAGATCCTGTTTTTAAAAGGTTAAAATGACGTTTGCTGTCATAGGCTCCTATCAGGGGTTGTGTTCTCTGCACTTTTTTCAGGACATTCTAGGGAATAAAGAAAAAAAAAGAAATATTTTATTACTACCACTATTTTTATGCAATTAACGCTACCCTGTATAATCATGGCACAATGCTACAATTATGTTCAGAATTTTTTTCTGAATATAATTACTGGTGGCAAAGAAGGTGGAAATTTCTTATCTTTAAGTATGCCCTGAAAAAAATGAGGAGAGTACGACCCCTGGTTCCTATACAATTCTCAATCGTTGTCATATTCTCCCTTCCAAGTTTGTATTATGACCCCAGAATCACCCTGTATATATATATCAGGGTTGGAAAATTGGCTGAGAATTCATACCACAATAAATGAAACTAAAATTTCTTCTTATTAAGCCAACGGTTTTATAGGTAGATAAATATTCATACTTGCCAACATCCTCTTTAATATTCCGTAGTGTCGGTAGTTCCGCCCTTTTTTCCACACCAGTAAATTTTTAGAGTTATGTTCTTCAAATGGAATTGCGATTAAATAAGAAAGAAAATTCTGTAAAAAAATAAATTTTTCTATTAAATTTTTCTGGTAGTCAACAGGTGGTAAGTTGTCAACTATGTTCATAATTGCTATCATCCTAATTAATATTCCGTAGTGTCGTTACTACCCCCACCTTTTTTCATACCAGTAAAGTTTTGGAATAATATTCTACGAATGCAAATACAATTAAATAATAAAAAAGATACTCTGAAAAGATAGTGGTGTGAAAAAGAAGGCGTGGCTAACAACACTACGGAATATTAATTAGTATGTTGGCAAGTATGAATATTTTAAACGAATACTGATATGACTTCTGTGTCAATTTTGCAGCCCTGTACATATACACTGGTTCTTATAATTATGAGGACATCCGTTTTTCTATATTAACTAAACACTGAACACTATTATTTAAACAAATATATTCTTTATTAATTTGAATTTCATTAATGAACTATATTTAAAAAGTTTTATCGTTTTTCTATCTTAAAAAACATTAAATACGGTCAAAAAGATTATTGTTCAGGTGTTCACAATTCTAAGGGCAGCTCGAATCTTAGTAATTTTTTTTTTTCAGTTATTCTTTAAATTAATATTTTATGGGGTCTCTTTTTAAGGTGAAACAGTCAGACACTCTCTATGATATATATATATATATATATATATATATTTAATATTCAGTTTCAATACCATTTCATACAACATAGACGATATTCTTAATGCATTTAAACTATTTAAAATTGCATGCACTTTTCTAATATGATAAGTTAAGGTTTTTCCAAATTTTAGGCCACGGGAATAGCAATAATACAGAAATTTCTTTCTTCAAACTATTTTCTATTGCTCTAGAAGTAGAGCAAAAATCTAAGTCTTGTTAAATATATATATATATATGTATATATATATATTACTCCCCCCCCCACCCAACCCCCTCTCTAAAATCTAACAAAAATCTGAAAATTCCACGTTTAAAATTTTCGGATATTTTCTTGATGTTCATAATAATAGAAAAAATTACTAAATTCATTCTGGCTTCAGTAGAAATAGCTCCCCAGAGCACCATAGATCCACCTTTAAAATGCCTGATTCATATCAGCTTTTAAAAAACCTGCTCTGTCTTTCGCTATCTTCAGATCGTGCCGATAACTGTTTGAACCATTTGGTTAATCACGAATAAAATGTTTTTCATCCGAAAAAGCAACATTTTACCATTTCATATTATCTTCATTCAACTTTAACACAGACGTTCTTTCACCCATTAAATACTTATTGGTTATTACAGGATTTTTATTCTATTTAACATAATATTAATTATTTTAAACATGCATAAATGTGGACCCTAGCCTTTCGTTAAAAATTACGAGCAAATTCAACAGCAGTCATTTTGAGTAGAACAGTAAGAGGAATTATGAGTCTTCGATCTCTGTAAAACAGCTCTGATTTTGCATCAGACCTGTCTCCTATATCGAACCAGCAATTCAATGCTTGATCACATTTCCTTCAGCAATTTTAGATCTTCGAATTTCATTAGCAATACGGCGAATTGAAATTATCCTTCCACTTAAAAAACACATTTATCATACTTCACTACATGAACGTTCATTTTTTTTCGAGGAATTATAAGTAATGTCCGTCCAAGAAAAATTGAAGGCTTATATATGAATTAATCTAGCCCAGTAGTTAACAAATTCGCATGTCAACTGTAATTTATCCGCTAGTAAGTTAAATAAAACGAAAAAATCTTGATAGTCCCTATAATTATGAGCATCTAAAAATGTGGAGAAAAAATTATTTTGCACTATTTTTTATTACTTTTGTTTCATAGTAAAAAGATTATTACAGTTTTGGTTTTTAGAATACTAGATATATTAAGTGCACTTAGTATAATCTTGATCACAATTATTTTTACATTAGTTATTTCAAAACATAAAGTATCCTTATAAATATCAGAAGGAGTGTATATGTATATAGTATATATATATCGTGTTGATAATTTTTTGCAAGAAAATCGCTTGAAAGATTATAGAATAAAATAGTGCAAAAAATTGTTGTGGAGAAAAATTTTACATTACAGTACATTTCACGTCCAGATACCTCCTAAAACATTTAAACATTTTATATAAATTTAGGTTTCATTCACAATTTATCATTTGAGTGTGACAAATATGCATTTTTTCTACAATTTTATGCTGCTTATGTGAATTTTATATATAAAAGCGAAGAAAATTTCTAATGATTTAACAAGCTGAATTCCGCTGCACAGTAATTATTCCTTAAAAATTCTATCAAATTTCAATCTCTATTAATTTTTAAAGGGATTATATAAGGAATTTTAGATATTTACTTTTTGTAAAGATCTCGTTATCTCCCAATTTATTATTTTCATTTATTTACAGAAAATGCAACTATTGTAATTTTTTATTATTTTTAAATGTATTAATATTGGTATTATTTTTAAATTTATTACATTATTTATTATTTAAATTTTTTATTACCGTTTTTATTATTTTTTAGTGTTGCCACATAGTTGGTTAAATATTTTTATTTTTTAATATAATTTGGCAGTTTATCATGGCTGACCCTAAAACAGTACGATACCAAATATTACATATAAAATTTTATTATTAACTTTAAACCTTTTAAGCTTTAGATAACTTGTATTATGGTTATTATTTTTTTGTCTAGAACTCATAACTGTTATGTACTGATCTCAATGCATGTAAAACTGATTGAAGTAAATGTAAAAGTATATAAAAACTGACATGTTAACTGAATTTAATAATTAAAATAGATACGATACATGTTACATTTAAAAAACTGTTTTTCTAATTCAAGTTACTTTTGTTTTGTAGCTTAAAAAATCAAGATTAATCTCAAAAAATCTTCTTTTCAAAATTTTAACTGGAGTTAATTTATTATTTATTACATTCAAAGGAATTCACTGCTACTAACTCTCTAATTTTTAATTTGTGAAAAATATTTGTTAATCATATTATTTAGTTTTCAAATACACAGTTTTCTTGTATTCGCCATGAAAATTTTTATTTTATTATGTATTTAAATTTTTTTAGAAGTTATTTTGTAATACATAAATAAAGAAAGGTCGCATGTTAATAAAACTTAGTTCTAAACTTTATAGTAAAGAAAATGTGAAAGCACCAATAGTTTATGATTTAATTGCCTAAATTACTTTTGATAAATGAAAGTTGTTTTCAACTTTAACTAGAAGGACTAATCAAAGACTTGCTAAGTATGTAAAGCTATGTTAAAGTTTGTTGAATATTGTTAATGCACTTATCACGTAATTGCAATTGTGAATTTAGTTTCTATTGATAGACAGTTTGATGTTGTAAAAGTGAAAGTTTTGTGAGTGTATAAAGTTCTGTATTTTGTCACGAAATATCGTTCAGATATTTATCTTTCTCACAGATTAATTTTAATGTAATCTATTTAATCTGAAATATACTGGTTTCCTACATTTTTGTTGCACGAAAAAAATTACTTACAATCTCAAATCGTACTAAAAATCGTACTTGCTAAATGTTTAAAATTTAATTAAAGTACTTTTAAATCCACTGTGTGTGAAGGTTTTGTGCAGCTAAGAAGAGAAATGAAATGTTATATTATTATGCATTTTATCAACAGAAATGCAGTTCCAAATTCATCTTACATGATATCTAGTGCCAAAGATAGTAAGTAGAAAAAAATGAACCATACAGATATAGTTGCAACTTAGCACCTTTTGGTTACTGGAAAAATTTAATTTTTTTTTATTTTATTTTATCATTGAAAACCGTTACAATGTACTGTTTAAATAAAATAAATATATCTTTTAAATTTTTCCGATAGCGTAAAGGTGCTAAGTTGGCAACTATACATACAGATATAGGAATTGTGGTGAGTACCAAGCCCTTATTAAGACCGGGGCACACTCTCACCTTTATTAATTAATTAATTCTTAAGTTTTGTATTAATCAGATATTTCTTGTTAACCCCTTAACGCACGCTGTCCTTGCTGCGAGGACGCAAATTTTAAGATCCAGTTGCAAAAATTCATCCCGGAAATTCTTTATCAAAAATTTACCTTTATAACATAGCAGAAAAAGCCAGTTTTTTTAACCTTAAAATTTAAAATTTCTTTTAGTTTAATTTAGTTTATGAATTCCGGTGATAGTATAATTTAAATGATCCGAATTGTATTGCGCCGCAAAGGGTTAAAAAGAGTAGAGATTTTTTTTAAATAAAATAGTGGTGTCTGTCTGGCGATGGGTATACAGAGCTGCCAACCTAATCCGGGAAATTGTTAGTACCGCCTTTTTTTAAACACCACTTAATTTTTAGAGTAATTCTCGTCAAATGTGTCTACGATGAATTATGAAAAAAAAAAAAAAACTCTAAAAATTAAGTGGTGTAGAAAAAGGGGCGGTATTAAAAATTTGTCGGATTAGGTTGGCAGCTCTGGGTATAGTTTATTCTCCGATACGGTTAACTTCTTATAAAAATAATTTCATAATTAAAGCGTGGAGTTTCTATCATAAATAGGTATTGTTGTGAGAGTATCCTTGGCATTAATTAGACTATGATGAATATCCATTATAAACCTACAACCTACAATGCATAGTTGGGAATAAAAGAAATAATACAACAACAAAGCTACCAACTCTCCTGTTTTTCCCGAAAAACTTCCTACCAGAAATTTTTATAGCAATTTTCAATTTATTTAATCTTAGAAAATAAACATGACAGAGTTCTTTTTAGTGGTATTGGTGATAATCTTTTTTTTTAAAATTCAAAATGTCCACATCTATGTAACAAAAATTAATTCGGTAAAAAAAAAAAATTAAAGACCAGAAGTGTGCATTTACGAATTTTAATTGCTTTTCAAAAAAGTTAAAATCAGTCACTGAACCAAAAATAAAAATTTTCTAAATAAACACCATTAATTTAAAAAATATGTAACTTTTGTTTCATGTCAAAATCGTTTAGAACAACTCTTCATTTGGAGAAAAATATAAGAACAATTACTAAATGAATTCATCAACTGCATACCTTAAGAAAAGTGTGTCTTTTCTTACATGCTATACTCATGCCAATTTTTTTTTTCACTTGGTTAGAAGTAATTCTTAATTATTTTACAATTTTTGTGTACTTTTGCAATTTCTTCAATCAACACCAGTTTTTTGGTGTATTTTACAACTCAAACTATTACTCTTTCAATGGTCATGATTAATTATTGAATCCATTTCGCAGACTGATTAAAAACTGAGTACTTTGTCACCAGAGTTGCGAACTTTTTTTTATTTAATCCGGTGCATTTTAAGCCCATCCTTTACTTTAAAATTTTCTTAAGAATATTTTTTCTCATTTTATTGTAGTTATTTATTGGAGAAAATACTTATATAAATTAAGTGGTATGAAATGAAGGCGGTGCTAAAATTACTCCGCCAGGTTGGTTACAGACCCTCCTTTTTTCCCTGATTCTTCCACCAGAATATTTATATGATAATTTTTACTTAATTAATGGTGCAAACATACTATTAAAAATTCCGAAAGAAAGATATTGGTGGAAGAATCATGGAAAAAATGTTGCCTGTGACTGTAATAAGTTAAAATGTTGACATATACAGGGTTCCCACGGCCCAAGATCTCATACACCAGTATTATCTAAAAATAAATTTCTTCTTAAGTGTACACTGTATATTTAAGAATAAATTTATCTTAAACTTATTCTGGTGCAAGAGTCCTTGTAAAAAGGCGTGGCCGTGGGAACCCTGATATAGCTTCATCACCATACCTTAACAACTACTTTCGGCTTACACTAAACAAAAAATTCTTTATAAAAATAAGGAGAAAATTATTTTTATGAAATACTAGCTTCTGTAAATTCTGTTCTAAGGCACCAATATATATATATTTGTACAAATCATTTCTTGCTGTAAGCACGGAAATGCTACCATGAATTCTATCTAGTGTGCCCTGGTCTAAATCAGGCTATACACATACATGCATATATTTTACATATCTGTATCTAATATACTTTAGTGTATATTTTTAGTTTACATAAATCTTAACTAAGAGCTAGTGAGAGTAGAAATAAATATAGGCATTTTTTTCCAGTGTTAGATACGAATTCAAACAATTACATTTGTGAAAAGCACGTATTTTCAAATATTTCTCTTCAAAGTTATAAACATATTTTATGACAAAAATTGCTATTAAAAATTAAAAATAAATAAGGACCATTAGAACACTATTCTCGAAAAATCTTCAGATAAAAAATGCATGATTTTTAATAAAAGAATTTAATTATAAACATCGTTCATGAATTCTTCATTGAAGTTTTCTCTACATTTATAATAGCACAGATGCCAAAATTTTAATTTATTTCGGAGTATTTTTAGCCCTGCTTTGCTTCGCACCACTTCATTTATATTAAAAAAAAAAAAAATCTCCTATATATATCTTCGATAAAATGAGAAAAAAATACTCAAAAAAAAAAAAAAAAAAAAAAACATATGAAATAAAGGCGGGGCTAAAAATAATTCTGAATAAATTAAAATGTTGACATCTATGATATTAGTATACAAACAGTTTAACTTTCTTAATAATTTGAAAGGGGTGGAATAATTTATTCGGGAGCATTTCTAGTATTCGCCTTTTTTTTTTCACACCATTTAAAAAAAAAAAAAAAATTCCTTCTTTACTTATCGTAGTTACATATTGCAGGAAATTTCTCTATAAGCAGAGCTCGAAGTCTCCATCCTTTCCATTTTCAGGAATCGGAAAATTTCATCTTTTTTGCTACCACTATTATGACACAGAAATACCTACTCTATTTTGGGGATAGCGTGTCATGATTGGATAGAATAAGTATTATTATATAAAAATAGTGATAGCAATAAAGACTGAAATTTCGCAGTCTTGATAGTGTCCTAAAAAAAGAGCGTAGACTTCGGGATCTGTCTATAAGTAAGTTGGTGTGAAAAAAAAGGGCGGGCACTAACAATGTTTCCAAATGAATTAAAATGTTATCAGGTATGGATGTATTATTCCTAGATAATTTTAATTCGCAACTGAAAAAATTCAATCCAAAATGTTCCACTACTGGGTCAGGCGCATTCATTTCATACCGGAAATTTCATTAAATACGGAAAAAAATTATATTTTTTCTTCGAAATCTGCTGCAAAAGTCTGGTGACTTTTGATATTAAATGAGCGTGTCCTAAAAAAAGAGCGTAGACTTCGGGATCTGTCTATAAGTAAGTTGGTGTGAAAAAAAAGGGCGGGCACTAACAATGTTTCCAAATGAATTAAAATGTTATCAGGTATGGATGTATTATTCCCAGATACTTTTTAATTCGCAACTGAAAAAATTCAATCCAAAATGTTCCACCACTGGGTCAGGCGCATTCATTTCATACCGGAAATTTCATTAAATACAATATAATATTACATAAAACAATGCCAAATACTTACGAACCATCTCATTAATAAGCGTAAAATTTTAACGCCCCTTGAAAAAACGCCCTTTTTCCATACCACTTTATTTTTAGAGCAATTCTCTCCGAATAGTGTTACGATTAAGAAGACTAAAGTTACACTAAAAAGTGACTGGTGTGAAAAAAAAAAAAAAAAGGCGGGTACTAAAGAATTTTACGCTTCATAATGATGTAGTTGCCAAGTACGGAAAAAAATTATATTTTTTCTTCGAAATCTGCTGCAAAAGTCTGGTGACCTTTGATATTAAATGAGGGTAATAAAATTGTCCACAAATGTAGGGCTGCCCCAGACAACTTTTTTTATACTCTTTTCGTATCACTGTTTCAAAAAATAAAATTTATAATATATTTCCGCGGGTAAATCTTACTTTGCCTGCATAAATTTATTGTAAATTTTATGTTATAGAAATAGTGGTAGGAAAATAGTACAAATAAATAAGTCGCGTGTGGCAGCCCTGTGAATGAGTTAACCATTCTAACTTCTGTAGCAGAGATATATAGCAGTAGTGCCAACTGTCAGGATTTTTGAACAACAGTAACTTTTCATAAATATGTCCGCTTTATATTTTAGCAAAAATTCTGTAATTATTAAGCAGAAGATAATTTTAGGAAAATAGTGGTATAAATTAATCCATAGATTTGGGCATCTGGTACTTTGGCAGCTCTTCTTTCACCCTAAATTTTTCGAAACTACTTGTATATTTTTCTTTCTCTTTTTTATACCGATGTGAAATTAATAGATAAATTGACAGAGGTGCCAACATATTAATTTATTCCAAAGCACTTTAGCCCCACTTTCATTTCATACCACTTTTTTCTTAAGAGCAACTTTTTCAGATTTTATTGTAGTTATATGTAGAAGGAAAATATTCTATAAACAAAGTGGTGCGAATTAAAGGCGGGGCTAGAATTGCTCCGGAATAAATTAAAATGTTGGCAGCTATAAATACATAGAAATTGAAAATTATTTTTTAATTAAGTATTTAATTTTTGAAAATTAAGTACCGTGATTTCTGGTAAATAACCCACCGGTAAGATGTGTCATTTCTCCACCAGAAATTTTGTTTAATAGAGAAATCTATACTTTTTCGATGGAACAAATATAAATTTATTTATCAATTGAAATTTCTGGTGCAAAACTGGATTATATAACCTGCGGGGTATCTACAAGAATTTACGGTACGTAAATTGATATTTAGTTTTTGATGAGTTAATGTTTTTCTAAAAGTAAAATTAAAAAACAGACTTCAGAAAAGTAAAATCGATCAACAGCTTTATTAAATGAAAAAATGTACGTAAATTCTCTAGGCTCTAAAGTTATTTCATTAAGGAAAAAAATCTAAATAACTCTTTGTATAACTCGTTTATTTCTTATTTGATATACTTGTTATTAACCCTTTAAGCGTTAACAACTTTTAACATACCAGGTCAATTACGCAGATTTGCCAACTTTTATGATTTCTTCCGAAGCATTGTTAGTACGGACTTCGTTTCACACCGCGTAGTTTTAAGTTGATTTTTTTTTTTTTTTTTTTTTTTTTTCTTATTTTATCGTAGTTACATATTGGACAAAATTTCTTTACAAATACAGTGCTGTCAAATAATGGCAGGAGTAACAATTTTCCGGAATAATTTATAAAAGTTTGACAACACTGGCATACAGACTGACATCAGATCGTCTTTTTCTCCCCTGCATTTTTAATTCTTGTAGTTAGTATCCGTTAATGAATTATATATTTTTTCATAAATTAGTTATAGTTTTCCCATAAATAAATTCATCTAAATAAAAAGCGATTAAATTGAAATTAATGTATGATAATCGAACTGCATTCTTAAAACTTAGAGATAAAAATCATAAATTGATATTTTTAATAAATTGCTTAAAGTATTTTTATTGTAGAAAAATTTTTGGAGGAAAGATATCAGTAAAAGAACTCAATGCGTTCAATTATTCTCTTCCGGTGAATTTCTGTTACGCCATTTGAAAGTTTTATAATTCTTTATAATCCCTCATTTTTCTTCACTATTATGATTTCAAAAATGAAACATTGAAATCATTTCTGTTTTCAAGTGATAAGAAGATTAAATATATGGCAAATTAAGATATGAAAAACGGATGTTTTTATAAATGATAGAAAATATGGGTATATTTGTAAAACATAGATGAATCAAAAGTAGATTTCTGAAGCAAATTAAATTTAAGAAATATTTTTTAAGTGCCATTCATATTTTATTTGATTATCTCTACTACATTTAATAAACGGACTATTTTCTTTTTATCACGCTGAGTGCCGAAAAATTTATGAATTTGAAATTTTATCAAAATTGAAGTACTCATAAGTACAGAAAAATGTATTAAAATTTGGGTGATTTATGTTTCCTGACTATAAAGATGTTAGCCAAGGCAATTCAATTATGCTTAATTTATGCTTAAATACAATATATTTTATAACATAAGAGTTTGAATAATACGATCTCTTTCTGACACTGACTGTTTAAAAATGAAGATTTTATGCATTTGAAATTTATCAAAGTAAAGTAGAAAAGTATTGAAATTTGTATGTTTTATGCATTTTGACCGCAAAGGTGTCAGCCAATGTAATGATGCTTAATTTATCAGATGCTTTTTGTTTACCGGAAAAATTTAATAGAAACTTCTTTTATATACTTTTGAAAAAGCTTTTATTATATATAATAAAAAGTTACATTAATTTTTTTACGGTAGTGAAAAAGCTTAAAAGTGGCAGTAGACGATACATAATAGATGGTTACAGAGTTGCCCAGTTTTATAATTTATTCCGGAGCATTGTTAGCTCCACCTTTTTTTCACACCGGTAATTTTGAAGAATGATTTTCTTTTTATTTAATCGTTATCAGGTATTGAAGAGAAATATTCTACAAAATGTTTTGTGCGGAAAAGAAGGCGAAGCAAAAGATGTTCCGGAATAAATTATAAAAGTTTACAACTCTGCAATAAATCATCTATTATGTATATCAAATATTCCTTCGCAAAATTATTGGTGACTTTTGAATAAAAAAGTCGCAAAGTCTGGCAACGCTTGTTCTAAAGCAAAATAAAATTCGATTACGCGCATGTTTACTAAAATAAATAAAGATGCGTCACACTAGAGTAAAAGTTAGACATGTTATGCGCATTGCAATTATAAATGACACAACTACAGCTAATTAAGGTTGGTGCCTGGCCTTTATTAGCTTAATTATTAAGTGTAAAAGAAAACTAAAATGTGTATTTACTTTGGTAATAGAATACTGTGTAATATTTAAAAACAATGTTTTATTACCAAAGTGCAGTAAACTTTTTAACATATATATATATATATATATATATATATATATATTGGTACAACCAAAGTCTGATAAAGGTTTTGCAGGGATCGCAGCGTTCCTATTTTTAAATACATTTAATTAATTTGCCATCACTATTTCAGAATAGTAATTTTTTAAAAATATTATAAGATCAAAGTCTTGAAAAATTTTTCTTTTTAAAAATAGTGGTAACAATATAATCAAACGTGTGTAAAATTTTTGGAACGATGCGGACACTCGTTGGAGCACACTCTCCCCACTATTTTTGAGCAATACTTTTTAACTTCGTAAAAATCCAAAGATAAGTAAAATTAAACACATTTAAAAAATTTAAAATTTAAAAATGATTAAAATTTTTTACTTTAAAAAATCGTTATCGGACACTTCTCGTGACCTTTCACAGTCATATAGGAAATTCTGGATCTTTTCCTGATTGTGCATCTGCTCTTGTACTAGAGGTCTGCACGGGCCGGGCTTACGGCCCGAGCCCGAGCCCGGCCCAGCCCTCGGGCCGGGTTCGGGGCGAACTTTTCAATTTGTTGTCGGGCCTGGCCGGGTTCGGGCTTAAAATTTTTTTGCAGGCTCGGGCTCAATTTTTTTGTGTATACTCGGGCCGGGCCGGGCTTGGATGAAATTTTTTCCGGGCCGTGTCGGGCCGAACGTTTTTCTGGTTTTCTCGTTAATCAACGAAAAAGGAAAATGATAAAATATTTCTTCAGTCATTTATTTTACATCATTTTACAGGCTGGTATGTCACATGAAATTTTATTTTGTTAAAAA
The DNA here is from genome assembly GCA_963930645.1 of Salticus scenicus. NCBI lineage: Eukaryota > Metazoa > Arthropoda > Arachnida > Araneae > Salticidae > Salticus > Salticus scenicus. The sequence continues at coordinate 259,448,361 of OZ005651.1, read as the reverse complement.
ATGTCTGTAACTTCAATTTAATTGCTTATCAGTCTGTCGTTTCGCAATCTGATTTTCCGTAAATATTTTTAGCATGTCTCGAAATTAATATATTTTATTTCAAGTAATATTAAATGGTTTTCTATTCAAAATAGTATGCATGTCACTACTAGTTTGCGCACATGTTCAAACAAAAGAAATTAGATACGTTACTATGAAAAAGGCTTTGTGTATTATGGTCTGTAGAGTTTAGGTGGTATGAAGGATATAAAAATCCTTCCGCTGTAACTTTTTCTCTAAGACTCCCTTTTTTCTCCAGTGCACTGAATGAAAGTAGCATCATTTTTAGCATGTGCAAAAGCCTCTTTTCTATTGATATGGTTGGATTGCCATTAAAATTTTGTTTACCGGATCACATAAAAGATTCGGATACATTACGGTATATAAGAGGGAATGGTTGAACGTGCATTTTTAGTAGTAACAACAGTTTTAAATACCATCCAATATTGTTTGATGAGAGCTAATATTTTCGATTTGACTTTCTGTCTGTCTTTTTACCTTCTGTACGTCTGTAATAAAGAATTTTTGTTTATATATAATTATCTTGTAAACGTTCAGCAGTTTTGTTAAAGAAGATTTTATTGCTTCGCTATATAAAACTTCTGCAAAACACATACTAACAATCTTTTTATAGAAAATGCATGCATTTTTTTTAACGAATTTTAGAATCGGGTCGGATTTTATCCGTTTTTGTCCGGGTCGGTCCGGGCCCGGGCCTCAAAATTCCAGCCCGTGCAGACCTCTATCTTGTACTTCCTAGCAAAACTATCTATTAGAGGTTTTAGCGGACGAAGCATTCGGCAACGACACCGAATGGTTCGCCACGACGAATGGTTCGCCCTGTTGAAGAGCTGAAGTATAAGACGAGATGCACAGCCCGAAATGAAACGCTATGGAACGCAAAGTATTTATGAACATTTAATATGGGCAGCACCAGAAATTACAATCAAAGTAAGAAAATAAATAAATAATTTTCTACCGCTATTTTTTATTTTTTTTTTTTTTACAAAATTTTATATATAAAATAATAATAATGTAATAATAATTTTAGTAATTAATTTAATGTAATAAGAGTTTTGTAAAAAATAGGTGTAATATGCACCACAATATTTCAATGAGTTAACCCTTTGTGGGGCAAGCTATTAACACTCACTTAATGTAAAAAGCCACCAGAATTTACAAGAAAGTTAAAAGAAATTAAACGACATTTTCCTCTTAAGTAAAAAAAAAAAAAAGAAAAGAAAAGAAAAGAAAAGAAAAATTTTGTTGAAAAACGGGATGAATTTTTGCAGTTGAGTATTAGTAATTTTCGCCTTTTTGGCAAAAACACTGCGCACTATAGGGTTAAAAACGTAAAACTTACTTTTAGACAAGCAATGTGTTAATTTTGTTATTACCGTAGACTTAAAAATATCACATAAAGTATATTGTCCAAGAAAGAATGCAAGAGTCATTAGCTGTTTTTCTAAGTCGTTAAAATAAGGAACGTACATTGAAATATACTCATTGTCAAAATTTTCGATATGTATTATTAACACATGTTATAATGCAAAAATACTTCTAAAAAAGCATAAATACAAATACATAGATAAATATTAAAAACTTTCTACGAAAAATAACAACTCAAAATGTGTTTTATCTTATTACAATAGCATTAAGAAAATGCCATAAGTAAGTTCAAAAATCAAAATAATCTCCACAAGAATAACATAAAAAGGTCTTTTTCTTTTCTTTTTAAAACAATTTCAGAAGGAAATTACATTATATTTTTCTTGTTGCACTGCATAGATTAGAATGAAAACTTCATCTAAAAAAGAGTTACTCTTCTAAAATATTTTTAATCTTATTTTTTAGAAAGTATTTATTTCTCTGCGTCTGGAGAACATTTCATGTTTTGAGAAAGATATGGCTTAAGAAAAATGGAATAAATTTCCACTTAAAATAAGTTTTTTCCGTTGAGTAAAAAAGCTTCAACTAACGGTGTCATTTTATTTCTCGTTAAATTGGAAAATTACATGTATGTTTCCATTCCGAAGCAATTTTATTATAAAGAGATATTCAAATATATCACAGCTTAATAACTATAAATTTCTTTTGGTGAATAAAATATTGTTGAATTTTTAATATTACACTGTTTTTCGACACATACGCATAAAACATAAAGTTTTTATCATAGTTAATGTTTATGAGTGGAGTGAGTTATCTGTTTTATGTTAATTGTATTTTAAGATTTTATTAAGTATTTAACTTCTTAAATGTTTTCATTTTTAAAAAGTTTTATACTTAGTGAATTTCAATTAAATTGTGAGCTAATATTTTACATTACTCTTATGTATATATGAATTTTATATAGCGTAATTTGTTATTATTTATCATAAATCTATTACATTGTTTTTTATATAAAAGTTTGGCAAATAATTAACGCAAGTTTGCAAATCTGCATAAAGGATGAGGCTTCATAAGCAAGTTGCGAATAGGGATTTTTTATTCAATAATCACCAATAATTTTGAGGAGTGATGTTTGATATACATGATAGGCGCCTAATCTTCTGTGTTATTAGGCAAACATACCAATTAAAAATTAGTTGGAGATATTGAATAAAAAAATCGCTAAAATTGGCAACAGTGTTCATAAGAGGGTTTTTCGGCCTTAACCCTTTCAAGTGCAGAATAATATTTATTGCTGTTCATTACTGTTTATTGCTGTTCATTGCTGTTATTGCTGTTTATTACTGTTTTAATACTGTTCATTTAAAATCAACAGCCACTAGGATTTACGATCAATGCAGCGTTCCCAACTTTTATAATTTATTCACGAGCTTTTTTAGCCCCGCCTCTTTTTCATACCGGAAATTTTGAAAAAATATTTTCTGCTTATTTAATCGTGGTCACATATTAAAGGAGAATAATCCACAAAATTTCTTGTGCGAAAAGAAGGCGGGGCTAAAAATGCTCGTGAATAAATTATAAAAGTTGGGAACTCTGGATCAAAGTTATAAGCGAAGAAATAAATCAATTTTTCCCTTTAACCCATTAGTAGTCGCTAGTTGGTCGATGATTTTCCGCCCATCCTTCAGTGTTGCCAGATTTTTTTATTCAATAGCCACCAAAAGTTTTTACAAGTGGCATTTGATACACATAAAAGGCGGATAAAATCGAAAAAATCTGTAATAGTTGGCGCTGTCTATAGCGACTAATAACGGGTTAAGTTATAAAAGTAAAATCCTGTAAAATATTTCCGGAATGAATTTTTGCAGTTGAAAGTAAAAATTAGGTGATGCTGTAGTGGCATCACCGCCCCTGAAAGGGATAAGGAATTTCAATTTCCTATTTTATAATAAATGATTAGCCTACTATTCGAGTCTCTAAAAATGGGAGAATTTTTACGAGAAAGGCAAAAATTGTGAAATTTTCCGCTCCTGGAAAACAATTGATTACTAGAATAGTATAAATAATATTGATGAAATTTTGAAATACATAGTTGCAAAGCCTCAGTATTTTCCCTGCTAAAAAATAATTGCTACAAATCTGCCTTAAAATCTTAACATGTTGGTAAGTATGTCATATGTAATTATAAAAATTTCATATATGCGATTAACCTGATATCTCTGCATTGACTGTGTTACGTCATATTTCATAGCAGTTATATTGAACATTCGAATTAATTCGTATCATTTTTGTTTATTGCAGTCTAACTATTCATCTAATAAAACAGAAAATTGGGACTACAGGCAGTGATGGAACACAGGCGCAGAATTGATACCGGTATTTGTTTAAGAAAGTTCTCTGCCTATAATAATATTGATTTAAGAAGTAGAAAATTTTGTTACATTGATAGTGGTATGAGTTCTACGCCCGTGTTCCATCCCTGTACAGGGCTAAAAACTCTCTTATGGACCCTCATCCTTTTTTTTTTTTTTTCAGTTTCTTATAGATTATTATTCATTAAAAATGGAGAAGAAATATATATATATATATATAAATTCCATCACGTTAATTTTTTTTTAAAGCTCATGATGTTTGTTTAATTTTGCGTAATATTACTCTTAAACGTGTGATCTGATACCCTATTACAGATTTTTAAATCCCTAAACAGTAATTATTTCTTACCATAAAATAATATTTATAGGAGTGAGACTGAAAAATAATAGGAATAGAAAAATATGGGGCATTTTCAGAGAAGGAAAAGGGTTTCACAAAAAGAGCGAACACATAATGCTAAATACATCATGAAGAAATTGTTTAATAATGAGAGATACTACTTTTAGTTCAAAGTAATAAATTAATGCTCTTTATTGTGGTTATATATATATATATATATATATATTAACCTCAAATCCTATTATACAGGAAACGGGGAAAAAGTACGTATGCAGGAGGTGGAAATCATTTTTGTATTCAGCATCCAAAGAGTTAATCAAAAATTGATCATATTTAAATATTTAAGGGCCCTCTTCACTCACCGCCGCCGGAAACCAAAACTAATGTTATTGTATGGAAAATTTTTCTTTACAAATAACTTATTAACTAATACATATTTTTAAATTCTGTTTTCACATTCAGAAAATTCCCAGCTGTTAAATTGACGCACCTTTTTAAAAAATATATTTTTTTAATTTTTTATATTTTATTTTGAAGTTGCAAAATACGAATTTTCAATATGTGAATTTTTTTCATTTTGCAATTTAAAAATAAAATATTAAAAATTTAAAAAATACATTTTCAAAAAAGGTCCGTCAATTCAACAGTTGGGAATTTTCTGAATGTGAAAACAGAATTTAAAAATATGTATTAGTTAATAAGTTATTTGTAAAGAAAATTTCCCCATCTAATAACATTGGCTCGGGCTTCCGGCGACGGTAAGTGAAGAGGGCCGTTAAGCTTAAAATCTTCTTCACATACCATATAAAATTAATAAAAGCACTACCGGTTTCGAAAAGACGCGTCCTTTTTCTTCAGGTGCAAAACACGTGCTACCATAGTTACCAATTTAGCACCTTTTGGCTACCGAAAGTGTAATAGAAATAGTTATTTTATTTAATCAGTGAAGTGTAACGGTTGTCATTGATAGATACTTGCCATCTTAACCAGGAAGATTGTTAGTCCCGCCCATTTCCGCCTATTTTTACACACCAGTCTTTTTTTAGAGTACTATTTTCTCATTTAATCGTAAATATATTTGAAGAGAATTATTCTAAAAATTAAGTAGTGTACAAAAAAGGGCGGGAACTAACAATATTTCGGGTTAGGTTGGCAAGTATGCTGATAAAGTAAAGTACAAAATTTTATTAAAATTTTCGGTAGCCAAAAGGTGCTAAGTTGGCAACTAGACGTGGAAGGCAAAATACCTTGGAGGCGTCACTGCAACTATATTGTTACTAATAAAGTAAAGTACAAAATTTTATTAAAGTTTTCCGGTGGCCAAAAGGCGCTAAGTTGGCAACTATACCGTGGAGGCAAACCCAAGGCTGCCTTTGAAATTTTTCATGCCTATAAAAGAAAGGGAAGATTTTTTTGTTCTATGTAACTCTAATAAATGCAATTTTTCAACATAAAAAAATAAAAATAGTACTCTTTTTTTTTTTTTTTTTTTTTTTTTTTTTTGACAAATAAAATTTAGTTATCATTTAATTACAGAAGTTTTCTGTTACAAATGAATGAAAGAAAACAGTAGTCCGTTAAAAAATGGAAATCAAAATTTTGCATAATGTTTAAACACATTATATTTGATTCAAATTACATAATATATTAAGTACTTAACATAAAAGTTTTTTCAAAATTTTAATGGATAAAAAATATTTGGGATACATTTTATAATACGCAGTTTTAACGAGCTTAAACATTATATTAAGCATATACAAATAAGGGGGAAAAAATTATTTGGTTTAAAAACCGTTTATATTCTGTTTGTATTTAAATAATAATAATAATAATATTAAAAAAAGAAAAGAAGGATAAGAAATGTTTTGCATCATGCATAGATTTTTAAACATTTTCTAATACTACAAGGATAGAATTGCATTTAAGTTATTTGGGATGCATTGGTAACTTATATTTGCATTTCTCAAGTATTTTAAAGAATAATTACTATAAAAATGTATTTATTTGCTTTTATGTGCTGCATTTTTAATTCACTTTCTGATTGAAGAGTTAAATATAATTGCAATTACCTATTAACCATTACAAAAGTTCTAAAACCTAACTGCAAAATCTCACCCCGGAAATTTTTAACAAAATTTTACTTTAAAAACTTAGAGGAAAAACTCCATTTATTTCTTTACTTCTAACAATGTTCGTAAATTATGGTGGTTTTTCATTTTAAATAAGAAAAAATACTTTGCCCGCTCAAAGGGTTAATTTAAATTCTGCAACGTACATTCACTTGCACCTGAAAAAAAATGTGTGATAGATCAAAGTGTCCTCAGCCATTTAACACACGGCGACCTCGCCAAGAGGGCGGAATTTTTAAAGGCCAACAAGCAGAAATTCAGCCCGAAATTCTTCTACAAAATTTTTAATTTATAACTTAGCTGGCGTGGGGGGGGGGAGGACATTTAAGTATTTTGTTGTAGCTTTTTTTTTGTAAATTCTGGTCACTTTCTGCATTAACTGAATCTAATGAACTTTCTCTCAGAGGGTTAATGATCTAGATATCAAACATCTGAGATAGATAGTTCTTTGCAAAATACCATCAACCATAAGTATATTATTCTAAAGCGATCGATCTTTTTTATAGCACTATTTTATACACTATTTCTCAAAGTTTTAATATTTATTTTCCATGATTAATTTGGAGAAATAATCATACTTTTAATCTTTTACGCATTTTGAATATTACTATTTTAAATTAATTATCTTTGCCTTATTATATTGAAGAATTTTATTCTTTAAATAAAGCAAAAAAAAATTTATTAAAATAATGGCATTCGTAATATGTAAAAAAATTGCATCTATGCATAGTGCTAATCATACAACTATAGCTTTAATTTAGGATATAACGTATATTGTTTTATTACTCAATTAATTATTTCTGGTATAGTGGATTATTGTCTACAATATTTTACCTATATTCATAGTTACTAACTTTAGCACTTTTTGGCTACCGGAAAATCATAATATTAATTTTTATTTAAACATAATCTATACGTCTCATTAATATGCTGTCCCCCCGCCGCCCCCCCTTAAACATTTAGGTGTAATTTACAGTATCTCTTGTAAAAATTGTAATTGTACATCTATCTGTTATATCGGTGAAACTGGCCGAACAGTTGAAATTAGAATAAGGGAACATAAACGCTCATATGAAACAGGTGATTTAAGAACGAAACTTGCAAATCATTCTCTTGATATTGATCCTATTCCTGATTTTGACAACATTAGAATTTTAGCTTCAAATGTAAATTTGTACGAGTCCCGTATTTTCCTAGAGGGCGCTTATACTAAATTACAACATTCTGCCTTGAACGAGGCTAAAGCTGTTCCCCCGGAATACCTAATCTTGTTTTAATGTTTTATGACTTTATTGTAAATGTTTAGTTTTGTATGTATATGACACTGAGGAGAGCTAGTGTTTAGCCGAAACGTCTGTCTAGTGTTTTCAGTTTTTTAATTAAAATGTAACTTTTAAAAATTTTAGCATTCTTTATCTCATTTTGAAAGCTACTTGGTTTTAAATTTTTATTTTAATTAACCAGTGAAAACTGTTACAGAAATATACACTGATGGAAAAAAAAATCCCAACACCAGGAAGGAGCTGTGCTAGATAAACGAAATTTGGTAGGCGTGTTTATACATCTGAAAGATGACGTCGATTCAAATTTCGAGCTACGCGCATATGTGTGGCGCTAGTAGCGACACTATGAACATGCAAATGAGGTTTGCTTTAAATAAGCGCTGTAAGGTTCGTGATCGTTATTTACAGTTGAGATTTGACTTAGTGGGTTAATGTTAGTCAAGGATACCTCTAAGAAGACGAAGAAGCCATTATCAACAGCTCACTGAGTTTGAACGAGGTCGTGTAGTTGGGCTACGAGAAGGTGGGTTTTCATTCCGCGATATTGCAGAAAGACTTGGCAGGAATGTATCCACTGTGCATGACTGTTGGCAGCAGTGGTCAAGGGAAGGTACTGCCTCAAGAAGACCGGGTTCCGGGCGGCCACGTGGACCTACCGAGAGGGAAGACCGCCGTGTTCGGCGTATGGCTGTGGCTAATCGTACTGCGTCTGCAGCTGAAATTCGAGCTGCAGTTGGCACCACAGTGACACAACGAACTGTTACAAATCGGTTACTTCAAGGACAGATCCGAGCCAGACGCCCTGTAGCGTGCATTCCACTGACTCCAAACCACTGCCGTTTGCGACGTGAGTGGTGTCAAGCTAGAGCTCATTGGAGGACGGAGTGGAGATCTGTTGTGTTTTCTGATGAAAGCCGGTTCTTCCTTGGTCGCAGTGATAGCCGTGTGTTGGTTAGAAGGAGGCCAGGTGAACGCCTGCTAGCGACCTGTCTGCGGCCTAGACACACAGGGCCTACTCCTGGAGTTATGGTTTGGGGAGCAATTTCGTATGACAGCAGGAGCACTCTCGTGGTTATCCCACGCACCCTGACTGCAAATTTGTACGTCAGTCTAGTGATACAACCTGTTGTGCTGCCATTCATGAACAGCATTCAAGGGGGTGTTTTCCAACAGGATAACGCTCGCCCTCATACCGCTGTTGTAACCCAACATGCTCTACAGAGTGTCCACTTGTTGCCTTGGCCTGCTAGATCACCAGATCTTTCTCCAATCGAGCACGTATGGGACATCAATGGACGACAACTCCAGCGTCATCCACAACCAGCATTAACTGTCCCTGCATTGACCGCCCAAGTGCAACAGGTATGGAACTCCATCCCACAAACTGATATCCGACACCTGTACGACACAATGCATGACGTTTGCATGCTTGTATTCAAAATTCTGGCGGTTACACCGGTTACTAATGTACCAACATTTCACATTTGAAATTGCTCTTCTCGCCAATGGCTCTACCTGTGATCTTGAAACTTTAATCAATTAAATATGTTACCTAGACAAATGTATTGCTGAAATTTCATTACTGTACAATAATTTTTTCTTGGTGTTGGGATTTTTTTTTTCCATCAGTGTATAAAAAAAATTATTAAAATTTTTTGGTGGCCAAAAAGTGCTGAAATTAGGAACTATGCCTATATTACACCCATAATTCTAAATATTCAGATTTGCGAGACCCTGGAGTTTGAAATAAATTGCCAGGTATATTAAACCTTGCATATTGTGATGAAATATAATACTGAGTAAAAGTTGGATATAATATAATTTATAGTAACACTGCTCTGCAAAAAAAAAATATATATATATGTGAGATCTGATACCATTCTTGCAGATTCTTATGTAAAATGACCTCCTGAGTCCGAATATGGCCACCATTTTGTCCAATCACCCACCGTTTTCTAGATACACCCCCTCCCTCATTTTTATCATTGTTTGGTAATTTTATACCCATCTGTTTGATTTGGAGAGGAACGCTGATTATTTTAACCGTTAAATGTCTTCTGACATGAGGAGCTACAGAGGTAGAAAGTTCTAAAACACGAACATTTGTAGTAAGGAGGAAATTTGAAGGGATTTGTGCTCAGAAAACAAAAGAAAATCAATAAAAAGAATCAGTTTCGTTTCCATTTTTTTTTTTTTTTTTTCGCAATATTTCTCTTATTTTTTACATGTTCCAGCTGAAATTTTGATACAGTGAAATTTTTTTCAAAATGTTGGTGAGTGGAGTAAAGTCTCAAGACCTCGCAAGAAAGTTTGACTGATTCATTGTGCAACGTTTGCTTTCAATAATTCCCACGTTAAATATTTTGGGGAGTAAAACATGAACAGTAAAATATACTCCTTTGACGCGTGTTAAAGATCACCACACAAAATCACCATCATCGAGATTACCATAAAGTTCACTCTCTTATCGCAAAACGTGTACTAAAGGTAGATAACGACTGGCGACTAGAATGATAAGATCAATGATCTTTAACACGTGTCAAAGCAGGAGATTTTACTGTTCATGTTTTCCTGCCCAAAACATTTAAGACTACTCCACACACCAACATTTTGAAAAAATTTTCACTGTATAATTTTTATTGTTTGGGGTGTTTTGGTAAGAAAATGGCAAACTAGAAGCTGGAATATGTAAAAAATAAGAGAAATATTGCGAAAAAAAAAAAAAAAAAAAAACGGAACCTGATTGTTTTTATTGATTTTCTTTTGTTTTCTGAGCACAAATCCCCTATCCTCCTTACTACAAATGTTCGTGTTTTAGAACTTTCTACCTCTGTAGCTCCTCAGGCCAGAAGACATTTAATGGTTAAAATAAAGTATTCATCGTTCCTCTCCAAATCAAACTGAGGGGTATATAAAATTACCAAACAATGATAAAAATGAGGAAGGGGGTTTATATAGAAAACGATGGGTGATTGGGCAAAATGGCGGTCATATTCGGATTTAGGAGGTCATTTTACATAAGAATATGCTGAAATGGTGTCAGAGGTAATTTTCATGCCGAGCAGTATAATTAAAGCTATCATTAACCTTTAAACAAATTCTTGCTTTTATTCGTAACATAACTAAATTATTTTTGAATACCTAAAAATTTAATATGATTTTGCGATCTTTATTATCAATAAAAACACGTATTTATAAATTCTAAGAAAATTTGTCAATTTTTGTAGTAAGCACAGAGAATTCATAGAAGATACGATGCAGAAAACAGACTAACAAAATTTAATCTGCATGTTTTATCAAGTATTTTTTTTTCTATAATATATTTTGACATCCTTTCCTAAAAAAATAATAAAATGTATTGACAAAATATTTTTGTTTAAATACTTTAAAACTATTTTTATAGAATAGGAAAACTTCAACTGCCAGTTTATGCTGCATCCCTTTATAATATAAACTTTGAAAAAGAAATTTTCAATGCTATTTTTTATAAGCCATGCAAGAAGTCTTCTATTTATGAGATACGTTTTCTGGGATAAAATTTTGCTTACATTCGATATTCTGCTACGGACATTTACGCTCAATAAAATAAATTCAAAGATTTTTTTTCTTTTTTTTTTTTTCTTTTTTTGAATAAAATCTTATGCATATTTCTTTAAAATGCGTTCTTGCAAAAATGGTTGTAATGTAAAAATGTTTAATTTGATTAATATTCTTAATAATTTTCATGATTTAAAGTTTATAATATGTGAATTATGGTACTCTTTATTGCAAGTTTTTTTTTTTTTTTTTTTTTTTTTTTTTTTTATACTTTTCAACAAAATTTAATTGAACGTTTGAAAAAAAAACATACGAATCATAACTTCTTTTTAAGGGTATTAGTAAAATACATTTTACATTATGTATGTTTTACTTTTAGACAATTTGTTTATTTACATTGTTATACAGAGGGTGTTCGCACATTTTTAGACGATTTTGATGGAGTATACCGAAAAAATTACACTCATATTTCGTGTTTTAAATGTTCAGTTTGATAGCCCTTGTTTTTAACTATCATTCTACATCGTAATTTCCATGATAATAATGCTTTTTGTAATATCGGAAGAGTTATTTTGTTCCGTTCCTCTTCAATGGCTTTCCAAAGTTCACAAAGCGTTATAGGCTGGCTTTTGGATAAGGCAGGTTTTAAGAGTCCAAAAGCATAAAAATCCATTAGTGATACATCAGGATATTTAACAGGAATATCAGTGAAGGGTATGGTTTTAATTCCCGTTTCTTGTTCCATTTTTTTCTAGAAAAGCAATTGTGGATTGTGATGTGTGGCTGCGTGCTTTGTTTTGATGCAGTTCAACGGACTGGTGGCATTGTGGATAAAGATCTGTAATTTCATATTTAAAAATTGGAGTTAAAATATGTTCTTGATAGTATTTAGAGTTGATTTTGACATTTTTGTCAACATTGTTTGCCTTTATCTTGCCTTTGTATGAATAACCACCGACAATGATAAATCCTTTAGAAAAACTTTCTTTTGATTCTTTGAACCATGTAGCAAAATTTTTTTCTCCTCTTTCATGATAATAAATTGATCTTTTTTTAGTTGTAGTCACTTAAATAGACCCAAGCTTCATCTATTGCTACGACATTTTTCTATTTTTCTCCTGATAAATGTTTTTCATAAAGAGTTCTGCAGCGTGTTTTATTCGGAAAGAGTGGAAACGTATCCTTCAATCCATTGCCTTTTTAAAAGCGCCATTTTCCATCTAAAAAAATTCTAAATATCAAACTATAAATAAAACTTCCAAAAATACAACTGTTGTGAAAATAAAATTTTCCATGCAGACCATTTTTTCTTTCGGCGAAATAAAATCGTCTAAAAAATGTGCGAACAGCCTCTGTAGCACCATTAGCATGTTTTATAAAAACAACATTTAATTAAACATTTCATAATGAAATTTGTTGAAAATGGAGTTGCCGTTGCCCTTACAGTTCTCCACTACACATAGAAAACAAATTTGTAATACATTTAACCCTATCAAGGGCGGTGATAATTATTATATACCACCTAATTTTAATTCCGAATTTCGAAAAATTCGTCTGAGAAATTTTCAACAAAATTTTACTTTTATAACTTTGCGTAAATATTTCATTTATTTCTTTTCTTCTAATCTTGTTCCTAAATTCCGATAGTTTCTATATTAAATGAACATAATTATCTCGACCCTCAAAGGTTTATACGATTCAATAAGAAAAGTTTTTAAATAAAATTCTTGAAAGAAAAAAAAAAAAGGTTGTGTAGATTGTTACGGATAATGACAACTCTGGTTGTAAACATCCAAAAATTGTTTAATTCATAGCTGCCAATATTTTAATTTAATCCGGAGCATTTTTAGCTCCCTCTTTATTTCGCACCACTTTAATTTTAGATTATTTTTCTCTAACATATAACTATGATAAAATAAGCAAAATTTACATTTAAAAGAAAGTGGTATGGAATAAAGGCGGAGCTAAAAATGCTCCGGAATAAATTAAATTATTGTCAGCTATGTTAATTTAACAAAAACCTAAATGTTTTGTTTTATAAGCAACAAAGCTTCATGTTCTACAATATGTCGTTTTTATTTGTTTTTTTCTTTGATTTTTCATCTTGTATATGCTGTATTTTCGACGTAGAGTGCAAAAAGAGTAATAAATAGCATAAAATAATAAAATAGCTTAACAACGAATTTCAATTTTGATGAATCCTTTATATATATATATATATATAATATACAATTATGTTTTTTATTTTATTGTATTTTAACCCTCCCCCCTTTTTTTATCGCTATACATATTATATTTACCTGTGTGCAATTATTGTTATTCTTGTGATTTATTTTTGTGTGACAATTTAATCTAGAATTAAAAATTTGGAATATTGAAACACAATGCTTTTATCGACCAAAAACGCTCACAAAGTATTAAACACCAATTGCCACGAAAATTTTCAGGCTGTTAAAAAATATACATCCTACCATATTCTATCAGCAAACGTTACAAAAAAGTAGAGACTCAGTGTTAGCCGTTGATATAGTAGTTTATATAGATCTGTCCTCCCCATGTTATCGACCAAATATTTTTTATGTCGAAAAAAAGCTTTGGAATCAGCCATTACAGGGGAATGAAACTCGGCTTTGGGAATAGAATTGAATATTGATGAATTTTGAAAATGCCGAAATCTTGCTTGGCTTTTAATTGTACTAATAAATATAAGAAAGGAAATATAATAAAATAAAATATAAGAAAGGAAATAAAATATAAGAAAAGAAATGGGATACATTTTCATCAGTAAGTTATATTTCATCAATTCTATGTTACAATTTCCCTGTAATGGCCGTCTTTTACCGAGTGAAAAGGAATTCCACTTTTCCCCGCAATGATCAGTCTATGCCTTATTACTATATCTATGGTGTATTGACTGTTTAAATTATATTTCGGAACTTTCCAAGATACTGTCATGTTTACGATTGTATAAAATATGTAGAATCAGAAGTAATAAAAGATAAATAAAACAAACCTTCTTTCGATTAATTTTGCCATAATTCATTTTATAAATACTATGTAGTCCGATCTATTAGTAATAAAGTATAATTTATAATTCTGAAGACAAAATTAGTTTTGAGGGTCGTCTAGATTTTAAATAATGCATTAGTTGCATTTTTACAAATAGTGAAACCCAATTTTGAGAATAATTTTGAGTTGTTTGCAGACCTGCTAACTATGCTAGTTTATCCGTAATGGTATTAAGCCCCGCCTTTTTTCCACACCAGAATAGTTTTAAAGCAATAGTCTTCTTATTTAATCATGAAAACATATTACTGAATATTACTCTACAACTATTCTGGTGTGGGGAAAAAGGCGGGGCCTAATACCATTACGGATAAACTAGCGTAGTTAGCAGGTCTATGTTTGGATGAAATCAGCCCAATGTATAGTTCTTAGATATATAGTACTTATTTCCAAATTGACAACTATGATATGCTAGAAAAAATTACGAATTTCAAAATATCAGAGTTTAGGGAATAAATACTTATCGTTTCATCCAGTTTCTATTTTCTAGATTTTTGTATTTTCAAAACTACAAAAATCGTTTATAAGGGCAGAGGTTAATCTGAATATTATTAGCTATTCTAAAAGCGTTTAAAAAATTTTATTAAATTGCCTTGAACGATTATCAGATTCTATCATCTATACTTAGCCATGATTTTTACAATTCCAGCTGTAATAGATATAACATTTATATTATTTCAAAACTACTCCAAAGATTCTTTTCCCAGCATTGTTGCCTTTATTATATGTAGTAAGTGTTGCTCTTGCAATCCCCATTTTTCATTGATTTATTAAAAAATTTACTGAAACTGCTACATAAAACACAAAGCTCTTTAATCCCCAAACTGATCAGATCAACTTTGGTGATTCAGTGACCGTATCCATCCAAATATGATAGGTGAATGGCATTTTGCGACTGGTCAGCGGCCACCTTCATAAATCATATATGGAAGAAAACTTACGTGCAAAATTCAGTTTTATATTCTTCAACTTTTCTCTTTAAGAACCTCTGTTTATTCTTGTGAGGTTCTTTCCATATTGACAAGCAGGGACTGATTTAGACCGGGGCACACATTATTTACACTTACACCATTATTTTTTAAGCAATACTTTCCTCTTATAATAAACAAAAAATTCTCATTAAAAATTATTTTAAAAGAATTCTGGTGTCTAATAATCATGAGTAAATTCGATTGTTTTACACCGTTCATTTTTTATAAAAATAATTTCCTAGTCAAAACGTGGAATTTTTATGATATGCAGTAAAAAATAATTGTAAAATTATTCCGGTGAGAGAGTGCCCCGGCCTAAATCAGGCTCTGTTGACAAGAGGTATTATCACAGTTGGCAACTTTAACCCTTTATTGGCTACTGGAAAATGTTATTAGAAATTTTTATTTTATTTAATTAGTGAAAACTGTTACAAAAATGCATACCTGCCAACATCCTAATTAGTATTCCGTAGTGCTGTTAGTTCCTCTTTTTCTTTTCATACCCATAATTTTTTAAAGTGATGTTATCCAAATGCAATTACGATTAAATAAGAAGAAAATTACTTAAAAAAAATACTGTATGAAAAAAAAAATACGGGGCTAACAATACTACGGAATATTAATTAGAATGATTACAGGTATGAGAAATATATAAAAAAGCCTTTGATAAAATTTTCCAGTAGCCAAAAACGGCTAAATTTGGCAACTATGGATGTTATAGATATCCCAGAAGTGATGTACATAGATAGCGTAGTTGCTCACTTTAACTCATTTTGAATACGACTATTTTATTATTATTTTCTTTGCTTTATTTCATTGTCGAATTTTAGTCTTTGAATAAAGTAAAAATCTTTAAGAACGCAAAAATAATGGTATGCTTAAAAGGTGGTAACTATACAATAAGATCTCAACAATAGAGTCTTGTTTCTGCTAAAGCTCTCAGTCAGTGAAATGTAATTTTTTTTTTTTTTTTTTTTTTTTTACTAATAAAATTCATCAACTGTATGTTAGAACAACCTATTGAAATACATAAATCTTGGGACCTCTATCTCATTTCTAGTCTGTGTGTTTCTCAGTGGACAAATTAATGCAAGCCAGTGGCGGCTCGTGAACCGAAAATTGGTGAAGAGCTCAAAAATAATATTTAAGTATTTTTAATCATAATTTTTATTAATCATAATTTGTCTTAACTAAAATTAACTAAAAATACTTATTTAAATGTAAATTCTTATTCTGTAAATGAATACAGTGTGCCTCTTCACCAATTTTCGATGCACGAGCCGCCACTGATGGAAGCTTAAGTTCCGTTTGAACACTCACATTCGGAAACAAGAAACCAACAAATAGGCCATTGCTGAACATTATTGTGGAAGTTACAACTTTTTAGTTTGAATTCAACAAAAATAACTTGTAAGTTTTAATCTAACTCGATTTTCTTAAAGCTTTAAGTATTTATAAAAGTCATAAAATATTATCAATTGTGACTTTGCAGTACCTCCTCTATTTGTTTCTTAGATAAGAGGCACAAAATCTACATTGTCTTTAAATTTAACTTTCAATTTCCTCAGCACACATTTCTTAATTTGCTATTGGATTGTTCCTCAAACATCCAACAATTCTATTGACAGCTAAGCCGTCTCTAGAATACGATTCCCTCACATACTTACAAGAATAAAATGTTCGAGCTATTTTGCACAAATGACAGCATATTTAATGCATAGTTGCCAAATCTCCCAGTATAAGTGGGAAACTTAACATGCTTCTTATGAATAAAAATATTTTGTATAATTTTTTTCAAATCAAATGCTTGGAAATTATTATTACAAAATGGCAGTATTAATTCTTCCGTAATGAATGAAAAAATTGGCAACTATTTATTGCTACCAAATTTACAGTATGTTAATTTTACTTCTTCTTCTTCTTGTCATTATTTTGGTGATTTTAACGTTTCTGACACATTTGTCGATCCGATTAGCGCTAAGGATCTGTTTGTCATAACACACACACACACACACAGAGACACATATATATATATATATATATAGTATAAATGAAATCTCATGTCTAAAATTTACATTCAACTGAATATAAAGTAGGCCGTGTGACATTAATATGCCACAGTCCTCTAAAAAATTAAGTCAAAACAAAAGTCATTTAAAAAATGAATCTCAATCCAGTAATTTAAAAAGCCGTGAATATTTTATTGAGATATTAAAACATATAAAAATATGACAAACGAGGACAAACCCAGATCGTATCCATGAATTATGAATTCGTTAAAAATGATGGTGGAGGAGAGAGAGATTTTAATTCAAGAAAATTTTACATCTTGACAGCACCGTGATTTTAGTCGAAGTCCCCGGAATCAAGACAGACTACACACTTGTATTCTGCCAGATTGTGGTAACATCACCCCTAACCTGGCATACATCACTGCACCAAAATAACGATTACAAACAGGTGCAGATGATTATGAAATTCTAGCGACTTCATTTAGATTATCTCAAACCGCAATTAATTGTATTATATATGTATTTGGGGTTAAACAAAAATAAAAAAAATATAACGGAAATTGCTTAGTGGAATTTTTACAGCTATAAATATAAATAGATTTATTGAGAAACGCAGTGAAATAAAAAATGATTCTTTTCAGGGAGTATAAAATTAAATTGTGTTTAAGATCCCCGCTATATATATTGCATCATGCTAAAAAGGAGATCAATGAATTTATTACTAAACTCTTTCATAAAACTACAAAAGATTATTTATTTTAATTTCCAACAAATAATTTAATAAATTTTGAAATAAATCTGACATATATCAAGAGGATTATTAAAAGTTAATAATTTTAATTGTAAATAAATATATATTTAATCAGAATGAAATAAATTTGATGAAATAAAAGTATATGGGAGCAACTCGCTCCCTGGCCGTTTTAAAAATTATATCATTTCAGGTATCACACGGACCCACCTTTTTTCAAGAACTCTTTAACCACTATTATCTAACCATAAAATTCTTTTTAAATTTATAATAAGCTTATTTTACGATAAAATGTGCTATTAAAAATTAATGGTTTATAATTTCAAGGACTGTAATTGGGGCTCTTATAAAGGGAAATACGCATACCAGAATTCTTACGCACCATTTTTTTTAAAACAGGGATGGAAGAGTTCCGATTCCCTTACCACCATCATTTTCCTATAAAAATTTCTAATCTAGAAAATCTCAAAAAATAATTGTAAAAATATGATAAAAATGTCCGTTTAAAAATACCGGTGGTAGAAAAATCAGAACCTTTTAATCCCTGTTAAACAGATATCAACTCTTATCAACGATTTGTAAAGTCTAAAATTACTATATAAAATTAGTGGTATTAAAATTTCCCTGTGTGAATCCTGTCGTTTTTATATTAAAAGTATTTCAGTTTATTATTATTATTATTATTATTATTATTATTCTATTCCAAAAAGGAATTTAATAACCAGACAAAATATGCTCCTTGGCTTAAAATTTTTATTTATGTATTTACTTCTATTTTTTTTTTTTTTTTTCAAATATTTAATTTAATTTTACTCTTATAAGTAACTCGACACTTTTTCTAAAGAATTTTGTTCTATCCTAATACGTTGAACATATTTACTTTTTACTCAATGAAATTCTTTGTCACTTGATGAAATATTACTGAACATTAATCAAAGTTTTATCCACAGTGACTGACAACATATTGTTCAAAAATTTTATAAAATATGCTAAAAATGTAGAACTTGTAATATTTTAAGGCATATTTTCCATACTATTCAAACTGAATATTGAATGCGTTACGCATCTAAAGTTTTTCTGACTTTGAAAGAAAACTTACTTAGTCAAGTACAGATCAAAAACTAATTTTTTAAGGAAAAAGAATCGAAATTTAAGCATTTTCAGCTTCATACAGAATTTCATAGCTAGATGAATAGTTTTCAAAAGAGAATTTTATTTTCCTTATTTTACATTGATATTATTTATTTTTCACAAGATTAATAAAATACTTATTCCTATGCAATTTGTACTGTGAAATATTATTATATTGAGTTACTTTTTAGTTTATATTCTGTTGCAGCAATGTACAATATATTAAGTAAGCTTCTCAGCAGTCACTATTTTGAATACCACTTTATTTTTATACTAATCCATAGTTGCCAACATTTTAATTTATTCCGGAGAATTTTAGCCCCGCCTTTAATTCGTAACACTTTATTTATAAAATATTTTTTCTGGTATATAACAACGATAGAACAAGAAAAAAAAAATTGTCTTAAGAAAGCAGTGATATGAAATAAAGGCGGGGCTAAAAGGGCTCCGGAATAAATTAAAATGTTGGCATCTCTGGTAATCTTCTTAATCGTCTGTAGTACATACCCATAGATGCCAACACTTTAATTTATTCCGGAGTGTTTTTAGCCCCGCTTTTATTCTATACCGCTTATTTTGCAAAAGTATTTCTTTTTCTTATTTTATCAAAGTTGTATATTGGAGAATTTTTTTTTAATAAATAAAGTGGTGATAAATAAAGGCGGGGCTAAAAATACTCCGGAAAATCGTAATCTCTGGTAGATACCCCGCAGGATATATACTCCAGTTTTGCACCAGAAATTTCAATTGATAAATAAATCAATATTTTGTACGAGCTCTTCCTTCGAAAAAGTGTAGATTTCTCTATTAAATAAAATTTCTGGTGGAGAAATGACACATCTTACCTGCGGGTTATCTACCAGAAATTACGGTAAATTAAAATTTTAGCATCTATGCATACCTTCTAAAGAATAATACAAGGATTACTTTATATAAATAGCTGTACTGAAAATAGTGACTGCTGAGATCCTTCTACGAGGTGTTCCATTGTGTACGTATCGTACAGTCTGACAACGTAGTGACTAAAATTATTTTAATACCGGAAATTTTAAAGTTCTTAAACAATTCAGCTCAAAACACACAATTCGAACAGCTACGCGCAGAGCTACCAACCTAATCCGGCAAATTGTTAACGCCTATTGAAAAACGCCATTTTTCTACACCACTTAATTTTTAGAGTATTTGTTTTCTTCATTCATCGTAAATATATTTGAAGAGAATTACTCTAAAAATTAAGTGGTGTAGAAAAAGGGGCGGTACTAACAATTTGCCGGATTTGTTTGGAAGCTCTGTACGCGTAGTGTTTAAATTATGCTAGCCCGTAACGGATGATCAAAAAGGAGAGCTCCTTTATGCGTTACTGTAAAATAATACTTTATAAAAATAACAAAAATGTGCGTGTCTTGTTAACAAGGTGGCTACAGATCCGCATTTTTTTCCTGATTCTTCCACCAACATATTTATATTATAAATTTTTATTTAATTAATCTTGCAAACTTACTATTAAAAATTACGAAAACAATAGTGAAAGAATCAGGGGAAAGTGTGGCATGTCACCACTTTGTTTAACGCGTTAAGTGCCGTAGGCGTATAATGCGTGTGTGACGGTGCAATTTACCTCATCAATCCTCGTGAAAAAAAAAATTAAGATTTTAGTAGGAATACATAATTTTTTTTTTTTTTTTTTTGTTAAATACATCATTTTTTTTTAGAACACCAAAAAGCGGAGCTTACTGTTTAAAGTATGAAAATCTGCTAAACACAAAAGATTAAATTTAGAAAGGCTGAAGCCTTTGAAGAACTGTATCATGTATTAAGTGGCACCCAATTTAAATTCCCAATAGTAAAAATTCGTTCTGAAAATTTTCTACAAAATTTTATTTTTGTAACTCGGCAAAGAAAAAAAAATCACTTTTTTCCTTTTTTTTTTTTTTCTTTTCCGTAAATTCGTGTGTGTTTTCATCGTAATACCGCGTAATGACTTTGCCCTTTAAGGTATTAAAACTGACCTGGCGTTAAGACTAATTTTATAAATTGCATAATTGTCCATTTAGTTTTTGTGTCAGGAACCCTAAGAATTCCTACATTTCATTTTCCATAATGCGTAACTCTATCTTAAATATTTCAAAAGACTTTTATAAAAATTCTGTCATTAAAAACAATTTTACAAATAAAACAGAATTTTTTTTTTTTTTTTTTTTTTTTTTTTGGGGGGGGGGTAAATAAGTTAATGATTTGTGTAACATTCTTTAGACTATATAAAGATAAGTGTCCTATCTGTTTACTGCCTCTATTTTCTTTATATTAATTCTATAATATTTAATCACAAAGAATTATTCCAAAAAGTGAGATGAAAATTCCTGTATAGAAAAATGGTAGTAAAAAAATTCAGTACCATTCATCTATGGTTATAATGCTATATTCAAAGACCTTACATGTTGGGTTTCAAAATGTTTGTCTCGATAATAACTATCAATGCCTGCTAAAATCTCATGTTGGGTGCCCACTGAAACTTCCTGTAATAAAAATGTTACCACATAAATAAAAAAAAGATAAAAATAAAAATAACAAATTTTATTCCAAAATGTACTAGAACTCAGATTCACCCGAAGTAGATTAAAAGATAATCGTAAGGTGTGCAAAAGCAGACAATTTTTCGCCTTTAAACCTAACCTGATGAAATAGGATTCTGAACCAGTTTTTGTATTGTATTGTCATTCATTATAGACTCAAGTATATAATTTGAGCAAAAAAAAACATCAGCAGAAGTTGACTAAAAACGAATCGTAAGATTTGATACAATCATGAAGATTTTTTTGCTCTTGGAACCTGTCGCTGTTGAGATATAACCCTGAATATGCTTGCATATTGGCTTGTCATTGGCTATGAACTCGTGCGTAAACTTTGAACAGAAGAGGTTCGGTAAAGGTGTGTTAAAAACTGACGCAAGAATTGACATTTGAGTCAGTCAGAACAACTAAGTTAATAAAAATTACATGTAAATTTTTTGAATTGGAGTTGGCTACACAAGACATCCATGTCCCCCCACCCACCTTTCAAGTGTGTTACTATTTCAGCAAGTATTGTGATTGCTATTACACACGTATGCAACATTTCAATTCCACCGGTCGATAGGAAGTAAGGTAAAATTCGGAAAGTAATTATTAACTGGGATTAAACAGCCAAGGTCCCCAGCTCCATCTCTAAATTCGTTTCTGCTTCAGAATGCATTGTCATCGGAATCATACATGTATGCCTATTTTCAGTTCAATCGCTTGATAGGAAGTGGATTTAAATTCCAAAACGAATTTTGAACTGGTGATAAGGATCGTTATTGCAAAGTTTTGAGTTTACAAATTTTCTTTGCATGTCTGAAGTTCATGGTCTGGTGAAGTATATTTTTCAGAAAATAGAAAAATATCAAAATAAATAATAATAATAATAATAAGTTGATCACCCACTGTAGGGTCTATGTACTGTAATGCGCTACGCGTTAATACTTATTATAAAATCACCTGTTAAGTTCTGGAGCTTCACTTTTAAAGTAGTGTGGAAGAAAATTCAGGTACTAACAATACTACGCAATATATTTGATTCGTTGGCAGGCCTGGAATTTAAATATAAGTATTAAGAGGGAAAAATTGTTTACCACATCTTTCTCATTTAAACATTAAAGGATTTGGTGGTAAGTATATAGTTCCTAAGCCTTAGAAACAATAAAAATTACTTTTATCAATAATCAAAACAAATTTCTTCTTTTATTAAATCATTCTCAATTTCAAAAGTATCATTATTAAATAAAATATGATACTAATATAACAAACATGCCAACATGTTAATTTGTTCTGGAGCACTATTAATACCCGTCCATCTTTCGCATCACTTTTCACGCATTTAATCGTAATTGCATATTGAAGAAAATTTCACTAGAAATAAAGTGGCGTGAAAAAAGGGCGATTACTAACAGCGCTCCGGAAAATGTTGAGGTGTACATTATAAATGATTAATACACAACAAAATAATTTTAAAAACCTCTTATTTTAAGAGAGAGAAAGATGAGAAATCTTAAATGTGACTCCAATATATTTTTTTGCAGTCCTCGAAGATATCAAAACACATTGGGAAAAATATAAGAATATGATCTTTAAGCACTAAAATATGATTTAAATTTAAAGAAATTCGAAACTCACGTAATGAATTGGCATATCCATATAAAATTGCAAATATCTCATTGATATAATGCCACAGCTGCCAATCATTACGATTTTTAGACAATGGTATCGTTTTATAGAAATTTTTTTAAGATTTTTTTTTTTTTTTTTTTTTGCAGTTTTCTATATACAAATAAGAACAAAAATTCTATTTAAAAATATTGCTACTGTCAAAAAATCGTAACGGTTGGTAGCTATGTATAAGGCCCACTTTTATTTTTTACTCCTCGAGTAATTTAAGATATTTCAGAAGCAGTAATAAAATGCATTGAACATTTTACATTCTTTCAGACACTTTCTAAATTATAGCATCGGAAACACAACGGCTATTTCTTAATTAAAATTCGTTTGATAATAATAAGAAAAATACTGTAACATACTTGCCAACCTAACCCGGAAGATTGTTAATTTCCGCCCCTTTTTGTACACCACTTAATTTTTAGAGTAATTGTCTTCAAAAATATTTACCATTAAATAAGAAGAAAAGTACTCTAAAAAAAGACTGGTGTGAAAAAATAGGCGGAAAGGAGCGGAGCTAACAATCTTCCGGATTAGGTTGGCAAGTATGCCGTAAATTGCTTTAAAATTTATTTATATATGTATATATATATTCTACATACCAGACTTTGAAATTAATTTTAAGAAATGAATGTAGTAAACGATACTAGGGAATGAAATACTGTTACTACTTTTCTAACTGCTTTCTACTTTCATCCACTTTTCTAAATAATTTCAATTTTTGTTCAAATGTTTGCCATACCGCTCAACAAACTGAATTCTAGCGTCAAAGAAATATGCTGCATGACTACAATTTTCAGTTCTTCAACATCGTCGAGCAATTGCAGGGATGGAACACGGGCGCAGAATTCATACCGGTATTTGTTTAAGAATTTCGCTACCTATAATATCGTTATTTTAATAAGTAGAATATTTTCTTACGTTGATAGTGGTATGAGTTCTGTGACCGTGTTCCATCCCTGCAGTTGACATCAAAGAACTCTTTAAGTACTGAAGTAAGAGCAAATCATTAGCATAGCTCTCAACCGTGCCAAATTTTAGATACTGGTATATATTTATTGAAATGTTTTAAAAGCATTTGTACTAATTTGTTATGATTAAATAAGGTCAAACTTTCTATAAAAAGTATCAGTATCCCAAAATCGATAAGTTTGGAAGCTATATCATTGGGTGCAAAATGTAGACTGTAAAATAGATTATCAAGTTGATTCCATATAAAAGATCTGATTAAGCCTTAGTGCACATTAACCCGCCCTTACTTGAATATTATCACAAATTTTCGAACTTTACCCGTAATACTTATAAATCAGAAAGTGAGTTTCTGCTGCTACCAGGTTTTTTTGCACAGATGAATCGAACAGGGATGGAACACGGGCGCAGAATTCATACCGGAATCTGTTTAAGAAATTTCTCTAACTATAATATCGTTGATTTAAGAAGTAGAAAATTTTCTTACATTGATAGTGGTATGAATGCTGCGCCCGTGTTCCATCCCTGATCGAATTACAGATCGTATCCCACAGCCGACGAGCGACTGAATTATCTTAATCCCACTGCTGTGTTCATTTTGAATGGCAGAAATGGACATTTATTTTTTAATGTACAGTCACCCAAAAAAAAAAAAAAAAAAAAAAAAAAAAAAAAAAAAAAACGCCACCCCCCCCATCTAATTTCTCCGTAAATTATCGTACAAACATGTGGTTGGTACCAATCGATTTGTAATAACGTCTAGTTTATAATTATATAGTTAGATTTTGCTTAAGGGGTCGTCTACTAATTAAAACTGGCATCAACTTCATTTTTTTCAATGATAACCCCCATTTCTTATAATTTATTTGCATTCTTTGGACAAAATCATCGCGGAAAATGGTATAGTTTATGTATTTTTCTCAATTCTTCACAGAGTTATAAGCTGTCAAACTATGAGGGCGCTAATGTTAAATTAATGCATGCTTGCCAACCGTCTCATTATGAAGCGTAGTACTTTTAGTCACCGCCTTTTTTTGTACACCAGTTATTTTTTAGAGTAATTTCATTCTTATTTAATCGTAACACTATTTGGAGAGAATTGCTCTAAATATAAAGTGGTGTGGAAAAAGGGGCGTATTTTCAAGGGGCGTTAACAAGTCTACGCTTATTAATGAGATGGTTGGCAGTCCTGTTAATGTGACAAACATTAATTCATATCTTCCAAAATAATTAGGATATTCAAATTCTGTTTTTTTTTTTTTTTTTTTTTTTTATGATAGAATGAAGTGACCCAAACGTATTCCATGCATATTTTTCATAATTTTTTTTTTAAATATGAAAATTATTAATAATTTCATATTTGAAAAAATTATGAAATGACCTATGTTAATTTTTGCATAAATAGAAAGGACATCATCAAAAACATGGGTTTCCAAATTTACAGCTCGTTCTTAACATTATTTTTTGAGTTACAATGACATTTCATTTTTTACTGTTGTTAGGGGGCCGTCACTTATAATAATTTGTATCCTCTGTGAGTAAATATCTGTATATATTTTGAGGAAAACTATTTTAATTTACCTTAATGTTATTCTAATTATTTTCTAAGCAACATTTCGATGTTTATGATAAAAATTGGATCATTTTTATAAAATTATCGCAATGCAAGCGAGAGATTGTGAAAAAATTTAAAAGAAATGAAGCCCCGCCTCTATATTGCGAAAACAATATTAAAAAAACTAGTTTATGTATTCGTATATGACTCTCTATGATACGCTGGTATGCATAAATGTCAATGGCATTTACTACATCGAATGCTGAAAACAAAATATAAATGATTTAATTGGAAGTATGTAAAATAATTTTGTTTTATAATGTAAAGTTTTAGAAAAACTGTGTAAAGGCGTGGCTTCCGTTGGAAAGAGGTTTATACTCGATTCTGAAATGGTAAGTCTTTGTTCTTAAATATTACCTAACGTTTCCAGGTTAAAATTTTGCTAAAATTCTATTTTGTCCCTTTTGTCTTTTGTTTTTAACTTGAATATTCTAGGATTCATGCACCTGAAGTTAAGTATCATGACGGTAAAAAAACGCGGTAAGACGAGGACTATTATTTGACAGAGCAATACGCAGTGAACAATACTTTTGTTTTTTCCTTTTCTAAATTAATATAATTGATTTTTATTAATTTTTATCAGATTTTTTAAAACAAATTTTCTGTTTTAATCTTGTTGTGACATTTTCGCATTCGCTTACCTAACCGTGTATGCAGGGACTGATTTAGACCGGGGTACACACTATTTACACTTACACCATTATTTTTTAGGCAATACTTTCCTCTTATAATAAACAAAAAATTCTCATTAAAAACTATTTTAAAAGAATTCTGGTGTCTAATAACCATGAGTAAATTCGATTGTTTTACACCGTTCATTTTTTATAAAAATAATTTCCTAGTCCAAACGTGGAATTTTTATGATATGCAGTAAAAAATAATTGTAAAAATATTCCGGTGAGAGAGTGCCCCGGCCTAAATCAGGCTGTGCGTGTATGCTATTTAAATTTTATCGCATGACATAACATAATAAAATATAAAATTTTTATTTAATGTTTTTTTAATACTGAATAATAAAGTGGTTTTTTTTTCTTTAAGTTTTTAAAATCTATTATTGAAACAAAGCGCAATATTATTTATTTTCTATTATTCTAATCACGGCGTAAAACTGGCGTCACATTTATCACGGAAAAAGAATTTAAAACAAAGTAATATGTCTGAATACTTTTAAAGATATAGATTTTACACATTTAAAATTAAGAATTCAAGTAGAGTAGACGACTACAGAACGGCGAATATTCGTTCCAGGCAATAGGAAACCGATTTTTCAATATCCGTGTTTCTTTTCATATGGATATACATAATAATTATACTCATTGTAGTGAAAGTATTTGTATTCATACTATTTTGTTTATATAAATATCAATATAAGGAATATTCTTGAGAAATATCGTAACACAAAAATTGTGAAAGAAACACCCACTGAAGGAGTTACAGATTTCAAAATGACGTGAAACTACGTCAGTGGCCGCGAAAATGTTAAATATCCTTTCTTAGATTTTAGTTTAAATCTTGTTATCTATATTTTTGTATATTATCTATTGTTGGTTTGTACGCCTAAAATTAAATGTAAAACATTATTGTAACACTTTCATGCGAGGCTTACTGTATAAAATAAAAATAAACCCAACAAGAAGTAGATAATTCTTTTTCTTAAATATTAAACACATTTTTTTTTTCTTTTACCGTTATTAATATTATTATCGTTATTACTTTTGTTTTTTTACCTTGGTATCTAGATTTTTGAAATTCAACATTGTACGGTTCATATGATTCAAGCTATTTAATTTTTTTCGCATGAAGTGATGTATTTAACTATTTAATGCTTAATAAATTGTGACCAATAAATTTTTTTTAATTCATAAGGTAACACAGAAAGTTCTGCGAATTTGGATCGTTTTTAATTTTTTTAATTAACATTTCTGGACTTTTTTTCCGGTGTGAAATTTAATAAGTAATGTATCTTGCGTGGTAGATCACGATTTATTTTTTTCTAAATGAATAGACGGTCCCCTAACACATTTTCGCGTGTAACTCTGTTTAGAATAATTTAAAGTATATAAATAGGAAGGTTTTCCGAAGTGCCTTGATCTCAGAAATCTGAATATGAGGTCAAAAATAGGGGTCGTCATAGAAAAAAAAAAATGATTTTTATACGTGTTTTAATATGTACACCCTTGTGCAAATCAATTGAAACAAACTCGAAAAAATGGGATAACTAAGAAAATATGCTATTTTATATAAACTTATACAAAATCGAAACTTTTTAGTATATAATATGGTCCCTACGACTCTTTATTAACATTTGGTCATGATTTGGAATGGATTCTATCAATTTTGTACAGTCATTTATAAAATGTGTGTCCTTGTACCACATATGAATTAGCGCCGTGATTACCTTCTCTATACGTGTACAGTCATTTAGTAGGTGATTCTTGAATATAGCCCAGAGATTCTGCATTGGGTTGAAATCAGGAAAGTTCCCAGGCCATTCCAATGTCTGAATTTGTTTCTCAGACTTGAATTTTTCGACCATTTTGGACGTATGGCACGGGGCTAAATCCTGTTGAAAATCCCATTTCTATCAAAGTATTGGTTTTTCAACTCTGGAATAACCATTTTATCTAAAATTGTTATGTATTCAAATGATTGTAACATTATTATAATAATTATCCATGTGGACATGGTCTCAAACGTTTTCATTTTTATTTAAAACAAGGGAAATTGTGTCTTCCAATATTTCACATTATCCACAAATGATTTAAAAGTTGCAGATATAGCCACTTCTTGCTTCACACAACTCTCTAACTAGTATTTCATACTTTGTTATTTTTCTTGGATTATAAACACGAAAGGACCGTCTTCCGCGATGGTACCATGCATTCATCCAAAGATGATTTCCGTTCAGGTTTGTACACTGCCTTCAACTTATCTAAAAAATAATTAATTATGGGTTCAATTTTGCATAATCTGCTTGGATTTGACGATATTTCTACGTTGTTGGAAAAATGCAAAAGTCGCAAAACTTGCAAAAATCTGTGACATTATAATAATTCTTGACATAATTCTTGACGTTAATTCTGAAAAATAAGGCTTTTTTTGGGTGACTGTACGTTTTATAGATGGTACAAAGCAAAACTTTTCAGAACGTTCTAAGTAATTCTATTTTTAAACGTCTAATCGAACGTTCTCTTGACACGGAACACGATGTTTGAACGACTGTAACCGTTATTAGACGTTCACAGAACGTTCCCGTGCTACTTGAAATTTTATTATATATATATATAATCAGATAGAGGAATTATTATTATTATTATTATTATCATTTTATTTTTATTTTTATATTATTTTTTTTTAGTTTATGAAATCTATTATTGAAACAAAGTGTAATATTATTTATTTTCGATTATTCTAATCACAGCGTGAATTGACATTTATTATGGGAAAATAAATTAAAACAATGCATTATGTCTTATTACTTTTAAAGATATTGGTCTTACACATTTAAAATTAAGAATTCAAGTACAGTAGACGACTGTATGACGGGAGATATTTGTTCTGGACAGTACGAAACCGTTTTATGTGGGACATACTATATCAGACCAATTTAAATTCAGTCTAATTCGGAAAATTTTTAATTAATTTTATTTTATCTTTTTTTATGGTTTTTAAGTAAGGATTCGATATTTACTATGTGAATTAATCTATTTTTTTTAAATTAACGCGTTACAGGCGGAAAATTTTGATGGCATTTCAAAAGAATAATGAACCCCACCCTCTGACTTTTTCTGAAACAATACTTTATTTTGAAAAATGTTTCTTGTTGCCTTAATTTTAGTTTGTTTGACTCTTTATAGAACTCCAGCTTGTATAAACGAGTGAAATTCACCGTTTCGATTGCTGATGACAAAATTTCAGTTATTTAATCATAAATTTGTTAAATAATTTGATGTTTTTGAAAATCGTATAAATTCGTGACCTATTACTCAAAATAGGAATGATTTTGAACAGTACTTCCTTTTAATTGAATATTAACAATTTCGCGACCGCATGATTTTGTCTTTTTGACAGTAAGGTCCGCCTGTAGGCGTTATTCTCCCCAGGTACAAAATTTCAGACCAAAATTTTCTGTATTCATATTTATATCACAATTAGATATCCATTATTATTATATTCTTTCTAAGCAAAGTATTTCTATCCGTAGTAAATTTCATTGAAAAAATATGAATATTGGGAATATACTTAAGAAATAAACAGCATACAAATGGCAACAGAAACGCCCACTGGCGGAGTTACAGATTTCCAAATGACGTGAATCTACATCAGCAGTCGCAAAAGTGTTATATATCCTTTCTCAGATTTTAGTTGAAATCTTGTTACCTATATTTTTGTACATTGTA
This sequence comes from Salticus scenicus, assembly GCA_963930645.1. Classification (NCBI taxonomy): domain Eukaryota; kingdom Metazoa; phylum Arthropoda; class Arachnida; order Araneae; family Salticidae; genus Salticus; species Salticus scenicus. The sequence goes on along the minus strand of OZ005651.1, from coordinate 259,418,128 downwards.
GGTTTGTATGCCTAAAATTAATTGTAAAACTTCGTAGTAACACTTTCATGCGGGGCGTACTGTATAAATTAAAAATATACCCAACAGAAGTCGAAAATCTCTTTTTCCTTAAACATTAAACTTTTTTTTTTTTTTTTTTTTTTTTTTTTACAGCTGTTATTATAATAAATAATATGACAAATACTGATCAGCACGATCAACTCCTTTCATATATTCTTTGTATTTTACAACGCACTCAGGTTTATAAATTTTATGCCCAGTTTCTTTATTTAGTTTATTAGTCTCCACAATGTCAGAATTATGTATAGTTGATATCATTCGAACATCGCGTTTATCTTTCCACTTTAAAGTAAGTACATCATCTTTCCGCCTAAAAATCTTATTTCCCCCGTTTTAATTTTATATTCTCTAGCTCTTTTGGAAATCCTCTATTTCATCTTATTGTACCAACAATTCGATTTTTTTCTTTGTTCAAATGATTGCAATATTATTATAATAATTATCCATGTGGACATGGTGTGAAACGTTTACATTTATTTTTAAAAGAAGGGAAATTGTGTCTTCCAATCTTTCACATTATCCACAAATGATTTAAAAGTTGCAGATATAGCCACTTCTTGCTTCACACAACTCTCTAACTAGTATTTCATACTTTGTTATTTTTCTTGGATTATAAACACGAAAGGACAGTCTTCCGCGATAAGGTACCATGCATTCATCCAAAGATGATTTCAGTTCAGGTTTGTACACTGCCTTCAACTTATCTAAAAAATAATTAATTATGGGTTCAATTTTGCATAATCTGCTTGGATTTGACGATATTTCTACGTTGTTGGAAAAATGCAAAAGTCGCAAAACTTGCAAAAATCTGTGACATTATAATAACTCTTGACATAATTCTTGACGTTAATTCTGAAAAATAAGGCTTTTTTTGGGTGACTGTACGTTTTATAGATGGTACAAAGCAAAACTTTTCAGAACGTTCTAAGTAATTCTATTTTTAAACGTCTAATCGAACGTTCTCTTGACACGGAACACGATGTTTGAACGACTGTAACCGTTATTAGACGTTCACAGAACGTTCCCGTGCTACTTGAAATTTTATTATATATATATATAATCAGATAGAGGAATTATTATTATTATTATCACTGCCTTCAACTTATCTAAAAAATAATTAATTATGGGTTCAATTTTGCATAATCTGCTTGGATATGACAATATTTCTATATTGTTGGAAAACGGCAAAAATCGCAAAACTTCTAGAAATCTGTGACATTATAAAAATTCCTGACATAATACCAGGGATGGAACACGGGAGCAGAATTCACACCGGAATCCGTTTAAGAAATTTCTCTACTTATAATATCTTTGATTTAAGAAGTAGAAAATTTTCTTACATCGATAGTGGTATGAATTCTGCGCCCGTGTTCCATCCCTGTAATACTTGACATTACTTCTGAAAAATAAGGCTTTTTTTTTTTTTTTTTTTTTTTTTTTTGGTTGACTGTACGTTTTATAGATGGTACAAAGCAAACCTTTTCAGATCGTTCTAAGTAATGCTATTTTTGAACGTCTAATCGTACCTTCTCTTGACACGGAACACGGTGTTTGAACGACTGTAACCGTTCTTAGACGTTCACAGAACGTTCCCGTAATACTTGGGAATTTTATTAAATATATATATATATTTTTTTAATACAGAATCAGATAGAGGAATTATTATTATTATTATTATTTTTATTATTATTATTATTATTATTATTTTAGTTTCTGAAATCAATTATTGAAACAAAGTGTAATATTATTTATTTTAGATTATTCTAATCACAGCGTAAATTGGCAATTATTATGGGAAAATAATTTAAAACAGTGTAATATGCCTTATTACTTTTAAAGATATTGGTCTTACAGATTTAAAAGTAAGAATTTAAGTACAGTAGACGACTGAATTACGGGTGATATTCGTTCTGGGGAGTACGAAACCGTTTTATGTGGGACATACTTTATCAGACCAATTTATGCAAATTCAGTCTAATTCGGAAAAATTTTAATTAATTTTATTTTGTCTTTTTTATGGTTTTTAAGTAAGGATTCTATGTTTAGTATATAAATTAACCTATTTTTTTTAAATTAACGCATTGCAGGCTGGAAATTTTGATGGCATTCCAAAAGAATAATGAACCCCTCCATCTGACTTTACTGAAACAATACTTTACTTTGAAAAATGTTTCTTGTTGCCTTAATTTTAGTTTGTTTGACTCTTTATAGAACTCCAGCATATATAAACGAGTGAAATTCACCGTTTCGATTGCTGATGACAAAATTTCAGTTATTTAATAATGAATTTGTTAAATAATTTGATGTTTTAGAGAAACGTATAAAAGCGTGACCTATTACTCAAAATAGAAATGATTTTGAACAGTACTTCCTTTTTATTGAATATTAACAATTTCGCGACCGTATGTTTTTGTCTTTTTGAGAGTAAGGTCCGCCTGTAGGCGTTATTCTCCCCAGTTACAAAATTTCAGACCAAAATTTTCTGTATTCATATTTATATCACGATTAGATATCCATTATTATTATATACTTTCTAAGAAAAGTATTTCTATCCGTAGTATATTTCATTGAAAAAATATGAATATTGGGTATATACTTAAGAAAAAAACAACATACAAACGGCAAAAGAAACGCCCACTGGCGGAGTTACAGATTTTCAAATGAAGTGAATCTACGTCAGCAGTCGCGAATGTGTTAAATATGCTTTCTCAGATTTTAGTTTAAACCTTGTTATCTATATTTTTGTATATTGTAGGTTTGTACGCCTAAAATTAACTTCATAGTAACACCTTCATGCGGGGCGTACTGTATAAATTAAAAATATACCCAACAGAAGTGGAAAAACTTTTTTTCCTTAAACATTAAACTTTTTTTTTTACAGCTGTTATTATAAGGAATAATATCACAAATACTCATCAGCACCATCCACTCCTTTCATTTATTCGTTGTATTTTACAACGCACTCGGGTTAATAAATTTTTTGTCGAGTTTTTTATTTTTTTTATTAGTCTCCACATTGACAGAATTATGTGTAGTTGATATCATTCGAACATCGCGTTTATCTTTCCACTTTAAAGTAAGTACATCATCTTTCCGCCTAAAAATCTTATTCGCCCCTTTTAAATTTTATATTCTCTAGTTCTTTCGGAAATCCTCTATTTTATCTTGTACCAAAAATTCGAATTTTATTTTTCAAATGATTACATTATTATTATAATTATTATTCATGTGGACATGGTCTCAAACGTTTTCTTTTTTATTTAAAACAAGGGAAATTGTGTCCAATCTTTCAACTTTTCCACAAAATATTTAAATGTTGCATATATAGCCACTTCTTTCTTCACACAACTCTCTAACTAGTATTTCACACTTTGTTATTTTTCTTGCATTATAAACACGAAAGGACAGTCTTCCGCGATAAGGTACCATGCATTCATCCAAAGATAATTTCCGTTCAGGTTTGTACACTGCATTCAACTTATCTAAAAAATAATTAATTATGAGTTCAATTTTGCATAATCTGCTTGGATTTGACGATATTTCTACATTGTTGGAAAAATGAAAAAATCGCAAAACTTGTAGAAATCTGTGACATTATAATAATTCTTGACATAATACTTGACATTAATTCTGAAAAATAAGGCTTTTTTTTTTTTTTTTTTTTTTTTTTTGGTTGACTGTATGTTTTATAGATGGTACAAAGCAAACCTTTGCAGAATGTTCTAAGTAATACTATTTTTGAACGTGTAATCGAACGTTATCTTGACACGGAACACGGTGTTTGAACGACTGTAACCGTTCTTAGACGTTCACAGAACGTTCCCGTGCTACTTTGGAATTTTATTAAATATATACAGTACTGGCCAGAATGGATGACTCACCGCAAAAAACTTTGATGCTTATGAATGCACAAGAATAATTGCATTTAACTAAGTGTTTATTTTATGGGAATTATTCATTTTAGTTATATAAGCACAGTATACATACATAATTGAGAAAGGGTTCAATATTTGGTGTGGAAACCTTTTTTTTCCAATGCAGCTTGGATACAATCAGGCATGGAAATATATAATTTTTTGCAATAGTCTTGTGTAATTTCTGTAGTCCACACTTGTTTTATAGTTTCTCTTAAGTCTGAAAGTGAAGTGGGTTTACGCTCAGCAACTTTGCGCTTTGAAATTAGCCAACAGTTCGCGATTGGGTTTAGATCCGGGGAATTTTCGGGCCATGGCCCAAGGATCTGAATGTCTTAACAGATTTAGTCTGGGGGCAATTTGCTCCATCATGTTGGAAGTGTGTGCACTGGTTGATATTTATAAACGGTGGTAACTTCTCTTTTAGCACATTGAGATAAACAGTTCCATTAATTGATGTGCTTTCAAGCATGAACCACAATCCACATCTTCCTTTGGCACAAATGGCTCCCCAGACCATGAGTTTTGCAGCATTCTTCATGGTGGGAATAATGTAACGTTGATAGTCTCTTTTATTGGGAGGCTGTTGTATGTTTCTACAAAATACATAAAACTGCGATACTTGAGTCTCGTCTGAAAACATCACATGTTTCCATTGCTCCGCAGTCCAACCCTGATACTTTTTACAAAATGCCAGTCGGTCAGCAATATTTTTGGGAGACAAATTTAGGCTTTTTAGAAGGCTTGTAGGACTTTAAATTGGCATTGAATAGCCTCCTTCGGATTGTCCTTTGGCTAGGGATATTAATATCTTTTGGTAAACCAGCTTGGATTGCTTTTGCTGATTTTCTAGGTGACTTCTTCGCAATATTATGGACTCATCCATTCGCTTATTTGTGCTCTTGTGACGACCTTTTGGCTTTGAATATCCATAATTTCCAGTTGTTTTGAAATTACTTATAGACCTGAAAACTGTCTTTTGTGCCATTTGTAATCTGGCAGCAATTTCCCGAATACTATAACCTTTTTTGCTCAGAATCTTTATTTGTGCATGCATTTCGCATGAAATTCTTTTACCAGGCATTTTTATATTATTTCCCCCTTCTACAAAAATATTTACGTCAACACACGGCGAACACAAGTAATGAACTAACGAAATGCCAAGCAAGAACTCCTGCACTTTGGCAGACAGCCAAAATAACATCCGACCAGAGCCTGATTAAGGGGGAAGCACACATTATCTCCGCTCTAACCGGAATATTTTTACAATTATTTTTTACTTCATGTCATAAAAATTCCAAGCTTTGACGAGGAAATATTTTTTTATAAAAAATAATCCAATTTACTCACCGTTATTAGACACCAGAATTCTTTTAAAATAATTTTTAATGAGAATTTTCTGTTTATTATATGAGGAAAGTATTTGTTAAAAAATAACGGTGTAAATATAAATAATGTGTGCTTCCCCCTTAATCAGGCTCTGCATCCGGCGCCTATACATCACTATGAATGGGAAAAAACAAGTGGGTCATCCATTCTGGCCAGTACTGTATATATATATATATATATATATATTAATACAGAATCAGATAGAGGAATTATTATTATTATTATTATTATTATTATTATTATTATTATATTTTTTTTTTTAGTTTATGAAATCTATTATTGAAACAAAGTGTAATATTATTTATTTTAGATTATTCTAATCACAGCGTAAATTGATATTTATTATGGGAAAATAATTTAAAACAGTGTAATATGTCTTATTACTTTTAAAGATATTGGTCTTACACATTTAAAATTAAGAATTCAAGTACAGTAGACGACTGTATGACGGGAGATATTTGTTCTGGACAGTACGAAACCGTTTTATGTGGGACATACTATATCAGACCAATTTAAATTCAGTCTAATTCGGAAAATTTTTAATTAATTTTATTTTATCTTTTTTTATGGTTTTTTAAGTAAGGATTCGATGTTTACTATACGAATTAACCTATCTTTTGAAAATTAACGCATTGCAGGCGGGAAATTTTGATTGCAATCCAAAAGAAAAATGAACCCCACCCTCTGACTTTTTCTGAAATAATACTTTACTTTGAAAATGTTTCTTGTTGCCTTAATTTTAGTTTGTTTGACTCTTTATAGACCTCCAGCATATATAAACGAGTGAAATTCACCGGTTCGATTGCTGATGACAAAATTTCATTTATTTAATCATGAATTTGTTAAATAATTTGATGTTTTAGAGAAATGTATAAAGGCGTGACCTATTATTCAAAATAGGAATGATTTTGAACAGTACTGCCTTTTTATTGAATATTAACAATTTTGCCATCCCATGTTTTTGTCTTTTTGAGAGTAAGGTCCGCCTGTAGGCATTATTCTCCCCAGTTACAAAATTTCAGACCAAAATTTTCTGTATTCATATTTATATCACAATTAGGTATCCATTATTATTATTTTCTTTCTGAGCAAAGTATATCCGTAGTATATTTCATTGAAAAAATATGAATATTGGGAATATACTTAAGAAATAAACAACAATCAAATGCAAAGAAACGCCCACTGGCGTAGTTACAGATATTCAAATGACGTGAATCTACGTCAGCTGTCGCGAAAGTGTTAAATATCCTTTCTCAGATTTTAGTTTAAATCTTGTTATCTATATTTTTGTATGTTGTAGGTTTGAACGCCTAAAATTAATTGTAAAACTTCATAGTAACACTTTCATGCGGGGCGTACTGTATAAATTAAAATTATACCCAAGAGAAGTAGATAATTTTTTTCTTCCTTAAACATTAAACTTTTTTTTTTTTTTTTTTACAGCTGTTATTATAAGGAATAATATGACAAATACTGATTAGCACGATGAACTCCTTTCATATATTCGTTGTATTTTACAACGCACTCAGGTTTATAAATTTCTTGTCCAGTTTTTTTTTTTTTTAGTTTATTAGTCTCCACAATGTCAGAATTATGTATAGTTGATATCATTCGAACATCGCGTTTATCTTTCCACTTTAAAATAATTATATCATCTTTCCGCCAAAAAATCTCTTTCGCCCCTTTTTTATTTTATATTCTCTAGTCCTTTTGGAAATCCTCTATTTCATCTTATTGTACCAAAAATTCGAATTTTATTTTTCAAATGATTGCAACATTGTTATAATAATTATCCATGTGGACATGGCGTCAAACGTTTTCATTTTTATTTAAAACAAGGGAAATTGTGTATTCCAATATTTCACCTTTTCCACAAAAGATTTATAAGTTGCAGATATAGCCACTTATTCCTTCACACAACTCTCTAACAAGTATTTCATACTTTGTTATTTTTCTTGGATTATAAACACGAAAGGATAGTCTTCCGTGATAAGGTACAGTCGCGGAAAAAAAAAAGAACGCAACACCCGCTGTAATTTCATTATTAATTGACGCAGGAACATCAAATAGCCATAATTTAATAGGTAATTAAAAGCACTTTCTGAATATGTCCTCAAAGTTTGAATTAGGGGTCATCTACATACTGAAATGAGCGCCAACTTTGTTCTTTTTTATAGCAACACCCAATTTTGACTTCATTTTCAAATTTCTCAGAGTCTGGAAGTGCGGAAAATTATGCTTTTGTATACTTTATCTTTAGTATTTATAGAGTTATAGTCAAAAGTGTGTTAGGGGGTTATCTGTAAATGTAGTAAAATAAAATTAAAATCATATAAATAATAGAGAAATTTTTAATGTTTCACACCGGAAATCTTGCAGAAAAATTATAATTATAAAAATGCAAAAACGTTCCCTTATTTCCAGTTCCTTGATTATCCTGAATTCTATTTTTTGAGATTTGTATATACTTTTTTAGATAACTTTAGGTCTATTTAAATACATTACACTTGCGATTGGTCCATACAGTACTCTTTGAAAAAAGTGACATATTTTTCAAGTAAAAGTGTCTATTATGGCTGTACTGATCACCAATAAAGCTTAAAATTTCTTTCGTAGGTGTAACATAATATACGAAATGAAATAATATATATATATATACAACAACGCATAAACTAAATCTTTTCGGATAAATTATTGTAAGAGTTTATGAAGTAAATATTAAACAATTTTAATCGCACTTACCAGTTTTGGGTCAGTTGAACTCTTTGGAACTGTACGATTCGTTTTATAATTTCTATGAAAATATAATTTCTTAATTAACCCTTTCGCGACTGCTGACGTAGATTCACGCCACTTGAAAATCTGTAACTCTGTCAGTGGGTGTTTCTTTCATAATTTGTGTGTTACATATGTCTTAATTGTGTATCCAGTGTTCATATTTTTGCAATAAAACATACTATGGATAGAATTATATTGATTAGAAATAATATAATTATAATGTATATACATTTGTAATATAATTGTAAATACAGAAAATTTGTTCTGAAATATTTTATTTTGAGAGTATAACGCCCGTAGGCGGGTCTTACTGTCAAAAAGACAAAATCCTGCGGTCGCAAAAAGTGTTAAAATATACTTATAAAAGTTAAAGTATGTTTTTAAAAATGTATAAAGTTAAATATATTAATAAAATTTTAAAGACTAAAGTGTCCTTAAAATAATAACCCTCCCCCCTACAAAATAAATAAATAAATTAATAAATAAAATAAAATAAAGCAATATATGAAGCAAATTATTAAGCATTTTTAAACTATGACTGTAGTTAAGAAACGATTTTACAAGTCTGTCTTGCATTCCAATTCCATTCGTTTTTTATATTTGACAATTTCACATTAAACCTATATTTCTATTTAAAACAGTAAACCCCGCCTATTTAGTTAATTTTTTTTTTCTTCTAGTGTTCATTTAAAAGATTCAAAATTTATCACCAATTAATCGATAAAGTAAATATACCACTTGTGCATATTTTTGTCAACAGAAAATAAGGGGTTTAACACGAATACTCAATATCACATTTAAATTTCCTTTCTGTATTGTTTCGTTTTGAAGAACGAGGAAGGCGGGGCTTGTCTTCTTTAGAAAACAGGAATTCTTGATGCTAACACTAATGCCTAAAAATCATTATTTTTGTTTCATTTCGTTGCGTTTGACGTTGTTGCTATATAATTTAACTCGTAAATAAAAAATAAAAGTATTTTGTTTAATTTTCTTTGTTATTTTTGAAGATTTGATTCGTTATCTCATGCAAAACTTTATAAGAGACGGCCCCCTAAACCACTCCAAAAGAAAGATTTATTTATATCTCGAAAACTAATAACTGGAATGAGCTGCAAATTTGCACACCCATATATTTCAGCATTAGGATTCATTTTATGTAAAAATTAATATAGGTCATAATTCATATTTTTTATGAATATGAATTTATTAATATTTTTCAGAATCAAAAGAAATGATGGATTATGTTTGGGTTTCTTCACTGTATCTCGTAAAAAAAAATTATATCGATCAAGTTATTTTTTGTGAAGATATTAAAAAAGTTTGAAATATGAATTTAACATTAGCACCTTCAAACTTTGAACGCTTATAACTCTGGGAAAAAATAAGTAAAATATACAACCAATATACTTTTTCGCGTTGTCGCGATCCCAGGAATTCAAATATAAAATAAAAATGGGGCATTACCATTGAAAAAATGTTAATGCCCCAAATATTAAGTTCTAATATGTAGACGACCCCCAATTCAAAATTTCAGTTCATTTTCTGAAACTACTCACAATTCCTGGTCGAATGATACCTATTACATTTTTCTACATCTATTAGCAACGAAGTTACGTCGAGTGCTGCGTTCCCCCCCCCCCCCCCGACTGTACTTAAAAAATTACTGCTGGCAGAAAAACTTATTTATTTACACGCTCTTTCAATCTATACGTCCGTGAACAGACACAGCGAAACACAATCTTTTCCACATCACTGTCATAATGCTAACTGCTCTTACGAGCAGTCTTACTTGAGCCCTATGATGGGAGTCTTAAATAAGTAACTAAAGATAATTTTTTTTTTAGGAACGTTTCATTATTTTATATACATTTTCCGGTGGCTTGTTTCTAAAAAAAAAAATAAATAAATAAATAAAATAATCCAGTACCATAATTTAAACATTTAAACATATTTTAAACATAATTTAAACATATTAATATAATAATCCAGTACCATAATTTAAACAATTGCAGAGGAGCCAAGTTCAAAGTTGCAAAAATTTTAATTTATTCATAGCTGCCAAAATTTTAATTTATTCCGGAGTAATTTTAGCCCCGCCTCTAATTCGTACCACTTATTTTTTTTAAGTATTTTGTTTTATTTTATCGAAATTATGTATTGAAGAAAATTTTTCTATAAAGAAAGTGGTGCGGAATAAAGGCGGGGCTAAAATTACTCCGGAATAAATTAAAATATTGGCAGCTACGTTTATTCTGCGAATTTTTAGCCCCGCCTTTATTTCCATGCCTTTTTTTTTTACAGTATCTTTTCTTTTTTCTTTTTTTATCTTAGTTATATACTGGAAAAATTATTCTAGAAATAAAATGTTACGAAATAACGTCAGGGCTATAAATGCCCCGGAATAAATTAAAATGTTGCTAACTCTGCAATTTAAAATGAATTGTCAGCAAACTTCATACGAAAATTTTTTAAACGTATTAAAAATTTCGCGATCGTATGATTTTGTTTTTTTGTCTGTAAGGCCCGCCTGTGGGTGTTATTCTCGCATGTTACAACATTTCAGGAAAAAAAATTCTGTATTCACATTTAAAAATGGAAATACATTATAATTATACTCTTTCTAATCAAAGTACAGTCGGACCTCTATTTAACGAAATCGTTAAATTCAACAAAAAAGTTCGTTATATGGAAATTTCTTTAAATAGAGATTCATGTTTATAATATACAAAAGCCAATTTTAACTCTTTGCGCTCAGCATATTTTCCGTAAGACACGCCTTTTGGCGTTCCTTTAAAACGTCACACGTATAGTTTCTAACTTACTACCTTTTGCTACCGAAAAATTGTAATTATTTGTTTAATTTTACTTCATCATTAAATAAAATAAATCTTTGTGTTAAAACTTTCTGGTAGCCGAAAGGTAGCTTACAGTTACAGGTTTTAGAAAAATAACATTTCATTTACAGAGGAACGCTTTAAGGCGTGGCTCGATTTTTTATTGTCCCTGTAGAAGGGACGTAGAGCGATAAGGGCTAAATTTATAAATACTAAACATCAAGTACAATCATAGGCGCCAAGTCAACTGTTTATAGCAGATGATTTCACACTGGAAAATTTTATATCAGTTTACGGCAGTATTAGTCGTCAAAAATATATGTAACATATTCCATTTAAAAATACTGGTGTGAATTCTGATTTAAAAGTTTAAAAACTTGGCAGCTGTGAAAAATGTATTAAAATACACTCTTTTTAAATAGATCACATATTCTTCTGCTGTAATTTATTAATTTAACACAATAAATAAAATAAATAAAAAGAGGGGTGAATAAATAACAAATAAAGATAAAACAACATTCTTGTTTTTAAGCACTTTTTTTTAAATACTGTGTACATAAAATTATTTTCTTACAGACTTTTATGATATTACCGACATTATATGCAGCATCAATTATTAGGAATACGTACTAAATGTGTTCTTCAGTTTAATTAGTGAAATAGTCGTTAATTTTGCTTGTGTTGTTTGTTTGAAAAAGTGTTTATTTTCATAATAGGTCTCGCATCTTTGCAATACTTTGAAAAGTTCTTCTGGTGTTTTTTCTACAAGTTGTAGTCGACGTCGAATTTTTTTTAAATGTTTTAACATTTCATTGAGTGACGTTTTTTTAATTTGAACGTTAAAAGTTCGTTAAATAGAGAATTCAATTCGCTGTTTGGATGTTATTTAGCAAGGAAATTCTTAAAATATTCATACTTCCAATGAAAATTTCATAAATTTCATAAATTAAATAAATAGAGGTTTGTTAAATAGAGTTCCGATTGTATTTGTATCCGTAGCATACCTGCCAACCATCTCATTAATAACCTTACTATTGTTAACGCTCTCTGAAAAAACGCCCCTTTTCTCACGCCACTATATTTTTAGAGTTATTCTCTCCAAATGTTGTTACGATTAAATAAGACTAAAATTACTCTAAAAAATTATTGGTGTGAAAGAAAAGGCAGGTACTAAAAATTGTACGGTTCATAATGAGATGGTTGGCAAGTATGCCATAGTATATGTATTGTAAACTCAGCAAAAAAAAAAAAAAAAGGCACCACCCCGCCTAATTTTGCGGTAAATAGTAGCGGTTTGTAATAACGTCTAGTTTATAATTGTATAGTTGGATTTTGCTCAGGGAGTCGTCTATACATTAAAATTCGTATCAACTTCATGTTTTTTAATCGTAACCCCCACTTTTTATAATTATTTGAATTACACCATCGCGGAAAATCGTATAGTTTATAGATTTTACTCAGGGACTGATTTAGACCGGGGCACACATTATTTACACTGACACCATTATTTTTTAAGCAATACTTTCCTCTTATAATAAACAAAAAATTCTAATTAAAAATTATTTTAAAAGAATTCTGGTGTCTAATAACCATGAGTAAATTCGATTGTTTTACACCGTTCATTTTTTATAAAAATAATTTCCAAGTCAAAACGTGGAATTTTTATGATATGCAGTAAAAAATAATTGTAAAAATATTCCGGTGAGAGAGTGCCCCGGCCTAAATCAGGCTCTGATTTTACTTACTTTTTTATTGAGTTATAAGATGTAAAAGTATGGGGATGCCAATGAATGTGACAAACATTAATTCATATCTACCCAAAAAATTATTGTAATCAAATTCTGCTCTTTTTTTTTATGAATTAGAATGAAAAAATCTAAACGTATGATGTGCATTTTTTTTTTTTTTTTTTTTTGAACAACATTTTTTGAATTATGAAAATTATTAATAAATTCATATAGGAAAATCTTATGAATTATGACCTATATTAATTATTGCACAAATAGAACGACCATCATCAAAAACATGGCTTTCCAAATTCACAGCTCGTTCCTAACATTATTTTTTGAGTTAAAATGATATTTCATTTTTTATTGTTGTTAGGGGGCAGTCACTTGTTATAATTTGTATCCTGTGTGACTAAATATCTGTATATATTTTCACGAAAAACTATTTTAATTTACCTTTATGTTATTTTTATTGCTTTCTAAGCAACATTTCGATGTTTATTATAGAAATTGGCTTATTTTTATAAAAGTATCGCAATGTAGGGGTGAAATTGTGAAAGAATTTGAAAAAAAAAAAAAAAAATCAAGGTCCGCCTATATATTTTGGAAAAATATAAAACTAGTTTCCATATTCGTATTTGACTCTACATGTGTCGCTGGTACGGATAAATCTCAATGGCATTTACTACATCGAATCCTGAAGACAAAACTTAAATGATTTAATTGCAAATATGTAAAATAATTTTGTTTTATAATGTAAAGTTTTAGAAAAATGTGTAAAGACGAGGCTTACTGTGCAAGAAGGAAAATACCCGATCCTGAAATGTTAAGTCTTTGTTCTTAAATCTTACATAACTTTTCGTAGTTTCTCATGGCTAAAATTCTATTTCAACCCTGTTGTCCTTTTCTTTTTTTTTTTTTTTTTCTTTTACTTGAATATTGCAGGACTTGTACACCTCAAGTTAAATGTCATGATTTAGGAAATGCGGTAAAGTGATGATTATTGTTTGAAAGAGCAATAAGCCGTGAACGATCCATTTTTTTCTTTTTTTAAATTTTTATAATTAATATTTAATAATTTTTATAATATACTTTAAAACGAATTTCCTGTTTTAATCTTGTTGTGACATTTTCCATTTTTGCATTCATTTACTGTACCGTTTGTAAGCTCTATGTTATTTAAATTTTATCTCATGACGTAACGCAATAAAATATTAAAACCCAAGCAGCACCGAAACGTTCTCTGAACGTTCAAAAATTGTTCTGCAAAGTTGAATTGTTATGCAACGTTGAATTGTAATAATAAAATATCGAACGAAATAAATTTAGGAGTTAGCGTGAAATATGTAAACAATTTAAAATTTTCAAATCTAATTTTAAAATATTATATGTTTTTTCGATAAATTTTAATAAACTAAATTTTGTAAGATTTCAATGCATACGTATGCAAAATTTTACAAAAAGGAAAAGTAAGTGAACTTATCTGTATCCTGAAGCTGTAGCGTATCCGAAAGTTAAATTGAAATCTGAATGTAAATACAAAATACGATGAGTAAGCAGGCATAGTCAGAAGCTTTGGACTTTGGACCTCACCCCTAGGAATACCAACTTCCCGCGCAACTGCAGGTGCAGATGGCCATTTACACGCGGCGAAATATTCTGTTGATTAAGCAATTTATTCAATAACACCTGTTTCTAATAAAGATTTTTCATACTGTTCAAAACTTAAACTTTTTAAAAATTTGTATATTGAGCCCATCATAAAACTCTCTTTTATATTTTCCTGCACAAGTCGGTGCCGTAAATACTATTTGCTAAAATAATGTATCAAAATTAATTTCCATGGCAAAGGTATAAGATTTTCATCTCAAACAAGTATAACACTAAATATCCCCCCCCCCCCCCCAAAAAAAAAAAAAAAAAAAAAAAAAAAAAATGAATTTTATAGTATACAAAATATATATCTTAAGAAATGTATTTCACATAATGAAAAATGTAAAAAGTCGATAACTTTGTTTTAAATTATCACAGATTTAGGGTGCACCCTTTCGTTTTAAAAGCATAGACGACCTTTCTCGCAAGAATATTGAAAATTTTAATACAATACCGAAAGCAATGAGCTCTACAAATCGCCCTTACTTTTTTTAAAATTAAATATTACTAATATAAATTTATATATATATATATATATATATATATATATATATATATATATATATATACACACACATTTTATTTTCCATGGAAAAGTTAAAAACAATGCTCACTTAGGTAGAGTCGGGGGAAAAAAACGCAGCACTTGATGTAACTCAGTTGCTAATCAATGCACAAAAATGCAATAGGTATCATTCGACTGAGAATTGTTAGTACTTTCAGAAAATGGTGTGAAATTTTAAATATGGGGTCGTCTACATATTAAAACGCGCACCAACTTTGATTTTTTCATTTTTAAAAACCTATTTTTATTATATATTTGAATTCCTGGTGTCGGGACGATGCGAAAAATATATTCCTTGCATATTTTACATACTTTTTTTTTTTTTTTTCGACTTATAAGCGTTCAAAGTTAGAAGGTGCTAATGTTAAATTCATATTTCAAACTTTTATTAATATCTTCACAAAAAATAACTTGATCGATATACATATATATATATATATATATATATATATTTTTTTTTTTTTTTTTTTTCACTAGATACAGTGAAGAAACCCAAGCATAATCCATTATTACTTTTGATTCTGAAAAATATTTTTAATTCTGAAAAATATTAATAAATTCATATTCATAAAAATTAGGAATTACGACCTATATTAATTTTTATATAAAATGAATCCTAATGCTGAAAAATATGGGTGTGCAAATTTGCAGCTCATTCCAGTCATTAGTTTTCGAGATATAAATAAATCTTACTTTTGGAGTGGTTTAGGGGGCCGTCTCTTATAAAATTTTGCGTGAGATAACGAAGCAAATCTTAAAAATAACAGAGAAAAATGAAAAAAATATTTTTATTTTTTATTTACAAGGTGAAATTGTATAACAACAACGTCAAACACAAAGAGAGAAAAAGTATGCAAGTAGATAGTGTCTGAAAAGAAAACATTAGCGAAAATTATATTTGCAGTTTTGGATAGTGTGACGCAAAAGATCAAATAAATTATTGAAACAAATATGTTTCAGTACATAAATATAAGCTTTATAAAAGTGATATATTTAACAACGTAGTTGAAAATTAAAAGCAATGTTTCACTGTACAGTCGGGGGAAAAAAACGCAACACTCAACGTAACTTCGTTGCTGATCGATGTAGAAAAATGTAATAGGTATCATTCGACGGAGAATTGTGAGTAATTTCAGAAAATGAACTGAAATTTTGAATTGGGGGTCGTCCACATATTAAAAAGTGCACCAACTTTGATTTTTTTTCAATGGTAACGCCCCGTTTTTTATTATATTTGAATTCCTGGGATCACGACAACGCGAAAAAGTATATTGGTTGTATATTTTACTTAATTTTTCACAGAGTTATAAGCGTTCAAAATTTGAAGGTGCTAATGTTAAATTCATATTTCAAACTTTTATTAATATCTTTACAAAAAACAACTTGATCGATAAATTTTTTTTTTACGAGATACAGTGAAGAAACCCAAACATAATCCATCATTACTTTTGATTCTGAAAAATAATTTTAATTCTGAAAAATATTAATAAATTCATATTTATAAAAAGTATGAATTATGACCTATATTAATTTTTACATAAAATGAATCCTAATGCTGAAAAATATGAGTGTGCAAATTTGCAGCTCATTCCAGTTATTAGTTTTCGAGATAAAAATAAATCCTTCTTTCCGAGTAGTTTAGGGGTCCGTCTCTTATAAAGTTTTGCATGAGATAACGAATCAAATCTTCAGAAATGAAACAAAAATGATGATTTTTAGTCATAAGTCATCAAGAATTCCTGTTTTCTAAAGAAGACAAGCCCCGCCTTCATCGTTCTTCAAAACAAAACAATACAGAAATGAAAAGAAAAGAAAAGTAAATGTGACATCGTGTACTCGTGTTAAACCCCTTCCTATGTTGACAAAAATATGCTCAAGTGGTATTTACTTCAACGATTACTGGTGATAAATTTTGAATCTTTCAAACGAACACTGGAAGAAAAAATTAACTAAATACGCGGGGTTTACTGTTTTAAAAAGAAAAATAGGATTAATGTTTCAGAACAAATTTTCTGTATTCACAATTATATTACAAATGGATATACAATATAATTATATTCTTTCTAATCAATACATTTCTATCCATTGTATATTTTATTGCCAAAATATGAAAAATGGGTACACACTTAAGAAATAAGTAACACACAAATTACGAAAAAAACGCCCACTGACAGAGTTACAGATTTTCAAATGGCGTGAATCTGTGTCAGCAGTCGCGAAAGGACTAATTAAGAAATTATATTTTCATAGAAATTGTAAAACGAGTCGTACAGTTCCAAAGAGATTAACTGACCCAAAACTGGTAAGTGCGATTAAAATTGTTTAATATTTACTTCATAAACTCTTACAATAATTTATCCAAAAAGATTTAGTTTATGCGTTGCTGTGTATATATATATATATATGTTATTTCATTTCGTATATTATGTTACACTTACAAAAGAAAATTTAAGCTTTATTAGTGATCAGTACAGCCATATAAAGCGCTTTTACTTGAAAAATATTGCACTTTTTGGAGTACTGTCTGGACCAATCACATGTGTAATGTAAATAGACCTAAAATTATCTAAAAAAGTACTGAAGTATATTCAAATCTAAAAAAACTGAATTCTAGTTAATTAAGAAACCGGAAAAGGGTCTAGCAGGATAAGATAGGGTCAACGACCCCAGAAAGGTATTTTGAAAATGACTCGTGTGGTAATATCTGCGAGATATAAAACTACCATTGACACAAATTCAGCCTCTCATCTCGCTGAGTTCTAGAGATAATGGATCAAATAGACGCTAGAGGAGGTAATTTTTGAAATTGATTTTTATGAAAACTATTACAGCTACACTAATGATACTAAAACTGTTCGTTAGACAAAATATTAGTCTACATTATATATTTTTTGTAGAATTTTTCTATCGTATTTACAATTAATAAAAAATGAAAAATTTTTTTCAAGATTTTATTCCTAGTTCACGCAGAGGTACAATCACAGGAAAAATATATAATGTAGCTTAATATGTCTAGTAATACTAACAAAAAGAGCACAAATATAAAATTGGGTGCAACACATCCAAAAAAAAAAATAAAAAAAAACTTCTTATGATCGTCTTAGGTACAGTCGGGGAAAAAAAAAACGCAACACTCAACGTAACTTCGTTGCTAATCAATGTAGAAAAATGTAATCGGTATCATTCGACGGGGAATTGTAAGTAGTTTCAGAAAATGAATTGAAATTTTGAATTGGGGGTCGTCTACATATTAAAACGCACACCAACTTTGATTTTTTCAATGGTAATGCCTCATTTTTATTTTATATTCGAATTTCTGGGATCCCGGCAACGCGAAAAAGTATATTAGTTGTATATTTTACTTATTTTTTCACAGAGTTATAAGCGTTCAAAGTTTGAAGGTGCTAATGTTAAATTCATATTTCAAACTTTTATTAATATCTTCACAAAAAATAACTTGATCGATATAATTCTTTTTTTACGAGATACAGTGAAGAAACGCAAACATAATCCATCATTACTTTTGATTCTGAAAAATATTTTTAATTCTGAAAAATATTAATAAATTCATATTCATAAAAATTATGAATTATGACCTATATTAATTTTTACATAAAATGAATCCTAATGCTGAAAAATATGGGTGTGCAAATTTGCAGCTCATTCCAGTTTTTAGTTTTCGAAATATAATTAAATCTTTCTTTTGGAGGGGTTTAGGGGGCTGTCTCTTATAAAGTTTTGCATGAGATAACGAATCAAATCTTAAAAAATAACAAAGAAAATTAAACAAATTATTTTTATTTTTTATTTACGGGTCAAATTATATAACAACAACGTCAAACGAAAAGAAATGAAACAAAAATGATGATTTTTAGTCATAGCATCAAGAATTCCTGTTTTCTAAAGAAGACAAGCCCCGCCTTCATCGTTCTTCCAAACAAAACAACATATAACAGAAAAGTAAATGTGACATTGAGTATTCCTGTTAAACCCCTTATTTTATGTTGACAAAAATATGCTCAAGTGGTATTTACTTCATCGATTAATTGGCGATAAATTTTGAATCTTTTAAACGAACACCAGAAGAAAATAATTAACTAATTAGGCGGGGTTTACTGTTTTAAATAGAAAAATAGGTTTAATGTGAAATTGTCAAAAATAAAAAACGAATGGAATTGGAATGTAAAATCGTTTCTTAACTACCGTCAAAGTTAAAAGTGGCTTAATCATTTGCTTCATATATTGCTTTATTTTATTTTATTTATTTACTTATTTATTTATTTTATAGTGGGAAGGGTTAATATTTTAAGGACACTTTAGTCTTTAAAATTTTATTAATATATTTTAACTTTATACATTTTTAAAAACATATTTTAACTTTTATAAATATATTTTTACACTTTTTTGCGACCACAGGATTTTGTCTCTTTGACAGCAAGACCCGCCTACGGGCGTTATAATCTCAAAATAAAATATTTCAGAACAAATTTTCTGTATTCACAATTATATTACAAATGGATGTACATTATAATTATATTCTTTCTAATCAATATATTTCTATCCATAGTATATTTTATTGCAAAAATATGAACACTGGGTACACACTTAAGAAATATGCAACACACAAAATACGAAAGAAACGCCCACTGACAGAGTTACAGATTTTCAAATGACGTGAATCTACGTCAGCAGTCGCGAAACGGTTAATAAAGAAATTATATTTTCATAGAAATTATAAAACGAATCGTACAGTTCCAAAGAGTTCAACTGACCAAAAACTGGTAAGTTCGATTAAAATTGTTGAATATTTACTTCATGAACCCTTACAATAATTTATCCGAAAAGATTTAGTTTATGCGTTGTTGTATATATATATATATATATATATATATATATATATATATATATTATTTCATTTCGTATATTATCTTACCTACCTACGAAAGAAAATTTAAGCTTTATTGGTGATCAATACAGCCATAATAGACACTTTTACTTGAAAAATATTGCACTTTTTTCAAAAGGTACAGTATGGACTAATCGCAAGTGTAATGTATTTAAATAGACCTAAAATTATCTAAAAAAGTACTGAAGTATATACAAATCTAAAAATTGATTTCAAGTTAATTAAAAAACTGGAAAGGAAGCAAAGTTTTATTAATTTTTATAATTCTTTTTTTCCTGAAATATTTCCGGTGTGAAACAATAAAATTTTGTCTATTTTTATACTATCTTAATTTTATTTTTCTACATTTACAGATAACCCCCTAACACATTTTCGTTTATAAATTTATAAATACTAAAGATAAAGTAAAAACAGTATACTTTTCCGCACTGCCAGACTCTCAGAAATTCAAAAATGAAGTCAAAATTGAGTGTTGCTATTGAAAAAATTAAAGTTGGCGCTCATTTCAATATGTAGATGACCCCTAATTCAAAATTTAACAACATGTTCAGAAAGTGCTTTTAATTTCCTTTTGAATTATGTCTATTATATGTTCCTGCGTAAGACGTTGATTTTGACATAAAGAGTTAAAAATTGTTTGTGGAACTACGTTTTTAAAGAACAAGACGCAAGTTTTCGCTTTCCAGCTAGTTGCGTGTGTGTAATTTATAGCATTTTGTTTATTCCTCAACCTATGGAAGCCTCTGTGCAAACGCTAATTCAACGAGTTCACTGTTAAAATTGGGATGACAGTCATCTGGCTCAGAGAAAACGAATGATAACAGAGCGCGAATTATTGGATGTTTTCCAAATCACAAGCTGGCACACATCCAACACTTTGGACGCGTCGTCGTTTGGTAGTTTTAAGGAACGTGTCTGCAATATACCTATTATTCTACTGCCCCCACCAGTATATTAGCTCAATTCAAATAATCTTCTGCGTATTGTTTCAGAGTATTGCAACTTTTAATTTTTCTATAGAAAACTATTTTATTGTGTTTTAGTGAGTAATTGTACACAGAATATGTCTTGTAAATGTAAAAAATTTCGTAGATTTTTGCGTAAAGGTAACAAGTATAGAAAAGTTATCAAAACTGAAAATGAAGCTAAAACATAAAGTTATTGTTTCAATCAGAATATCTCGGTATGTGACGTCATGTGCAACAAATGTCGTCTAAGTTTTTATAAAACGGCAGACTCAACTTCAAAGCCTACCGTGGGTGATTCCGAGACTGACAGTGATTCTACGATAGTCGGACCTGCAGAGCCTGAATAAGGGGGAAGCACACATTATTTATACTTACACCGTTATTTTTTAACAAATACTTTCCTCCTATAATAAACAGAAAATTCTCATTAAAAAATATTTTAAAAGAATTCTGGTGTCTAATAATGGTGAGTAAATTGGATTGTTTGACACCGTTCATTTTTTATAAAAAATATTTCCTTGTCAAAAGGTGGAATTTCTATGACATGAAGTAAAAAATAATTGTAAAAATATTCCGGTGAGAGCGGAGATAATGTGTGCTTCCCCCTTAATCAGGCTCTGCGGACCTGTAGATACAAACGATGATGATTTTCTGTGTCGCATAACTAGTCCTGAAGAGAATGTTTATATTGAAATGCCTTTTCCACAAGTAGTGTCAACACATCGGTTCTGTATAATATGTCAAGTAGAAGTAAATCTACGAGTAATATCTCTTGAAACACGATGTGACATTTTTTCAAAAAAAAAAAAAAATAATAATAATAATAATAATAATTTTTATACCCAATGGTGATCGTTGCTGCAATGAACATATGATTGGTGATAGAATTTATGAAGATGACTTGTCCCGCTTATGCATAATTTCTAATACAAGTAAAAAATCAGAATTAGTTACTTTTATAAATGTACTTTCCCAAACATCTAATCTAACATTGCTCCGTCGAATAGTAAATGGATTATCAGAAAATCAACATAATTCCCTGACAGACTTTACTTGGGAAAACATTACAGAGCTCAAACATATGCTACCTTCAATGAGAAATACAAAACTTCGGACTGTGACGCAAGCCTTAATCATTTTTCTTTTCAAATTAAGGACAGGAAATTCAAATAAGACCATTGCTGCTGTTTTGGGTTTGCAATAGGAACAATACGTATCAGAATTTTTTGACGAGATCCTGAAAGGTTTTGAGAGAGATATTTTACCAAAATATTTTAGTTATGGTGCTATTACACGTCAAGATCTTATTTCTAACACCTTCAGTACAGGCAAGAAGTTATTAAATCTATCTGATAATCAACTTGCTATTATCTGCGATGGAACTTATATACGACATCAAAAAAGTCAAAATAATTTTTACCAAAGAAAATCTTTCTCTTTGCAGAAAAAAAATTATCTTTGCAAACCTTTCACCATCTGCACTACTTATAGACTTTGCAGGACCTTTCTACGGCACTCAAAATGATGCTTCAATACTAAAACTTGTTTTACAAGACTCTACTGGTTTACAAACATTACTATATCACCAAATGATATTTTTATTGTAGATCGTGGTTTATTCAGTTGATTTCCTACAAAGTAAAGGCTATGCAGTATTTATGCCGGCTTTAAAAGGAAACAGGGCGCAACTAACAACGGAAGAGGCTGATGAATCAAGAAGAGTTATAAAATTGAGATGGGTTGTAGAAGCAGTTCATGGTACAATAGCTCAAAAATATCGCCTTCTGCACAATTCTTTGGAAAACAAACTTATACCGAAGTTGAAAGTGCTTTTTAAAATTTTGGATTTCTACAAAACAAGTATGGACAAAGATTAAATTCTGAAGGCGATAAAAATGATGAGCTGCTTGAGTACATGGAGAGCAGAATGAGTGTTGTAAATGCTCTTAGTGAAGAAGTCATTAAAAAAAATTGGAATCGTCGAAAGTCGGCTTTTCAGCAACTTAAATCGTCTGAAATCCTAGATTTCCCTCAGTTAAATAAAGACCAGCTAACTATGTTTTTCACTGGCTCCTACGAACTCTCACAGGCTGTGTCTTATTTAGCGGAGATAATGGACGAAGAATGCAACCTCACAGTACAGTTTGTTAAAAACACAACCAACGTATTAAAACTGGACGTTAGATCAAGGCATGTGAACCGTAAATCTTATGTTTATATTGAACATATACCAGTCGGAACGACATGGAAAACATACGCCGATATTGCTGCAACTGTCCTAATGATCTAAGAAGAGTAGGATGTTGTTCTCACGTGGCCGCAGTTGTTTATTACTTGTCTTATATCCGATATCTTTCCCGTATCTTATGTCCAGCACAAGTTTTATCTGATATATTTACATCAGAAGAGATTCACGATTCATTATTAATGAGGACAGTGATGAAGATTAATTATACTTTAATAATATATTTTGTTTTAAAATAAATAATATTTTCTTTGACTTAATTTTTAAATATTCAGCATATTTCTTTTTTAACGTGAATAATAACTGTAATTTAGATCTTTCACAAAGTTTTGCGTTCTTAATAAACATGTTACTTCTTTTTAATACAGTAATCTACGTCATCTACGACAGTTTTTACATTTACCAGACATATTTTGTGCACAATTACTCACTAAAACACGATAAAATATTTTTCTATAGAAAAATTAAAAGGTGAAAAACTCTGAAACAATACACAGAAGATTATTTAAGTTGAGCTAATATACTGGTGGGGGTAGAAGAATAATAGGTATATTGCTGCTACGTTCCTTAAAACTACCAAGCGACGACGCGTCCAAAATGTTGGATGTGTGCCAGCTTGTGATTTGGAAAACATCCAATAATTCGAGCTCTGTTATCATTCGTTTTCTCTGAGCCAGATGACTGTCACCCCTATTTTAACAGTGAACTCGTTGAATTAGCGTTTGCACAGAGGCTTCCATAGGTTGAGGAATAAACAAAATGCTATAAATTATACACACGCAACTAGCTGGAAAGCGAAAACTTGCGTCTTGGTCTTTAAAAACGTAGTTCCACAAACAATTTTTAACTCTTTATGTCAAAATCAACGTCTTACTTATATTTTTAATTACTAATATATTTTTTAGTAATAAACATGTTACTATTTTTTATTACAGTAACAAAAATTTCAATCAAAAGACAAATATAAAGTCATTAGTACCTAAGACGATCATAAGAAGTTTTATTTTTATTTATTTTTTTATTATTATTTTTTTTTTTTGAAAGTGTTGCACCCAATTTTATATTTATGCTCTTTTTGGTAGTATTACTAGACATAGTAAGCTACATTATATATTTTTTCTGTGATTGTACCTCTGCGTGAACTAGGAATAAAATCTTGAAAAAAAATATTTTCATTTTTTATTAATAGTAAATACGATAGAAAAACTCTACAAAAAATATATAATATAGACTAATATTTTGTCTAACGAACAGTTTTTGTTTCATTAGTGTAGCTGTAATAGTTTTCATAAAAATCAATTTTAAAAATTACCCCCTCTAGCGTCTGTTTTATCCATTATCTCCAGAACGCAGCGAGATGAGAGGCTGAATTTGTGTCAATGGTAGTTTTATATCTCGCAGATATTACCACACGAGTCATTTTCAAAATACCTTTCTGGGGCCGCTGACCCTACCTTATCCTGGTAGACCCTTTAAATGTTTTTGTTAATTTATATAATTATTTTTTTCCTGAAAGATTTCCGATGTCAAACATTAAAATTTTGTCTATTTCTTATAGGCTCTTAATTTTATTTTTCTGCATTTAGAGATAACCCCTTAACAAATTTTTGATTATAACTCTTATAAATACTAAAGATAAAGTATGCAAACAGTATATTTTTTCGCACTGCCAGACTCTCAGAAAATCGAATATGAAGTCAAAATTGGGTGTTGCTATTGAAAAAAAACAAAAACAGAGTTGGCACTCATTTCAGTATGTAGATGACCCCTAATTCAAAATTTGACGACATATTCAGAAAGTGCTTTTAATTTCCTGTTGAAATATGCCTATTAGATGTCCCTGCGTCAATAAATAACGAAATTACAGCGGGTGTTGCGTTTTTTCTTTCCCCGACTGCACAGTCACAAAAAAAAAAAAAAAAAAAAAAAAAAAAAAAAAAAAAACGCCACTGCCCCCATCTAATTTTGCCATAAATTGTCGTAGGAATATGTGGTTGGTACCGATCAGTTTGTAATAACGTCTAGTTTCTAATGTTATAGTTAGATTTTACTTAGGGAGTCATCTACGTATTAACCCTTTAACGTTCACTACTTAATTTATTTTAAAAATTACTATCACTAAAGTAATTTTAAAAATGGCTTTTAGACACATAGCTGATCATAAATATTTAAAAAATAAAAAAATTGCATTGTTCCTTTTCGAGAAATTTTCAGTTTGAAACATCTGTTAGTAAACCTTATTAAATTCAAATAATATTTAATTTAATAAATAAATCGCTGTATAAGTAAACATTATCGACAACAAAAACTCGTAAAAGTTGCATAGATCCAAACATTCCAATTCATTCTGGAGTATTTTAACCCTTCGCGGTGCAAGGTAATTCGGATCATTTAAATTACACTACCACCGGAATTTATGAACATAATTAAAATATAAGAAATTTTAAATTTTCACATTTAAAAAAGGGCATTTTCTTCGATGTTATAAATGTAAATTTTCGCTAAAAAATTTTCGGGATGAGATTTTGCACTTGAGATTTAAAATTAGGTGTCCATCAGCGGGAACACTGCGACTGAAAGGGTTAAAACTGACATCCACTTCATTTTTTTTAATGGTTACCCCCCTTTTTTATAATTTATTTGAATTCTTTGGATCAAATCATCACGGAAAATGATATAGTTTATACATTTCGCTCAATTTTTCATAGAGTTATAAGCTGTCAAAGTTTGGGGATGCTAATGTTAAATGAATGTGACAAACATTAAATCATATGTTCCGAAATAATTATGCTATTTAAATTCTGTTTTTTTTTATTCGTTAGAATGAAGTGACCCAAACATATTACATGCATATTTTTGATTAATTTTTTTTTTTTTTTGAAATATGAAAATTATTAATAATTTCATATTTGAAAAAATTATGAATTATGACCAATGTTAATTTTTGCATAAATAGAACGGGCATCATCAAAAACATGGTTTTCCAAATTTACAGCTCGTTCTTAACATTATATTTTGAGTTACAGTGATGTTTCATTTTCTACTGTTGCTAGGGGGCCGTCACTCATCATAATTTGTATCCTCTGTGAGTAAATATCTGTATATATTTTGCAGAAAAACTATTTTAATTTACCTTAATGTTATTCTAATTGTTTTCTAAGCAACATTTCGATGTTTATGATACAAATTGGAGTATTTTTTATAAAATTATCGCAATGGAAGCGAGAGATTGTGAAAAAATTCCAAAAGAAATGAAGCCCCGCCTCTATATTGCGGAAACAATATTAAAAAACTAGTTTCCGTATTCGTATATGACTCTCTATGTGACGCTGGTAGCATAAATGTAAATGACATTTACTACATCGAATGCGGAAGAAAAAATTTCAATGATTTAATTGGAAGTATGTAAAATAATTTTGTTTTATAATGTAAAGTTTTAGAAAAACTGTGTAAAGGCGTGGCTTCCGTTGCAAAGAGGTTTATACTCAATTCTGAAATGTTAAGTCTTTGTTCATAAATATTACATAACGTTTCCTAGTTTCTCACTGCTAAAATTATATTTTGTCTCTTTTGTCTTTTGTTTTTAACTTGAATATTCTAGGATTCGTGCACCTCAAGTTAAGTATCATGACGGTAAAAAAACGCGGTAAGACGAGGACTATTTTTTGAAAGAGGAATACGCAGTGAACAATACTTTTGTTTTTTCCTTTTTTAAAATTAATATAATTGATTTTTATTAATTTTTATCAGATTTTTTAAACCAAATTTTCTGTTTTAATCTTGTTGTGACATTTTCGCATTCGCTTACTCTACCGTGTATGCTATTTAAATTTTATTGCATGACGTAAAATAATAATATATAAAATTTTTATTTAATGTTTTTTTAATACTGAATAATAAAGTGGTTTTTTTTTCTTTAAGTTTTTAAAATCTATTATTGAAAAAAAGCGCAATATTATTTATTTTCTATTATTCTAATCACGGCGTAAAACTGGCGTCACATTTATCTCGGAAAAAGAATTTAAAACAAAGTAATATGTCTAATTACTTTTAAAGATATAGATTTTACACATTTAAAATTAAGAATTCAAGTACAGTAGACGACTGCAGAACGGCGAATATTCGTTCTAGGCAATAGGAAACCGTTTTTTCAATATCCGTGTTTCTTTTCATATGGATATACATAATAATTATACTCATTGTAGTGAAAGTATTTGTATTCATACTATTTTGTTTATATAAATATCAATATAAGGAATATTCTTGAGAAATATCGTAACACACAAATTGCGAAAGAAACGCTCACTGAAGGAGTTACAGATTTCTAAATGACGTGAAACTACGTGGTCGTGAAAATGTTAAATATCCTTTCTCAGATTTTTGTTTAAATCTCGTTATCTATATTTTTGTATATTATCTATTGTTGGTTTGTACGCCTAAAATTAAATGTAAAACATTATTGTAACACTTTCATGCGAGGCTTACTGTATAAAATAAAAATATACCCAACAAGAAGTAGATAATAATTGTTAGTTAGTAGATTTTAATTGTTTTTATATATATTTTTTGTTTTTTAAATGTATTTTAAATTTTGTCTCTTAAATAAAACAGTTTTTGCTTTTAAGAAGAAGATAATTTTTTTTCTTAAATCTGTACTGATAAGTGTAAAGGATTTAAGTCCATATTCTTGATTTTTCAGGAGATGAAAAATAAAGTTAAACTAATTAAAAACAAATCAGAAGAATCGATTAGAAGAAAGGGATTTCCGTTGACTTATACCCTTTATACCATTCGGTGATTGTCAACCTTAATTTAATAACGGGGAAAAATTGAATTAAATATTTTATACCATACATGAATGGTAAATTTCTGACTTGAACCTTTTTTTACCAATGGACTTTCTCAAAGACTAAATGACATAGACTTAAATCCTTTATACCAATCGATTGAGAATTTTTTTCTGAGTCTGACTATGTACTTAACTCAAAATCGACATTTTTGGACTTAAATCCTTTATACTTATCAGTACAGAAATATTGAACACTTTTTTTTTTAACCGCTTTTAATATAATTAACATTATTACTATTGTTCTTTTACCTTGGTATCTAGATTTTTGTAATTCAACATTGTAGGGTTCATATGATTCAAGCTATTTAATTTTCTTCGTATGAAGTGATGTATTTAACTATTCAATGTTTAATAAATTGAAACCAATAAAAATCTTTTAATTCATAAGATAACACAGAATGTTCTGCGAATTTGAATCGTTTTTTATTTTATAATTAACATTTCTGAACTTTTTTCCCGGTGTGAAATTTAATAAATAATTTATATTGGGTGGTAAATCAAGATTTATTTTTTCTAAATGTATAGACTGTCCCTTAACACATTTTCACGTGTAACTGTGTTTAGAATTCATTTAAAGTCTATAAATAGGTAAGTTTTCCGAACTGCCTTGATCTCAGAAATCTGAATATGAGGTCGGAAATAGGGGTCATCATTGTTTATATGTGTAGGATGTAGAGGACCCCTTAAGTAAAATCTAACTACACCATTAAAAACTAGACGTTATTACAGATCGATAGGTACCAGCCGCATGTTTCTACGATAATTTACGGCGAAATTAGGTGGGGGGGCGACTGTACCAAATGGAGTCCAAATTTACCTAACATAGCTGCCAAGTTTTTTAATTTATTCCGGAATGTTATTAGTCTCGCCCCTTTTTCACACTGTGATAATTTTAGAGTAATTGCCTTCATATTTAATCGTAATTATGCATTGAATAAAATTTTTCGACGGTGTGAAAAAAGGGCGGGGCTAACAACATTCCGGAATAAATTGAAAAACTTGGCAGCTATGACCTAATATTCTTAATTTCAATATATAACCGTATTTTCATTTTCTATTTCTTAATTAAATTTATGTAACAATTCGTACTGTTTTTACGGTAAGTACTCTATATAAAATTTAAATTTCATGTATATCGATTTTGGGTTTCATAGTTACCAGATTTACGCCTTTTAGCTGCCAGAAAATTTTTATAGAATGTTTTTACAGAGTTGCCAACATTTTAATTTATTCCAGAGCAGTTTCAGCCCTACCTGTATTTCATATCACTTTTATTTTAAATGTAAGTTTTTCTTATTTTATCGTAGTTATATTGGAGCTATTTTTTTTATGAATAAAGTTGTGCGAAATAAAGGCAGGGCTAAATATGCTCCGGAATAAACTAAAATGTTTGCAACTATGTTTTTATATATTTCTGCAACAGTTGTCACTGATTAAATAAAATAAAAAATTCTAATAAAATTTTCTGGTAGCAAAAAAGCTTAAAAGTCCGCAGTCGAAATGAACTCGAACATAGCAGTAGGATTAAACAATATTAACTTCTAGAGCACAGACGTTAGCAGGACTGCCAACCATCTCATTAATAAGCGTAGACTTGTTAACGCCCCTTGAAAATACGCCCCTTTTCCCACACCACTTTATATTTAGAGCAATTCTCTCCAAATAGTGTTACGATTAAATAAGAATGAAATTACTCTAAAAAATTACTGGTGTACAAAAAAAGGCGGTGACTAAAAGTACTACGCTTCATAATGAGATGGTTGGCAAGCATGCGTTAGGGCCACAAATGGATCACAGATAAGGCAGACAGACGTTAATCACAGACAGACGTTAGGGCCACAATGGTGTCTAAATCACACTGCGCCAGCCGCGCGTCATTCTCACTCTCATTCGCAAACGAACCTTATAAAAAAAAAGAAGAAAAAACCTAAAGAACAGTTATTTAAATTTTAAAAACGCATGTAATCTTCTGTAAAATCATTTTCTATAAAACACAGTTTTTCATCTGCTTTTAAATTAGAATGTGATTTTAATGTTTTAGGTATCGAAAAGTAAAAGACAAATATCTTTATCTAATCTGTGTTTATTTCCTATTCATTTCTCTCATTATTTATGAAAAACGGAAAAAAGAGACTAATGATACGTTATTCTTTGTCATGCAGAAGAAATTGAATTAAAAAATTAATTATCCTTGAAAAGCTAACTATGCATCGTTATTTTGGATCGATATCCTTTTGTTCGGAAAATAATTAAACTTGAAACAATGGAATCTCAAACAAAATAATCATTAAACCAAAAATGTTTTCAAGTATAAAGCTTAGTAAGAGTTGTTGAGTTAAAGATAGTTTAAAAGAAGTGAAGGAGAATGGAAAAGCAATTACAAAATCATTTCTGCGAAATTATTTTTTAAAAAATTTGTAGATTAATGATGTAAAGTAAAAATAAGTTTAAGCTCAAAAATGTGTTTCTTCTATTGCAATAACAAATATTTTAAACGAATTTTTAGAATTAAAAAAAATATATATATATATTAAATAAGAAGTATGAGGTGAAACTTTTTGATTTTGTAATTTGATTAGTTAATTTTTCTATTTTACCTCAATATGAATAAATTTGATGGTAGATTTATTTTGATTATTTTCTTCACATATTGTTTACAGGGACTGATTTAGACCGGGGCACACATTATTTACACTGACACCATTATTTTTTAAGCAATACTTTCCTCTTATAATAAACAAAAAATTCTAATTAAAAATTATTTTAAAAGAATTCTGGTGTCTAATAACCATGAGTAAATTCGATTGTTTTACACCGTTCATTTTTTATAAAAATAATTTCCAAGTCAAAACGTGGAATTTTTATGATATGCAGTAAAAAATAATTGTAAAAATATTCCGGTGAGAGAGTGCCCCGGCCTAAATCAGGCTCTGATTGTTTAAAATAGAAAGGAAAATTTTACCTTCTTTTTTCTAGTTTTTTAGTAATAAAATTACTCTAATTTAAAATGCATTTATACTACTAACATAAATTGACTGGCAAAAACAAACATTTTCTACTAAAATAAATAGAAATAAGTTTCCATTGACATGTTTCAAATGTTATATAAATCACCGCAATTTTCAATTTTTTCTTTCATTTTTATTTTTTAAAATATCCCGCAATCCAATGTTTCTGTTACTCTATTTCATATAATCTGTCGGAGAAAAAATTAGCTACAGGAATTTAATATATATATATATATATATATATATATATATATATATATATTGTTCATTAGCCTATTATTATGTTAAATAGTAAATGAGAATATTTTACATTTCCTGAATATTAACAGTTACTAAATTTGGGAAAAATAAAAATTATTACTTTGTTGTTTATTGATATTAATAAAAGGACTATAAAATATTATTTTAAATGTTGCCCATGTAACTTTATCTATATATATATATATATATAAATTACATTGAATTCAAATTTAAAAAAAAAAAAAATTGTACTACAGCAGACTTACCAATCTTACGAATTTTTTGAATACTAATAATTTTTAATCGCAAAAATAACTTTATTTAACCCTTTGAGTACTAAATTATTTGAAGATTTTTATGCCCAAGGGAAGGATTTAATTTGTCGATATATGGAATAATTTTAAATTTTTGACAGTAAGGTCCGCCTGTGGGCGTTATTCTCCCATGTTACAATATTTCAGAACAAAATTTTCTGTATTCACATTTATATTACAAATGGATATACATTATAATTTTATTCTTTCTAATCAAAGTATTTGTATTCATAGTACATTTCATTGTAAATTTGTGAATATTAGTTATATATTTAAGAAAAAAAATAGCATACAAATTGCAAAAGAAACGCCCACTGGTGAAGTTACAGATTTTCAAATGATTTGAATCTACGTCAGCGGTCGCGAAAGTGTTAATATGTAAAAGTAATACATTTTGTTTGGAATATACTTATATTGATGATATAAGTATGGTTGTAAGATATCATAAAAAACGCCAGGAAAGTGTTTGCGATCAACGCCAACTGGCGGGGGTGCGGCAAACATTAACGCCTACTTCTTAAATTTAGATGACGAGTCAGACACGTCCACCGTAATTTCGCCCAAGTTAGCACATGACGAGTCTCACTCGTCAAACGTTCCCAAAGGGTTAATAATGAAATTTTGAGATTAAATAAGTGGAAGTTAACTTTAAGAAAATAATTAAAAATTTTCGAAGGCTAGAATCTCTGACTACAGAATATATATATTTAACTTTACAAGAAATAATTATTTTACAAATAATTCAAACAATGGAAAAATTGTTATTTTAATTTTGCTATAAATGTAATGTATTGCTAAAAAATTAATTTTAACTATAGCTGCTTTATTATTATCGCATTTTAAATAATACTGCACATAACATTTGCGTATAATATCGTTCAAAATTAGTTTTTAAATCACTTTTATATTCTTGATATAAACCACTATGCTATTTAGTTAAATCCAGAGAAAAAATAATTGAAATACAAATTCTGATGAAGTATAAAATGATTTTTTTACTTTGGCAGGAAAAGCTGACACAAGTAAAATTAATTTTCAGGAAAATAAAAAATATTACAATTGCTTGTTTGGAAATAAAATTGTTTCCTCTCTATGTTTAGAAATTTTCCTTCTCGAAACTCAAAAGGAAATAGTTAATTATATTTATGCTAATTGGCTAGTTTTTTAACACTTAGAATATACTCGTAGCTGAATATTGTTTATTCCATAAGTTCTCATTTTTGTCTAGCGGCGATCTAACTTTTGTAAAAATTCTTTAATTATTAAAGAATTAAAATAGGTTAATCTGAATCCCTATTGTGTATTCCTTCTAATATTTATAATAACATTTGATGTTTTGAAATAATTAATACAAAAATAATTATTAACTAGACTAAGCAATACACAATTTATTTATCTATTCTAAATACGTAAATACTTACATATATTTTTAATATAAAAACGAAATTAATGAAATAAAATAAAAGGTAAAATGCAAAATAATTTTCCTTGCGATTTCAAATGTTCATAATTATAAGGACAATCAAGATTTTGGCATTTTATTTAACTTACGAGCAAATAAAATACAGATTGATAGGAAATTCGTCAACTACGGGTCCTAACTTCATCCATATATAAACTTAAAACTTTCTCTAATAGACTTTAGTTAGGATGCTTCAAGGAAAAGGACTTAGATAAATTTAATTTTGAAAAGTGTGTTTTGTAAATGGAAGTAAAGCATCAAATCAATATAAAACCAGTAATGGAAGACTGGCGCAAAACTCATACCACTATCAATAAAACAATTTTTTTCTTCTTCTTAAATCAACGATATTATAAATAGAGAAATTTCGTAATCAAATACAGGTATCAGTTCTGCGCCAGCGTTCCATCCCCATACTTGCCAACCATCTCATTATGAACCGTACAATTTTTAGTACCCGTCTTTTAATTTTTCACACCAGTCATTTTTTAGAGTAATTTTATTCTTATTT
The DNA here is from genome assembly GCA_963930645.1 of Salticus scenicus. Classification (NCBI taxonomy): domain Eukaryota; kingdom Metazoa; phylum Arthropoda; class Arachnida; order Araneae; family Salticidae; genus Salticus; species Salticus scenicus. The sequence continues at coordinate 259,384,705 of OZ005651.1, read as the reverse complement.
AATCGTAACAACACTTTAGAAAATTACTCTAAAAAAAGTGGTGTGAAAAAAAGGGCTTTTTTTCAAGGGGCATTAACAATTGTACGGTTATTAATGAGATGGTTGGCAAATATGCATCCCTTCAAAATTAATGAAATTTGAAAATCTAAAACTTCTAAAGGAAATGTCATTAGACGCGGAACCAGAGTTCCGAACTTTTATAATTTATTCACGAGCATTTTTAGCCCCACCTCTTTTTAATACCAGAAATTTTGAAAAATGATTTTCTTTTTATTTAATCGTTGTCACATATTAATGAGAAATAATCTACAAAGTTGGGAACTCTGCGCGGAACTGACAATTTGGTCCGGTAGAAATCTAGTGCAAAATTAAGGTTGTCTTACAAATATAGCTTACATTCTCTTTTAAAAATGCCTGCTGTTGTCAGTAATTTTTATGGAAAGGTTTAGAGATCAACATTTACACGTTTTCTAAATAATTGAAATTTCGCGAAATATGTAAACATGAGGGGGAAAAAACAATGACAGAGTTGCCAAGTTTTAAAATTTATTTAGGATCATTTTTAGCTACTTCTTCTTTTCACACCAGAATTTCTGTAGAACATTTCTCTCCAGTATGTAACAACAATTAAATAAGAAGAAAACTATTCTTAAAAATGGCTGGTATGGAAATAAGCGGGGCTAAGAATTATCCGTAATAGATTATAAAAGTTATCAACCTACAATCACCGATGATCATAAAATGACAGGAAGAGAAATCGTACTCAAGTGGGTTAAAGACAAACTGGACTGTAATAATGCTGCATTATCAGATGAGAAACGATTTATTCTTCATTGAACAACAGTTATTGAAACGATCTCAATTATATCAAAGACAGCGCTTTTTTAAATTTAAATATTCTATTTTGAAATTTTAAACTGCGAACTTTCACAATGGGAAATTTTACATTTTTTAGCGTAAAAATAAGATAGTAAAAATTAAGAAAACAATTTTCAGAAAGCAATAATCAGTTTAATATTTAAAAGATTTTTTTAATATGAAAATGAAATTTAAAAATATGTATTAGTTAATGAGTTATAACGGATCAAAATTCCCCATAGATTAACATTGGCTTTGGCTTTTGGAGACGATAAGTAGAGAGTCTACATAACCAATACACAACCATAGTTGCCAAAATTTTAATTTATTCCGGAGCATTTTTAGCCCCGCCTTTATTTTGCAACACTTTATTTACAGAATAATTTTCTCCAAATTATAACTGCTAGGGGTGGAACACGGGTGCAGAACTCATACCGGTATGTGTTTAAGAAATTTCTCTACCTACGATATCGTTGATTTAAGAAAAATTTTCTTACATTGAAGTAGAAAATTTTCTTACGTTGATAGTGGTATGAGTTCTGCTCCCTTGTTCCATCCCTGAACTGCGACGAAATAAGAAAAAAATACTCTTTAAAAAAGTGTACGGATTAAATTCTGGACAAGCATTTACTATATTTTTGATGCACTACTTATATTAAAATTGTTGTTGCTAAATTAAACTTCTTGAGCCAAAATTTAAAAAATCACCCAGGAGGATCTATAGGTAAATAAAACTGGTAAAACAAAGGTTAATAAAACTGATAAAATGCCAACATTCTTCTCCGGAATAAATTAAAATGTTGGCAACTCTGCACAACGTCTAGAACCTAAATAATAACGAATATACTACCACCACTGTTAGTTGGCAATAATATTTTTCTTATTTATGAGCGAAATTCCTTGCTTTTATTGGAAAATGATTTTTATAAGAAATTAGTCGTACCTGAGAATCGAATTTATACTTTTCTAAACAGATACTACTAATTCAAAAAATTATTAGGGGAGCTAATGGCTCGTTATAACAGAGTTAAGAAGTAACACGCAATTTGCGAAATATTTTGTAACATTTTTGATTAGATATTTCGATAAACATAATTCTTATGACGCGCTTTATTATGAAAGCACAATCAGTGTTTCGCCAAAATGGTTAACGAGAGATTTTGTACATGTGCTTCATTTTAGCTAGTTAGTGGAAAAAAACGTATTTCGTAAATTTTGATTAAAGTTATGTTAATATATATTTTGAAGAAATGTTTACAGGTATTTATTTAGTCTGTGTGTTTAGTTATACAATGCATGTTTAATTTTTTGTATAAATCGTTATATTTTTTTTATAAATAAACAAAATGTCCAAAATCGTCCGATGGGGGAAAGTTGTAACATGTTACAATTAGGACTGGGCTTTATATCGATGCAAAATAAAATATCGATTTAACACTAATATCGTTTATCCGATTTAAAAATTTCATTTTCCGTAAAATATCGATGCAGAAACATCAAAGCACGGGAAAATCTGATTCCAGACTAAACCGATTCTATGCTGGAATAATGCCAGATAGCAATTGTATTCATATTCATTCAACGGGATAACGATTTAGTCAAGCATGCGCACTCATAGACAATTAAATCATAAAAATCTTGACTGAATGAAACCGCAAAAAATCAAGCGAATAATATTCATTCGAAATGCCGTTTCAATTTAGTGTTACGCAAGCGCACTGGGAAAAAGAGAATATCGGTTTAAAAGATGCATTCTTTCGATGAGCCATGATTGCGGTTTTAACGCATGTGCAGAAGCAAAATGAAAACCGATTCTGATTTCTGATACAAGCAATCCGGTTAAGTTTGGGTAGTTGAAATGGGATTATTCATTCATTCAAAATTCGTTTGATTACAAGAGATTTATTTTATCAATATTAGCATTTTCTTCTGCTATTTTTTGTTATATTTTTTGCCAGTTCCTATAATTTATAAATACGAAATCCCAGTTTATGTCTATTAGATAAGTGAATTAACTATTCTTTATTAATATTTTATGTAATTAATAATATTTCTTCATTAAATTCATTAATATTAGTACAGAATACGACATTGTCATATTGTCAAAAATAAATTAATTCAAACAACGGTGCTATTTTAGATATGATTGTTTTAATATTTTAATATCTAATTTTTATTTATTTGGAAGGTATGCGTATTTAAAGGGTATGGGTACTCGAAGGTATGGGTATTTCGAACAGTATAAGTATTTAAAAATAATTTTAAATGCTGTGAAAATTGATTTTTTTTTCCTCTTCAAATGCACCAAATTGTTCTTTCTATCAAATTTATTTCCCTATACTGAGTTAGCTATTTAAGTCTTTTTGTCTTTTGTAATATTTCATGTAATTTAATCTAAAATAAGTAAAAATTTTGAAATTTCAATAAAAAAAAGTAAATATCGTAAACTTTTTAAAAAGAATTATATTTTAGAAAATTTTAATTAAGAATTATATTTATTAGGAGATTCAAGGCACTAGAAATTTAATGAAATGTGTGAAGCGCTTCTCTTAATTAGCAATTTTCTGCTGATACTAGCAATTTTGCATTTTATTCGCATGTAAGTGGGGCATATAAATATTTAGTGCATTACAAAGTAGTAAGAAATAGTAAAATTCTGAATTTATCAATTAGTTAAAATAATAATAATAAATTGGGGTGTTTTAAATGTTCTGAATGTTACTCATGAAATGTCACGTCACGTGTCCATATAATATAATTTGTGATAAAACAAAACTGCGCTATATTAATTATACTGATGTATAAATTTTGAACTGTGGAAAAATAAGGAATAATTTTATAATAATTAGTATTAAAGCATTATATCTTTATCAGAAGGCTGTTTCTTAGACGGACTAAGAACATGATTTGACAAGAATTTATTTTACAGAGCAGTATTAAGAGTACAATTTTTATATAGAAAATATTGCTAGCGCTCGAATAATTTTATATCCGACTATATATGGAGTAATGTTATAAGCAATACCATTATATGGCTCAACCTCATTTTTAAGTTTTCTGCTTCCTGCGATTAAATTTAAGTTGCACCAAAATTGGAGCTACCATACATCCACTCACGAGGGAAGTATAAATCAGTAAAATTCCTATTGAAACCAAACCAAGATTAAATTAAAAGAGAGGTCGAAAACGTAGGCTAAATGGCAAATTTTGAGCAACAATTCACTTATAGGTTAAGATAAGACCCTAGAAAATTTAATCCCTTTTATGAAAATCAACGGAATATAATAAGTGGGGAAAAAGCGTGGCACAGTGTCAGAGTGTTTGACTTGAGACAAGAAGATCTTCAGTTCAATCCCCGTCTCGGCAAATTTTGATTTTTCTTTTTTCTTTTTCTTTCTTTTTTTTTTTTTTTTTTTTTTTTTTTTTTTTTCATAATATTAATATTTGGTTTACCTAAAATTAACAAATGATGGTAAAAAGTTAAACCATGAGTGGTTGCAGCTACTTCAGTACCAAGTTTTGGTTCAAACTAACAACAAACTTTTTATATTGTAACGCTGTACTACTCGCTACTGAGACATTAAACCCATTAAACTAACTATAAACCGTCTCTACATTCTAAAGAAAACTGCTAAAAGTCCTTACGTGTAGGGATTATACCCTACAATTGGTAACGCTGCATTAAATCGATATATCCTTATATCGGTATTTTTGACGAACGATATATCGATTTAAGAAATGTCAAAATCGCCCAGCACTAGTTACAATTTGCCCATTGAGTTTTGATTCATGCAGTAGACATTCTACTTTAAATGTTATCAAGCAAATTATTTATTCTATGATCTTTTTTTTTTTTTTTTTTTTTTTTTTTTTTTTTATAATGAGAAACTATAAAATAATTATAATGAGAAACTATAAAAATATAAAATTTAAAGGTTCAAGATGCATACCATTTGGTTACAGCTGAAATTTTCGAGAAAGGTACAAGACACCCATCACGCGAAAGAAAAATATTTTAAAAATATTTTGAAGAGATAATTAAAAAGTAGCACAAACATAAAGAGAAAGGAAAGAGAAAGGAAAAGATTATAGAGAGAAACAAATAAATAAATAAATAAATAAAACGAAAGTATAAATAAAATTACTATAATTCCAGATACAGATTCTGAATTAGCGGAGTGGTTTCTGATGGTGCCTACAGCTAGAGCTCGAAGTCTTCGCCCTTTTTTCAGGACACTTTTAGCATAGCTGCCGATATTTCAATTTATTCCGGAGTACTTTTAGCCCCACCTTTATTTCGCACCACTTTATTTATAGAAAAATTTCTTCAATACATAACTTCAATAAAATAAGGAAAAATTACTTTTAAAAAATAAGTGGTACGAAATAGAGGCGGGGCTAAAATTACTCCGGAATTACTCCTTTTAGAAATGAAAATTTTTTGGCTTCTTTGCCACTTCTATAATTATACAGAAATACTTTCTGTGTTTTTATATTATAGTGTCTTGATTATTTAATCACGAATTATAATCACAAATTAGAGAATATTGCATAAAAATAGTGTTGGAAAAAAAGCCGAAATTTCTCATCAACGAGAGTGTCCTGAAAAAAGGGCGGAAAATTCGAGCTCTGCTACAGCCTCTCTGAGGCAGAAGAATTGGTATAATGCTTGATTTGCAAAATGTGGACACACGTTGAACGTATGAGAGGGAACAAAATGTCATTTGTCTGAATTAATTTCATCTCTGACTAAGACTGACTTCTATGTTGATTATATATTTAATTTTCTCTATATTTTACTATAGACTATTTGATATAAGTCAATGTTAATATACAAAGAAGATATAATTTAATATTACTTATTAATTGCCTTTTTTATTAAATTAATAAATGATTGATAACAAAAAACATTTTGAAATATTATCGTTTTTATTGTTAGTTTTCCCTTCGTATCTGTTACAATTTGCCCCAGATCCGAGACAAATTGTAACAGGCAAAAAAATTTGAAAAAGTATTTTTTGTATGAAAATTCACAAAATTAACGAATGTTACTTTTATGAATATTATAGAGGAATATGTATTCTATGCAAAACAGCAATCACAAACAAGTAAACATAAATACATTAAAAAAGATATTCAGTTTTCTAAAAACTGTTACAACTAGGCCCTCGCTTCCCTACTTCCTAATTTTAAAGAATATTTTTGCCTATTAGAGGCCAAAATTTATTATTAAAAAACGATAGTGGCAGTGTTCATTTGGCTTAATCAGGTGCTGGCAACTTCTTAAAACGTAAAAAATGACTTCAGCTTACAGCAGTAAATCAAAGCTCGAAATTACTTTGCGAATATCACTACAAGAGTTTAGCAGATACAAAAATCATATTATGTCATGCAGCAGATGAATCTATAATAATAGTAATTAAAAAACGTCTGTTTTCTATCTGATACTCAAATTAAGAAACTTTTGTTTTAGTATTTGATTTGTAAATGTTGGATCGCCATCATAAAAATTAATAATAAATTATAGTGGACTTTTATTTATCATACATGAAAGATATGATTAATTTTCTTTTTCATCCAATCTTTTACACTATTGAAGTCATTTTTGAAATTAATTTTTAACCAGGCGAATTGTCATCATTGAACACACATTCAAACTGTTCAGATTGTCAGTGCTTTTTGTGATCTGTAAAAGCGCTAATGAAGCAACTGCTGTGTAATAAATTGTCGTTTCAGTTTATTTAACCACTATGCATTATTTACGATGAATGAACCAAGTAATACAACATACCATTTTATTTAGCTTTACATTGCGAGTTGATGACGAAAATGTTAACTCTTAGTACTATTCGATTTATAAAAATTAGACATAAAATTTTTGCTTATACTTTAAAAAATATAACTCGCTTAAAACATTATTGATATACGACAAATGCATTCTTGGAAGGACTTGTTACTTCTATTTTTTCAGGGCTGCCACAGGTGATTTTTTTTTTTCTTTTCGTACCACTATTTCCAAAAAATAAAATTTATAATACATTTTTCAGGTATGTCTGCAATTTGACTGCATTAATTTATTATAGATTTTATGTTACGGGAATAGTGGTGGTAAAATAAAAATAAAAAAGAGTCGCTGTGGCACCCCTGTTTTTGTGTAGTAATTTTTTTTCTCACAAAGACCGAAGTCGACTCCTGGATTACGCCTGTGCCTAATACCATAGATGCCAACATTTTAATTTATTCCGGAGTATTTTTAGCCCCGCCTTCATTTCACAGCACTTTATTTATAGAACATTTTTATCCACTATATAACTTAGGTAAAATAAGAAAATATTACTCTTAAAAAAATAAGTGCTATGAAATAAAGGCGGGGCTAAAAATACCCGGAATAAATTAAAATGCTGGCATCTATGCTAATACCAATATCTATCCCAATAGCTGAAATAGAATTAATGCGGAATCTTAAACAGAGTACTTTCCAATTATAAAAAGAAAGATATGGAGTAATAATATTTTTAACAACGGGCAAGGGTGAGGGAATGGGCTCACAAAAGAATTCATCAGTACCATAGCCTCCTTAACTAGATGCCTGTCGCGCAGCTCGAAATCTAGGCAAAAGTTGAGGTAGAAATCCTTTAGTAAACCAGAGATAAGACAAGAGCTTAGTGCGCTTGCGCAGTGGACGGAAAAAAATGGCGGGCTGATTAAATTTCGTCCAAACTATGGCAACCTGGATTCCTAACCTTGGCGCATAAGCGCAGTATGGGCTATTTATTTGTATATTTCACAAGTGGTTTTGTTTGAAGGTGTTCTAGTGCAGTGGTCGCCAAGTCTATGTTGGCGCTGCAGCCTTCCCTCAGGCGGTCGAAAGTACCTTTGGACGAATCAGGATTCATTGCCAGCATTACCGTATCTCTAGTTTACTGAAGGATTTCTAGTTGAAGCGGTAGACAGCGCCACCTGGTACAGATTTCGCGACATTTTTATTCAACAGCCGCCAAAAATTTTTAAAAGTGGGATATGATATACATAAAAGGCGAATTGAAACGTCGATTATATATATCATGTATCACTTCTTTAAATTATTGATGGCAGTTGAATAAAAAAGTGCCATAATCTGTACTAGGTGGCGCTGTCTACCGCTTCAACTGTTGCCTGGTTTCCGAGCTACGCGACAGGTATCTAGTTAAGGAGGCTATGTCAGTAGTATGTTTTCAAATGTATGAAAGCCATACCTGCAAACACTGTAATTAATATTCTATAGTACTGTTAGTATCCGCCTCTTTTTTTTTTTTTTTTTTTTTTTTTTTACACCAGTCTTTTATCAAAATATTTTTCATCTCATTTAATCGCAATTACGTTTGGAAAAAATTAATCTAAAAATAAAGTGGTGTGAAAAAAGGGGTGGTATTAACAATGCTATGGATTAATATATTAATTTGAATTTTGGTAGACATTATGAAAGCTAATAACATTTTAAATACATTGAATAAACACCGGTAATTTCAAAAAAAAAAAAAAAAATCATAACAATTGTTTTGGGTCGAAATAAAACAGGAACCTTCGTCAGGCAAACAAAGTAGGCACAAATCTTGCAAACAAAGCGGCAATGTTAAAAACCAAGTTAAGTGACAAGCTAATTCAAATAAAACTGAAATTCAATATAAATACTGATGTGACGAGAATTATAAAAAAAAAAAGAGCAAAAATAAAAAATCAAATTTAAAAGTTAAAAACAGCGAATAAAAGAAAGTTATATAAGTAATTTCCAATCATCGGGCAGGAAAGGCGTTAAAGAAATAACATTAGAAATATTTTTCGAATTTTTAAATATGCAAAAAGTTTCATTGAACTCCAAATGGGAAGAGGATGTAGGAGAGGAAATATGTTAGCTTTAAAAAAGTCAAAAAAATGACCATAAGACCAGCAGTGGAAAGTAGAGACCTCTTCATTGCGAACATTCCGTCGGTGCTCATTTTTTCAATATTTCAAGCGCCTCTTAGTTTGACAAATATAACCTAAATTATACGAAGAACAAGGAATTAATTAATCACCAGATCTTTGCTCAATCGGAATGGTATCTGTAAGAGAAGAGAAGGAAATTTAATTTTGTTGACGGGTTTAAACATGACTTTAAATACAAAATTTGTAAGAATTTTAGATATTTTTTAAGAATTTGAAGAGTAGAAGGAGGAATAAAAGGATTGAAGCCGGGATCACTAAATTTGGAAAGAATTTATTATTATTATTATTATTATTATTATTATTATTATTTCTGTTTTTTATACGCATACCTTTCGCGCTTCACACATTTGCTCAGATTCTTCTAGTCTTCGAAAGAAATTAATTTATTTTTAATCTTTTACTTTTATCTCATGGCTATATTCCCTCTATTATCGATAAAGCTCTATATTAATTCAAAAAGCCTGAACATTCATTTTAAATTAAAATAAAGAAAAATTTATATTTTAACCCTTTTCTTATTTTTTGAAAAAGTTTATCCCTTGAATAAAGTCTGATTTTGGATAGATATGTAAAAAAATATTCTGTTTCCAAAGTCCTTTTCAATCCAGAATTTTATTAACTATTGCTGGTTATCACTAAAAGTGCGAAAAAAATCATTTATTTATAAAATTTCTATAAAAGGAAAAACTGTTATTCGGTAATAGTTGTATACATTTACATTATTGCGCTATCTGCTAAAATGTTTTATTAATAATCTATATTGTCGAAATAGGTAAAATTATCCAATATATAAAAGCTATAGATTCTTTTAAAAACTTGTAGTTGAAACATTATTTATTCAATTGTCACCAACAATTTTGAGAAATGATATTTGATATACATGATACACAATTTTCGAAGTGATTAGGCAACCGTTACAAGTAAAACTTAGTGTTTGATCATAATATCACTTCTTAAAATTATTGGTGACAGTTGAATAAAAAAGTCGCGCAATCTGTACCAGGTGGCGCTGTCTACCGCTTGAATTGTTGCCAAGTTTCTGAACCACGCGGAAGGCATCTAGTTTAGAAGGCTATGGTCGGATTTTCAATAAAAATTTCACCAAATCTAGCAATACTGGATGTGTAGTTATGTTTTTATACAAACCTCGCTCATTTATTTATATTCATGGACTTCTTCAATTTACTAAACGCAAACTCTATAAAAATAGAAAATGTTTTATTAAGCTTTCCTTATGCTTACAAGTAATAAAGGTATATACATGTATTGATATCTATTTAAATAAAGAAGACTGTGAAAATTAAATTTGTTATAAACATTTTTGGACAAGTAAAACAATTTAAAATAGAAACATTTAAATTATTCAAATGCCTTATTTCAAAAGATTATATTTTTAAATACCTTAACTGTATATTCGTAGCTTATTTTCTGTGTTCCAACATTAAGTTGACTATTTTATACGTGCAATTTAAAAACTATTAATTTGATTTCTATTTCTTTGAGATTTTAATGAACGCCAAAAGTTTTACACTTTTTACTCGTGATTGTAACAAGCTTTTGACATTTCATACGACCATCCATTTTCAACCTACTCCTACCTAATTGAAATGTCACTTTAAAGTGAACACGCCCTTACACAATTAAGGGCTGGCCGTTTTCTTCATGCATAATTTTCCTAAAATATTAGGATGAATTACATTCAATTACAGATATTAGATAGATTTACTTTCCTCTCTGTTATTCGAGTAAATTTTCGAATATCGTGCTAAGAGCTAATTTGGATGTCTCCTCTTGGGTGCGTTGCATCAGATAATAAGGAGCAAAACAATGGGTTGATTATCACCATACTTAGATGCGTTATGCACAAATTATTAATTTAAAATAAAATGTCAGATTTGGTAACCTAGTGTTCAAGTTATTTTTATTTGTATTTTAAAAAGAGTGACTTGTAAGAAAGAATTGGTTTATTTTAAAACAATTCAATATTGTAATGAACTTTTAAAATTAACCTTTGATTTCAATGTGATTTTCTTAAAGTTGAGTTAAATTCAGCGTTCCTTACTCGTAGAATCATTTTTTTTTTTTTTTTTTTTTTTATTCCTGGCTAATTTTTTGTTGTAATTTTTGTCTGTTCGTATGTCCATTTAATCGACTTTCATATATATTAAACATCATTCTTCGAAATAAATGGTGATTATTATGTAAAAATCTCCCTATGACTTGGCAACACTGGTTTAACTTATTATGTTACATCTACCAGAAAATTATCTTTGTTGGAATTTTAAAAAAATTGCACAATAAATTCTTGTTTAATAACATTTATCTAAAATTTAAGATAATATTTGGTCATGAGGCTTATAATATTTGCCAACTTTTAGGCTTTTTACTACAGGGAAATTTTAATAGATTTTTCTTTTAAATCTGTGATAATTGTTGCACAAATGTTTCTAAAAAAAATTTTATAAAATTTTTTCGTTTGCCAAAAGGCATAAAAGTGGGTAACTATGAGTTAGTGCTAAATCAAAATCCCCCCTCCCCCCCCCCCAAAAAAAAGGAAAAAAAAAATTATTTCACATAAACAAAATTTTCCGGTAGACCTAACAAAAAAACGTATCTATATTCTTAAATGAAAATTGTTATTTAAAGTCCTTTTTTTTTTTTTTTTTTTTTTTTTTTTTTAATGAAACTAAAACTGTATAATTCATTGCTGTGAAATCTCCTTGTATTTTTTCCTATTATTTTATTTTATTATTACAGATATGCTGAAATTTATTATTTAACATTAACATTTAACCGTTTGACTGCTGAAGCATTTTCTGAAATACATCCTTAAATTGCTATCGCTATTTCAGGACTCAGTAAAGGTTTTTCCGGTGTGAATATTTAATTTTAGTTCTGTAAATAATTCGAAACCCGATCATGCCAACTGGAAAACCACGCCTTGCAGTAAAAATTTAAAAAAAATCCAAGTAAGCATAAAGTGAAAGGAAATGTATAAATGTGTACTTTTATGCCTAAATTATTTATCCTCGATAGCTGTTTCTACAAAAATAAAATATGAAATTTTCTAATGATCTATAAAAACACACCTAATTAATGAAAACCACGCCTTACTGTAGCGTTTGTAAAAGGCCAATTTAAGTATCATTAAAGGATGAATGAAAACAAAAAACGTGTTTTACCATTAATAATTGTTCACACACAATGTTTTACGAAAATTTTGGATCAGCGAAAAAATCCAATTTTGTTTTGCAAATATGCATTTCAGCGTAGTGAAGGGGGTATTTTGATAAAAATTTTATCGAGACTCCGCCCATTCTTATTTTTTTCCAACTTATTTCACAAATATAATTATATATATTTTAAAAATGATGAAACGAGCGTCGTAATATTGTATGCTTCAAAGATCATGTTAGATAGTTCTCTTTCGAAAGAAATACATTTAATTGATTTCAGTGATTAGAGTATTGACGTTGTTTTGGTAATATATTTTGAGCATTAAAAAAAAAAAAAAAAAAAAAAAAAAAAAAAAAAAAAAACATAATCACTCATACAATTGTCAGTTAATTTATTAATTCTTTTTTATGTTTTACAAATAAATAATGAAAGAAAAGAACTTTATAAAATAAATAAACAAATATATATATATATATATACAGAGCTGCCAACCTAATCACGTTAATTGTTAGTACCGCCCATTTTTCTACACCACTTAATTTTTAGAATATTTGTTTTCGTAATCATCGTAAATATATTTGAAGAAAATTACTTTATTTAAGTGGTGTAGAAAAATGGGCGGTACTAACAATTTGCCAGATTAGGGTAGCAGCTCGGTATATATAAATATTTAATTCTTGTAAAAGAGAATAATGAAAAGATAATGTTTACCAACTGTGTTTTGATTCTGAATGGTTGATTTTATTTACGTAAAAAAATTAAATTAAAATTCAGATAAAAGGTACAATTCTCAAAATATTCAGAGGTACAATTCAAACTGCTTCTGACCATTGCAGCGCTATCGCGCTGCTTAGCAGTTTAACGGTTAAGATTAGTCAGCTTTGTCTCTTTAAAGCGTAAAATTTTAATCTTTAACTAAATTAAAAGTGCTTATTTGGAAATAGTTGAGTTTAAAATGCAGGAAGGTGCACAACTGTGATGATCAAATTAAAAGATAGATTTTTTTTTTTTTTTACTTTTATTTAAAACTCACATAATTCAAAAAAATATTTATAAACGTTTAAATAATAAATTTATTTTTCATTTTTAAATGGCTGAGAAATGCAAGAATTTGATATCAAGAACAAATACAAACAAGAAAGAAAAATCATGCAATACGCATTGATTAGTAATACTTTCTAACTGTACGCAATTGTTGTATCGAATAACTATTAATATTCTTTGCCTACGTTATCGCACAACAGACAGAAGGACTGAAAAACATACAGATAGACCAACTGATTTTAAAATTACTCTTAAACATTTTGGAAAGTGTTAAAAAGGCTTAAAGCAAAAGAAAATGCAGCCGTTAGATGATAATTACAGCTTTTAAACTCTCTGAATATTTTACTGTAGCCCTGTAAATCTGAAAGTTAATCATATAATATTCTATACAAAACAATATTTTAGAATATTAATAATACATGTCAATGTCTTAAAGATTTTTGTAGTAGAAAGTTTTTTAAATATGACTTTTAAAAAATTCTGTCCTAAAACGTAATACATTGGCTTTTTTTTTTTTTTTTTTTTTTTTGTTGTTGTTGTCCCTGTAAACAAACTAGTTGTACAGGACCTATTAATGACATTTTAAATAGGGAACAGTCCATAGGGAACTTATGTGTGTCATTTTAAAAAAAATCTCAAAATATTCACGGATGATAGGAGCCGGAGACAAACAGATAGAAAGGTAGACAATCGGACAGATAGATGCACAAATTGAAATCATATTCCCACTAAAATTATAAGAAAGTGTTAAAGCGCTCATGTAAACAAAAGTGCAATTCCAACAAATTTTTATTAATACCTCTTAATGTAACTGATTATTTTTGTGTGGCCCTGTAAATCTAATGCTAACCATACTACATTACATAGAAGGCACACACTTTTGTGTATACGAATAATATATTTCAATTGCATTAAGCTTTGTGGAAAATAAAATTATTAAAGTTTGGTTTATAAAAATAATTCTCATACAACACAATGCTTTGGAGTACTTCCAAGTGCCCCTGTACACAAACAAGTTAGAAATGTACTCTATTTTACATAATAAACATCCGATACGGAATTGAATAACATATTAAAATTGCATTAAAGTTTCTATGCATTAAAGGTACTAAAATATGATTTATATAAACTCCTCTCATAGAACACAATGCTTTCGAATACTTTTGGGTGTCCCTGTACACAAACCAGAAGAGGTATCCATTCCATTTTCAATAGGAAACATCCGATAGTGAACTTCAATAAAATATATGTTTAAAGAAATTCCATAAATATTTACGCGAATTAAAACGCAGAAAAACAGACAGAGTGACAGACAGACGGCAGAAGTACAGTCAGACATATACACAAATTGAAATTATATTCACACTAAAAAAATGATAGAAAGTGTCAAAAACGCTTAATGTAAACGAAAGTACAATTCTAGCATTTTTTTATTAATAGCTCTTAATATAACTGAATATTTTTGTGTCACCCTGTAAATCTAGTGGTAACCATGCTATATTCCATGCAAAGCATTCTTTTGTGCATATAAATAACATATTTGAATTTCCTTAAACTTCGTGGAAAGTAAAGTTATTAAAATTTGATTTATAGAAATATCTCACAAAGAACGCAATGCTTTGGAGTACTTTTGAGTGTCCCTGTACATAAACTAGTGGTGGTATGTAATCTATTTTATACAGGAAACATCCAATCGTGAACTTGAAACACATATTTCAATTTCATGAAGATATTGTACAGTAAAAGTATGAAAATATGGTTTATATTAATACCTCTCATAGAACACAATTCTTTGAAATACTTTCGGGTGTCCCTGTACACAAACCAGTAGAGGTATAAACTCCATTTTAAATAGGAAACATCCGATAGTGAACTAGAATAATATATATCAGTTTCAAAAAATTCCATAAATATTTACGGGAGTTAGAGCACGGGCAGACAGACAGACGGACAGATACACAAATTGATATCATATTCACACTTTAAAAAATGTTAGGAAGTGTTAAAAACGCTTAATGTAAACGAAAGTAGAATTCTAAAAAATTTTTATTAATAGCTCTTAATATAACAGAATATTCTTGTGTCACCCTGTAAATCTAATGCTAATCATACTATATTCTATGTAAAGCATTCTTTTGTGCATATAAATAACATATTTCAATTTCCTGGAACTTTGTTGAAAGTAAAGTTATTAAAATTTGATTTATAGAAATATCTCTCATAGAACGCAATGCTTTAGAATACTTTTGAGTGTCCTTGTATATAAAACAGAGTCGGTATTTAATCCATTTTATACAGGAAAAATCCAATAGTGAACTTGAATAACATATTTCAGTTTCATTAAGATATGTGTACAGTAAAGGTATGAAAATATGATTTATAGAAATACCTTTCATAGAACACAATGCTTTGAAATACTTCGAGTGCCCCTGTACACAAACCAGTAGAGGTATAAACTCCATTTTCAACAGGGAACATCCGATAGTGAAGTAGAATAACATATTTCAATTTCATTAAAATATGTGTACAGTAATAGTATGAAAATACGATATATAGAAATACCTCTTATAGAACACAATGCTTTGAACTACTTTCGGGTGTCCCTGTATACAAACCAGTAAAAGTATAAACTCCATTTTCAAAAAGGAACGTCCGATAGTGAACTTAAATAACATATATGAGTTTCAAGAAATTCCAAAAATTTTTACGGGAATTAGAGCGCGGAGAGACAGACAGACAAACCGAAGTCATTAACACATTTCAACCTTGTTGGGAAGTGTTAAAAATATTAGAAAATGTTAAAAACGCTTAATGTAAACGAAAGTACACTTTTAGCAAATATTTATTAATAGCACTTTATATAACTGATTATTTTTGTGTCACCCTGTAAATCTAATGCTAATCATGCTATATTCTATGCAAAGCATTTTATTTTGTGCTTATAAATAACACATTTCAATTTAATAAATCTTCGTGGAAAGTAAAGTTATTAAAATTTAGTTTATAGAAATATTTCTCTTAAAACGCAATGCTTTGGAATACTTTTGTGTGTCCCTGTACACAAATCAGTGGTGGTATTTGCTCCATTTTATACAGGAAACATCCGATAGTGAACTTGAATAATATATTTCAATTTCATTAAGGTTTGTGTACTGTAAGGGTATGGAAATATGGTTTATAGAAATGCCTCTCATAGAATACAATACTTTGAAATACTTTTGTGTGTCCCTGTACACAAATAAGTGCTGGTATTTACTCCATTTTATACAGGAAACATCCGATTGTGAACTTGAATAACATATTTCAATTTCATTAAGATTTGTGTACAGTAAGGGTATGGAAATATGGTTTATAGAAATACCTCTCATAGAACACAATTCTTTGAAATATTTTAGGGGGTCCCTGTACACAAACTAATGGAGGTATAAACTCCATTTTCAACAGGGAACATCCGATAGTGAACGTGTATAGCACATTTCAATTTGATTAAGGTTTGTGTACAGTAAGGGTATGAAAATATGGTTTATAGAAATGCCTCTCATAGAACACAATGCTTTGAAATATTTTCGGAGGTCCCTGTACACAAACCAGTAGAGGTATAATCTCCATTTTCAATAGGGAACATCCGATAGTGAACTTGAATAACACATTTCAATTTCATTAAGGTTTGTGTACAGTAAGGGTATGAAAATATGGTTTATAGAAATGCCTCTCATAGAACACAATGCTTTGAAATATTTTCGGAGATCCCTGTACACAAACCAGTAGAGGTATAATTTCCATTTTCAATAGGGAACATCCGATAGTGAACTTGAATAACATATATCAGTTTCAAGATATTCCATAAATATTTACGGGAGTTAGAGCGCGGACAGACAGACAAACCCAAGTCATAAACTTTTTTCAACCTTGTTGGAAAGTGTTAAAATGAAGAAGATTTCGAATTCACTTCTACTCAGTTGGTAGGGTCATATTTTTCTCTGACTCCGTTACCACTATATTTACATAGTAACTGTCTATGTTATGTTTTCACGAGTAATTAAGAAGGAAATTGCTATACAAATTCAGTAGGGAAAGAGTTATGGAGAAAGGTGGGACAGTAGCAAACCTGTTCTATTAAAGGTTGATTTTTCTCTAAACATGCTGCTAAATGCTTTAAATTTATTTGTTTATTAAAAGAAAGATCTGTTTACGTCACTGTTGCTAAATTTAGAGACATTTTTATTCAGTAACGAACAATAATTTTGAGGAGTGATATTTGTTATACAACACAGGCGATTAACCTTCAAAGTGGTAAACAAATGTGACAATTAAAAATTAGTTATAGATATTGAATAAAAATGTTACTAAAATTTACAACACTGATATACACACACATTATCATATTCCTGAATATGCAACTACTTTACTCAAGAAACCGAAATCTTTTTTTTTTTTTTTTTTAACTATCAATCGCGAGATTTTTAGTACATGCCTCTTTACCATACCACTTTATTTTAGAGTAATTATCTTCAAGTGTAATTACGATTAAATAAGTATAAAATTACTCTAAAAAAATACTAGTGTGCAAAAAAAGGTGGTACTAAAAATCTCCCGTTTATTAATAAGATGATTGTCAAGTATGTCATATTGGTAATACAAAGAAACACATATGGAATTTATTAGATTCACTTTAAACTTAATCATAAAACTATATTTTAAAAACACAATTTTAAAGTCCATTCTGTGAGATAATAATGCTACCAATAATACTACCGTATTCATGTCTACAAATATTCACCATCATTTCAATATATACTCAATTTTATAAAGTGGTGTAAAATAAAGGCGGGATTAAAAATACTCCAGAATAAATTAAAATGTTGACGGTTATGCATATTACTAAAGACTACTATAAAAAAAATTCTGGGGGAAGAGTCAGAGGAAAAATACTCCCCTTGGCAACTCTATATTTGTTCATGATTACAAATATTGATGCACCAAGGATAATACCATATTTTTATCTACAAATGTTTACTTGTCTCGACATAGTATATAATTTGCTTATAATCTAACTAAATTTTCTACTTCTTCACAGATAAGCAAACATTTCTCATTTATTCCGAAGCACTGTAAGTCCCCGCCTTTTTTTCACACCGTTTTCTTTAATATTATAATTTTCCTATTTCTTATTTAATCGTAATTGTATATTAAAGAAAATTACTCTGCAAAAAGAAGTTATACACGAAAAAAAAAAGGCAGACTCTAAGAATGTTCCAGAATAAATTCCAAATATTAGCATATCTGTCTTCGTTGTTTATATAGAAATAAATAAATAAATATCATAATCACAAATATGAAAAGGAAAAATATTTTTTTTCCATAAAAGAAATACTACTATGGTTCTGAGTAGATGCATTTGAATTCAAAATCACCTGTACGTGATGTTTTTGTGTAATGGTATTGCAAGTTCTGAAAAATACATGAAGATGTCATGTATGTGTCATATTTCTGTAGTGTGTCCCATTTGCAATATGTCTGTGACGTGTTAAATTTATAACTATACGGGGAGAATTTATTTATTGATCTATTTATTGTACAGATATTTTTTCTTTTTCTTTTTGTGGTAGTGTGATTGATTGTGATTTCACCAGACATTATAATATATGATGCATTTAATTTAGAAATCAATTTATTTGACTCACACTTAAAATCATTTTTATGAAAAAAAGTCTTCAAAGTACCGTAATTTCTGGTAGATACCCCGCAGGTTATATACTCCAGTTTTGAACCAGAAATTTCAATTGATAAATAAATTTATATTTGGTACGAGCTCTTCCTTCGAAAAAGTATAGATTTCTCTATTAAATAAAATTTCTGGTGGAGAAATGACACATCTTACTTGCGGGTTATCTACCAGAATTTACGGTATTCAACTCAGTTTTTAAAGCAGAGCCTGATTAAGGGGGAAGCACACATTATCTCCGCTCTAACCGGAATATTTTTACAATTATTTTTTACTTCATGTCATAGAAATTCCACGCTTTGACGAGGAAATATTTTTTATAAAAAATGAACGGTGTAAAACAATCCAATTTACTCACCGTTATTAGACACCAGAATTCTTTTAAAATAATTTTTAATGAGAATTTTCTGTTTATTATAGGAGGAAAGTATTTGTTAAAACATAACGGTGTAAGTATAAATAATGTGGGCTTCCCCCTTAATCAGTCTCTGTTTTAAAGTGCAATTCATAAGCATTGAAACTAGCTGCCGCGTTAGATTGTATAGCAGGGGTCGTACTCTCCGCCCGTTTTTCAGGACACTCTCATGAATGAGAAATTTTCAAATTCATTGCTATCAATATTTTTATAAAATAATCTCGACCCTGTATTATCATAGAACATTATTACAGATATACCAGAAGTATTTCTGCATGAAAATAGTGGTGACAAAAAAGGCGAAAATTTCGTATCTCTGACAGTGTCCTGAAAAAAGGATGGGGAGTACGACCCCTGGTATAGTCAGAGCCTGATTAAGGGGGGGCACACATTATATATACTTACACCGTTATTTTTTAACAAATACTTTCCTCCTATAATAAACAGAAAATTCTCATTAAAAATTATTTTAAAAGAATTCTGGTGTCTAATAACGGTGAGTAAATTGGATTGTTTTACACCGTTCATTTTTTATAAAAAATATTTCCTCGTCAAAGCGTGGAATTTCTATGACATGAAGTAAAAAATAATTGTAAAAATATTCCGGTGAGAGCGGAGATAATATGTGCTTCCCCCTTAATCAGGCTCTGGGTTTGGGGGAAGGATAAGGGGGCAGAGAGAGTTTGCGTGTGTAAGAAATGGATGAGTTTCCTCTGTCTTGTTATAAATGCTACCAACTTAAAATAGAAGTTTTCACACTATGCATTTTAAAATAACTAGTTATACTTAAAATATTAAAAACAACAAGTGGAAGTTTAAAAAACACAGTTTGTGCACTCCTGCATTCTCAGTATCTTGAAACGCCTGTCCTTATTTGCTTTTTTAAAATCGCTATTCACATATTTTTAAGTTACCGCTTAACTTGCTATTTATAAATCTTTGTACAAACGGCAACATTTTAATAAAAACACACGCACATACATATATATATATACATATATATATATATATGTATATATATATATATATATATATATATATATATATATATATATATATATATTAATTGCGGTAAAGAATCTTAAATATCCCAGGCCTGCTATACATTTTTTTCTTCGAAGTGATGGGTTTTTCTGATGAATTTTTGAATGCTGATTAAAGGAAAAATATTTTAAATTTTCCATCACGTGCAATTTGACAAAAAAATGGAATTTTTTGGCGGAATTTTCCTATACACTTTCGCAACTCTCATCTCATGTATTTTCTGGGACGTCTAGGCGATGTGAGTGAAGAGCAAGGAGAGCGATTTCTTCAAGACGTCAAACAAAGGGAAAGGAGATATTGATAAAATGTTAACATAGTATCAGTGTATTGTTGGATATTGCATAGAATATACCCATCAAGTCATACATAAGAGAAAAACACTAAACAGAGCTGCAACATAATGTAACACGGACAATTAAAAGATAATATGAAGTAATAACCTATTTTAATATATTTTATATAAAAAGAGTTTCGATTATTTTATACCATAGCCTCCTAAACTAGATGCCTGCCGCGTGGCTCGGAAACTTGGCAACAGTTCGAGCGGTAGACAGAGCCACCTGGTACAGATTGCGATACTTTTTTATTCAACAGCCACCAAAATTTTCTAAAGTGGGATTTGATATACATAAAAGGCAAATAGAATCGAAAAAACGTCGATTATATATATCATATATCACTTCTTAAAATTATTGGTGATAATTGAATAAAAATGTCTCGCAATCTGTACCAGGTGGCGCTGTCTTACCGCTTGAATTATTGCCACGTTTCCGAGCCACGCGTAAGGCATCTAGTTTAGGAGGCTATGATGGTAGCTATAAACCAGTGTTGCCAGATCTGGCTAATTTTTCATTCAATAATCACCAATAATTTTGAGAAATAATATTTCATATAATCTTTTTGTCTAATCACCCTTCGAAATGGTTAGACAAACGTTACAATTAAAAATTATTGATGATTATTGAATAAAATATCCACAAAATCTGGCAATACTGCTACGAACCCGCCTTTTATCCCTGACTCTTCCATCACTATATTTATATAGCAATTTGTCCCTTAATTGATCATTGAAATTTACTATAGAAGATTATAGTATAAGTAAATTGGAGGAAAAATCAGGCAGAAAATATGAAACGTAGCAACTCTGAACATCATAGTTGCGAAAATTTTTGCTTTTTTGGCAACCGAAAAATTTTAATAGAAATTTTTTTTTATAAATTTTTGCAATATATTCCGCTGATTAACAAAATACAAATTTCAATAAAATTCTTCCATAAACGCATTCTCATGCATTTATGGATACGTTTATTGCACGTTTTATCCCGTGAATTTATGTAAAATTTCAATAAATTTTTTCCGGTAGCCAAAGACCGTAAAAGTTGGCAATTATGGAAGATAATCGCAAATTATAACAATTTCTTGTACTTTCGTGCATCTGGTACTCATATCTGTCTAAAAAAATTAGCTTTCTCGAAGACAAGCGACAACAAAAATTCCTTTCCTTTAAATTAGGAAAAAGATTAATAACGTCTTTATAATCTTCAAAAATAAGAAAATATGCTTAAATTTTTTCAATTTTATATCCTATAAAAGTCATCATTTGTATTTAAAAATTCATTCAGGTCATTTCTTTTCGAACATGAGGTTATGAATAATTACACAACAATGATAATTATTTATTAGAACCATAAAACAAATATGTTAACGCAATACAATTGCGTAATCTATATAAATAAACAGAAATGTCTGTGTGCGCTTTAAAGCTCAGGCGTCTGATCGCAGAGCTACATACTTGGCAGAGGGTCAGCTTAAAACCTGCAAGGCTGCACCTGACTGATGTAGTTTCGATTTTCCAAATTTAATTCTTTATTTATTTATTTTTTCATTGTGTTTATTGATTTTTCTGTTTCATTTTCTTAAATAAATTTATTATTTCACTGTCTGCGTGCACACTGACTCTAAGCTTACTGATCACAGAGCTACAGAAACTTAACAGAGAGGTAGCCTGGACCCTGCAGGGGTGCTTGTCATCGATTTTTTTTTTTTTTTTCGATATAGTGCGTGCAGTGAAGACGCTGCAGAAGCCAGCTGGTACCCGAAGCGAGCTGCATAGCGATTTTAGTAGAATATTGTCTTAGTTTTTAATTATAAATTGATATGAAAAGTAATGATTCAATATTTTTGAAAATCCATTTGTATATAGTGACTATATAAGCAGTAAAAGCCTGCTAGTAATATAATGTTTTTAATAATGCTTAATATCAAATTCGAAATTTGCTTGTAATATATTTAGAAAATCTGACAGGTTAATTTCAACGAAACAGTTAATATTGACTATCTTCGGATGAGCCATAAATTTATAAAGAGTTTCTCCATTATTAATCTCAACTTTAATCATTGTCAAACAAACGAAAATTTTTAAAAGTTGAAAACTTTATTCCTTTATTTAGGTTGATCCATGGTTATCCATTAGGTTATCCATGTTGTTCAAATTATGTTTCAAATGCTAATATTATAATTTAAAACAAATTTGAGCATTTTTTATGTGTAGAGTGGACGACATTTTATATAAAACACTAGTTTTACACATACTTGCCAACGTCCTAATTAATATTCGGTTTATCCCGCCCTTTTTTTCACACCAGTAAATTTTTAGAGTAATATTCTCCAAATTCAATTACGATTAAATAAGAAGAAAAATACACTAAAAATATACTGGCATAAAAAGGAAGGCGGGGCTAACAATACTACGGAATATTAATTAGTATGTCGGCAAGTATGGTTTTACATATCGAAATTAAAAATCACTTTGCTAATACTACATTTTCTGTCATTATCTCATAAGCACTTTGGAAACAAATATATCATTTTTATGGATGTGACAATGCTATTACTTAAAGAAAAAAAAAAACAGTATATCATCATTATCGAAATATGAGTTATCATCTTAAAAGGAAATATTATTATAGTTATTTCAGATAGTTATTATTTTTTAGTTTTATATCTACAATTCGAAGAAATCATATTTAGTATTACTAAATATTTCGATATTTAATAACTCCTGCTTCTCCTAAATTCATCGCGTTCCTCTATTTAAATGGTTTTTTACGCTAGAATGGCTAAACTTGATCCCTGCTTTAATTTCGTGCAGGAAATAACTGACATATTTCTCTGTCTGTCACAATCGTAGAATGAGTAATGCAGAGTACAAATATGACTGACAAAATGTATTCCAGTTCGGATAATTAATTGTATTATAATAATTTTCTTATGATATGAGATGAAAACATATCTTAGTATAACAAATTATTTTCGTATTTTCTAACTATGGATATTTTAATGATAAAACGGATTATTTCATTTTATTTTCATTGTTTACGTATTAATTATTTATTTTTTAACTAGTGAAGATGAATTTAACCCTTTGCGGTGCAAGACAATTCGGATCATTTAAATTTTACTGCCACCGGAATTCATGAACTAAATAACACTAAAAGAATTTTTAAATTTTGCGGTTAAAAAAACGGCCCCTTTCTGATATGTTATAAACGTAAATTTTTGCTAAAAAATTTCCGGGATGAATTTTTGCAGCTGGATCTTAAATTTTGCGTCCTCGCAGCGAGGACAGCGCGCGTTAAGGGGTTAACTCTATATCTAATTAAACAGGGAAAATATTAAATTGCATTATCAATAATGTATTGCAATATTGTTATTATTATTATTTTGTGTGTGTGTGATTTCTTTCATTACCGTATTTTTCGGTGTATAATGCGCAGGTCACATAAATGAGTTACACACCAGAAAATGTAATTTACAAACAAACCTATTTTTGTAAGAAACAGAAGTTTGTTAAAAAATAGCTTTTACTGTAAATTTAAATTTCCGGTGTATAACTGATTTAACAAACCTGCGCGTTATAAGCAGGAAAATACGGTAATTGTTTTTTAATTTTTCACGAACTTAAAGCAAAAATATTCAAATCACAGGTAAAACAGGGATGAAAGATTTCTGCTTTTTCTGCCAACAGTATTTTTATGCAGAAATTTTTATCATATTTTTACAATTATTTTTATGATTTTATAGGTTAGAAATTTTTGTGGGGAATTACTGGTGGCAAAAAAAAAATCGGAACTTTTTCATCTCTGGAAAAGTAAAATGAAGAAAGTTGTATAAAACATAACAAGAGATTTTAATCAATGTCTTTAAATATCAAACATTTTAGGCTGAAATTTAGTACTTAAAGTCTTCAATTATATTAAAATTTTTGCGATTGCTCATAGAACAATTACAAGATATATTTTTCACTCTACCCACTACTGGCATTTTATTTATCCTTTTTACGTTACATTATGTTTAAAAAATATACAGAATATATTGATTTTAAAATATTTAATAGAAGACATTTATTAAAGAAATTATATATTTGAAAAAATATTGCGCATTAAGTATAATGCAAAATGTGATAGATTTTAGTTCATGGAAAGCAAAATAATAAAAATAAGGGGGGAATGTGCTTTTTTTTTTTTTTTTTTTTTTTTTTTAAGACAGAAATAAGATAGAAAAAACTCTCAGTAAAGAATGTGACCTTCTCGAGTATTTCTTTACAGAAATGTTTATTATATTTTTGCAGTATTTTTTGTGATTTTATAAAGCAAAAATTTTTGTAGGAAATTACTGGTGACAAAAACGCGAAACTCCTTCCCCCCAGACATATGGCATCTCTTCTGCATGCTCTACACCAGCTTTATTATTAGGTCTATCTGAAAGTTTGAATTAAAATAATGACATAGGCAATTTATCCTGGATAATATTTAAGATGTTCTTGGGTAACTTTTAAGACAATAATTGATACAGGACCATATAAATATTGTTAAACAAAAATTTCCGGTGGCAATTTATTAATTCAAAAGGACAGAACTTTCCAGTAGAACTAATATTATATAATTAACTTGCTATAACTCAGTTTTATAAATTTTATAAAGTTACTTCCCTACTTTATAAATTACCGTTCTTGTGTAACCGGTGGGAGGTTAGAAAATTTTTCTACTAACAAACATACAAAAGTAGGAGGTATGAATAAAAATGTTGACTACCCATGCTCTATACTATCATAGCCTCCTAAACTAGATGCCTGTCGCGTGGCTCGGAATCTTGGTAACAGTTCAAGTGGTAGACAGCGCCACCTGGTACAGATTGCGTATTCAACTCTCACCAATAATTTTAAGAGGTGATATATGCATAGTTGCCAATATTTGAATTTATTCCGGAGTATTTTCAGCCTCGCCTTTATTTCGCACCACTTTTCTCTATATATTAAAAAAAGGTAACTGTCGCTGGCGTCAATTTTTTTCGTCTGCGACAGCAACTTCTCGCGGAAGGCAGTGTTCTCCGCGTCATGAGATATATCAGTGTATTCCGACTGCTTTAAGGAAGGCATTTCAGCTGCTTAGAAATTTCTATCATTTTAATTAACGAAGTTATTAAGTAAAAACGCGGGTTTATAAAGGTACTCTATTTGCCACCGGAGGGAAAAGTTTTTCTTATGACGTTTTTTTCTGTGTCTCTGACGTCACTTTCCTCAGGAAAATTAAAATGTGATCAATGGTGTAAATAAGAAAAATTTAATAATTGGCATCTTTGAGATGCTCGAGAGAAGAAAAAAATATTTAGAATAGCGAAACATTTGAAAATAACCAATATTTTTAAAATATTACGTAAAAGTTTAATAAAGATGAAACGAAAATTAGTTTATATTTTTATTTTAGTTTATATTATGGTATAACTTCAGTATATCCCCACCGCTGAATTTGGCGATTTTTCTTTGGCGCCATTTTGAACGATAACAATGTCGTTCTGGACTGTTTGCGATATAATATGCAGGGCCTGATTAAGGGGGAAGCTCGCTCTTCATACATTATTTATACTTACACCGTTATTTTTTAACAAATACTTTCCTCCTATAATAAACAGAAAATTTTCATTAAAAATTATTTTAAAAGAATTCTGGTGTCTAATAACGGTGAGTAAATTGGATTGTTTTACACCGTTCATTTTTTATAAAAAATATTTCCTCGTCAAAGCGTGGAATTTCTATGACATGAAGTAAAAAATAATTGTAAAAATATTCCGGTATGAGCGAGCTTCCCCCTTAATCAGGCCCTGATAATATGGCAGCTTATATGTTGTTTATTTTGGATTTATGTTTTATGATTTAGATTATGATTTTATCATTTATGATTTTATGATTTATGATTTTTAGATTTATGATTTAGCCATAATCGTCAACAAAAAATCGCCAAATATCGTTGTGGGGATATACTGAAGTTGTTCCTTTATTTTAACGTTAGGCGAAAAAGATTTCGTAATGAATACCATGATTATGTTAAACAATTATTGGTATAGTGTTAGAGGTTAAGCGTAGACATTTTTAAAATTGAATTTATGAGATAAAAATTTATATTAGTTTATATAAAGATTTAGTTTTTTAACTCAAAACATATTTAAAAGGATAGATCTTTACTATGACCAATTTAGCGATTTTTAAAATTTAGAAATGAAGCTCGTATGTTTTTCGCCAAGGAATTCATTTACACAACCACAATAGCCATTTTAGCTCTAGCCGTGCCTTCCTATATAGATAAATTATAAAATGGTGCAATAATAATAATAATAAAATCCGCAACCTATTTTTGTTTTTTA
Source organism: Salticus scenicus (assembly GCA_963930645.1). Classification (NCBI taxonomy): domain Eukaryota; kingdom Metazoa; phylum Arthropoda; class Arachnida; order Araneae; family Salticidae; genus Salticus; species Salticus scenicus. The sequence continues at coordinate 259,357,778 of OZ005651.1, read as the reverse complement.
AGCATTGATATAAAACTTTGCAAAAAACAGAATTCAATACAACAGGACATTTTTTTATATATATATAAAGAAATGTAGTAACTGCATTGCTAAAATATTGTAGTTACAGCTAATACAGGACCAGATTGGCTGATTTTAAATTTTTCATTTATTTTGACGATGACTTAAATTATCTATCGCAATTATGCATGTCAAGATTTTCGCGAGAAACGTCTAAGCTACTTCGGTGCCAAATTTAAAATTTCGCCAAGAGGTTAAACTGTACCATTGCTTTAGAACGATTATTTTCAATTTTATTTTAAATATTTTTCAACTTAATTCACGAGGGAAAAAAAGAAGAAATTTTTTTTATTTGGTCTAAATGTACAAAATATCTCCAGGTAAAATATCCGTTTTTCGTTCTGTTCATTATTAGAAAGAAAAAGGCTGAAGTAGTTTTTCCTGTACCATTGATGTCTTTATAAATTAAATTAAATTATCCAATGTCACTAAATTTCATTCTCCACGCTCATTTTTTATTTTCTAAATTTAATATTACATAATCTTTGTAAAAATAATCAAGGTGTAATCAGTACATATCCAGAAGATGTAGCCAACAAATATTCAGACCAAAATCAACACAAGTTCAGGAGACATCGCCAACAACTATTAAGATGTCATGATCAATATATATCCAGTAGATATCGCCAACAATAATAATTATTCAGCAGATATCGCCAACAAGTATTCAGGAGCCATCATCAACACTTATTCAGAAAATATTGTCAACAAATATTCAAAAGCCATCCAATTTATGAATGGTGATGGTCTATCTCGAAAACTTCGAACCGGCAATTCATTTTAACAATACAATCAAGGATGAATTTTTCATTTATCAGTAGATTTCGGAAAATGTGATTATTTTTTTCCAATTTAACTTAGTATTGATATAACTTTGGTATATCCCTACAGCTGAATTTGGCGATTTTTCTTTGGCGTCGTTTCGAACGAGAACAATGTCGTTCTGGACTGTTTGCGATATAATATGGCAGCCTATATATGTTTATTTTGGATTTATGGTTTTATGATTTATAATTTATAATCTGTGATTTAGATTATGATTTTATCATTCATCATTTATGATTTAGCCATAATCGCCAAGAAAAAATCGCCAAATATCGTTGTGGGGATATACTAAAGTTGTTCCTTAGTATTTAATAGAGTTTAAGAAATTAAATGGTAAAATCAGATATTGACAGGCATCTTGGCAAATTCATGGTGTAGCACAATAAGTGTCGACAATGCAAAATCGCTATCTGAAAGAAATTGTCCTGTCGTACTACTACTAATAATGAAATTTTTAAAATAATTGCAATACTCGCATAAAATATTTATCTTCAACCTGACTAAATCATATTCTAGAAAAAATTCACTTTGAAAAGTTGCATCTTTAGTGTTAGAAAGACCATTTTAAACCTTGCTGTACGCTGGAAATAAATGCAGAGTAATACATATTGTCCTAAATAAACTAAAAAAATTCAATAGTAAAAAAAATATAGGCATTAGAAAAATTAAGTTCATAATTTCTTTAATCAAGCAATAACACCCAAAAAATTCATCGTCAAACAGTGACAAAAATTTAACGAGTCGATCATATACTAAAGTTGTAACGCTAAATGATTTAGATGTCAAGAATTTCTCTCTGTTCTAAATAATTAGTGCTATGGTTGTTTATTTTATGTTCTCTCTCAAAATAATGGCAAATTGTTATTAAATTGTCGAACGTTATAACAGATTTTTGACATATTATAAACGATATAATATTAAATATTGTGTATTTCAATGCGATACCAAATATGGTAGATTTCTATAATATTGTTCAACTCTCTTGTGTTATGTATTAATAATATTCCAATTCAATGAAAGGCAAAGTTGTGAATAGTCGGGTAGAATCCCGCAGGGATTAATGAGCGAAGCGAGTCGGGGGAGGCGAAGCCTTCCTCGGGGGTTGGTAAGTGGAGCGAGCAGGGGGCAGAGCCCCCTAGTTTATAGAAAAAAAAATTTCAATACATAACTTTGGTAAAATAAGAAAAAATTGCTTTTAAAAAATAAGTGGTACGAAATAGAGGCGGGGCTAAACTTACTCCAAAATAAATTAATGATATATACAATCGACGTTTTTTCGATTCTATTCGCCTTTTATATATATCAAATCCCAATTTTAAAAAATTTTGGTGCCTGTTAATAAAAAAATCGCACAATCTGTACCAGGTGGCGCTGTCTACCACTTGAACTGTTGCCAAGTTTAGGAGCCACGCGACAGGCATCAGGTTTAGGAGGCTATGATACTATGCTGTCGAGAAAGACCTTGTTCCATTTTCTTCTCAATATAATTTTTAGTAGTTCTACAGGTACAGTCAATTAAATGTTCCGGTATTTTTGTAAAGTAATTTTTATACATTTTGAAGTCGCATAAATAAAAATTATTATTCGAAAATAGCGGTGGGAAAGCTACGACAGAGAGCATTTTTTGAAATACATTGGCCAAGAACATCATAATATGTATGTTCCCTAAGATTTACGTCCGGTTCATACGCAGGCCATACCATGCGCTCAACATCTTTTCACTCAACACTCAGAAACCCATGACTCTCAATCAGGCATTCTATATTAAAGCATTCTATTCAAAGTCACATCATTCTATATTTTGAGACTCGCTGTACCTTTCAATAATATCTTTTATTTAATATAACAAGGTTTATTATTAAAAAGAAGCTCTGGGCAAGATTTAGGATGCTGTTTAAAGCCGGCATAACCAGTCACACAAATAAAGTTCTAGACCCAACAACCATAAAGAAAAAATCTCAATCCCAAAGTGATAAACATGGAGTTGGTGAATCTCGATGAAATACTACTTTGATGTGCCTGCATCAAAGGTGTGTAACAAGGATCTAACATTATGCATAAGCCTGATCACACTATGACACCTCGCACTCGCACATACCGACCAACTTGAACTTTCTAAAGTTAGTAATAGATAATGCTCTCTATCCCACAGTGAATTTCATCGGAGAACACGAATCAAGATTTTCTGTAATTCATGCTTAAGATTACCGCATGCGTAAGATTACCGTAATTTCTGGTATATAACCCGCAGGTAAGATGTGTCATTTCTCCACCAGAAATTTTATTTAATAGAGAAATCTATACTTTTTCGAAGGAAGAGCTCGTACAAATATAAATTTATTTATCAATTGAAATTTCTGGTGCAAATCTGGATTATATAACCTGCGGGGTATCTACCAGAAATTACGGTAATTCTTCTTTCTATTTTTTTTTTTTTTTTAATGGTTTCAACGTTTATTTATAGTACCAGCAAAATCTTTCCGGGCATGATTGTAGCTTCACGTACTTAAGAGGATTCCGTATGTACAAATTAGCTTGATTTACTCGCCGAGAGCAGGGCCTGATTAAGGGGGAAGCTCGCTCTTGACACATTATTTATACTTACACCGTTATTTTTTAACAAATACTTTCCCCCTATAATAAACAGAAAATTTTCATTAAAAATTATTTTAAAAGAATTCTGGTGTCTAATAAATGTGAGTAAATTGAATTGTTTTACACCGTTCATTTTTTATAAAAAATATTTCCTCGTCAAAGCGTGGAATTTCTATGACATGAAGTAAAAAATAATTGTAAAAATATTCCGGTATGAGCGAGCTTCCCCCTTAATCAGGCCCTGGCCGAGAGATCATGTTAAAAGATACACGAATGCTGGTAGCGGTTGTAATATGTTCCCTATATCGGAGTTCCTTTAATTTTGATAAAATAGACACGCACATTACTGATAAAGACTGACCTTTTTTTATGATTTTTTTTTTTTTTTTTTTTTAAATTACAGTAGACAAAAATTTCTTGGTAAAATAAGGAAACAATTATTTTTTTTTAATTATATATATATATATATATATATATATATACATATATATATATATATATATATATATATATATATATATATTATATATATATATAATTAAAGTGTTTTGAATTGACTTATGTTTAACCCTTTGTATCATACCGGAACTTTCAAGTCCCATCAAAAAAATTCCTCGATATAGCCTAAATTTACTACAGGATTTCATTGGGACTATAGTTTAATCTTTAGACTCTATAGTTTAAGTTTTCCCTATAATTAAGCTATAGTTTAAGCTAAGTTTAATACTTTCGAGTCCACTGACGTAGATTCACGTCATTTGAAAATCTGTAACACTACCAGTGGGCGTTTCTTTCGCAATTTGCATGCTATTTATTTCTTAAATATATAACTAATATTCACATTTTTACAATGAAATATACTATGAATACAAATACATTGATTAAAAAGAGTATAATTATAATGCATATCCATTTGTAATATAAATGTTAATACAGAAAATTTTGTTCTGAAATATTGTGACATGGGAGAAAAACGCCCACAGGCGGACCTTACTGTCAAAAATTCAAAATCATGTGGTCGCGAAAGTGTTAATATGAGATGATTCTCATGCATAAAGAAATATAATAAAAAAGTTTCAAACTGTTTTTCCAAAAATAAATAGTTTGGGATATAAAGGGTTAAAGTAAATTTGTAAATTCCCTCAATTTAGGAAATGTCTACACTGAACTAAGCACTTTGTTTAAAATGTGCAATTTAATAGTTGTGATATTAAAATTTTGTTGATTTTTAAAAGTAGTAACATTTTCCCTCTCATTCTTTAACGAGCTTTCATCAAATCATGAAATCATTAATTTAGATCCAGTTCCTACCGAATTGAAATATCACTTTAAGATGAGTACACCCTAAAACAATTACAGGCATTTTTTTTTATTTACTATATCTGAAATAATGCCATGGATTGTATTCAATTACATATATTACAAAGTTGTCCACATTTCTAATTTACTTTGGAACATTCTTAGTACCCACCTTTTTTTCACATCGCTTTATTTGTGGTTTAGATTTTCTAATGTGTAACTTTAATTAAATAAGAAGAAAACTACTCTTCAAAAAAAGTGGTATGAACCAGGAGTGGGTACAAAAATTGCCCCGGAATAAATCAGAAATTCTGACAATTCTGATATTATATAAACTTCATTTATTCTCATCTATTACTCTCTGATTTCGAGTATAGTTATATGAGCTAATTTAGATTATTCTTCATGGATTAGTTACATTAAATAGGGTACGAAAACATGTTCAGACACATAGTATGAAAATGTCATATACATTTTAGAATATTGACATAAGACATCAGATGCAATTATACAAATTAAAATACACAATATAAATCTCATAATAGACAATATAAATCTTATAATTTGCAATTTTAATTTGTAACAATATAATTTAATTATCTTCTGACAGTTTGCTTAGAATGAAAACCACTTTAAATTCTTTTTCCGTGTTCCTGTTTCTCTGTATATATCAAGAGCAGACCTATCAAGACTTCTAATTTATTCCGTAGCATTATAAGTAACTGATTTTTATTTTTTTTTTTTTTGACATCATTTTTTTAAGAGTAATTTTCTTCTTACTTAATAGAATTTATATATTAGGGGGAAATGTGATGTGGTGAAAGAACAGTTACTAACAGTGTCAATACTACGGAATCATCATTGTTGTTTTATTTATGCATGTTTCTTTGATATCTAAATATTTTTTGCTCTGTATTCAGATTTTTTTCTGTCTTTTGGTTATTCCGATATTATAAAAGAGAAGTCCGATATATACTAATACAATCGTACACAAACTCTTTTACTTTTTTCTTCACTGAAAATCTTTCTCTCAAGGATGAATTGTAAGGAAAAAGAAATTGTCCACAAAAGTTGCTTCATTTTTTCCCGTACTGCATCAATTGTGTTCAGATCATGATTACATATCAGTAAATATTCCTAAGAAATTATTTTTATAAGAAATCAGTGGTGTTGGAGAATTAAATTTATCAGACTTGCCAACATTTTAATTTATTTTGTAGCAGTTTTAGACCCACCTTTATTTCACACCACTTTATTTGTAGAATAATTTTCTCCAATATATAACTACGATAAAATAAGGAAGACTTAAACTTAAATAAATGTGGTATTAAATAAAGGTGGGGCTAAAAATGCCCCAGAATAAATTAAAATTTTAGCAACTTGCATTGTAGCAGAGCCTGATTAAGGGGGAAGCACACATTATTTATACTTACACCGTTATTTTTCAACAAATACTTTCCTCCTACAATAAACAGAAAATTCTTATTAAAAATTTTTTTAAAAGAATTCTGGTGTCTAATAACGGTGAGTAAATTGGATTGTTTTACACCGTTCATTTTTTATAAAGAATATTTCCTTGTCAAAGCGTGGAATTTCTATGACATGAAGTAAAAAATAATTGTAAAAATATTCCGGTGAGAGCGGAGGTAATGTGTGCTTCCCCCACAGGCTCTGCATTGTAGTACAAACCGCATTCTCGTACGCATACTTGCCAAGATACTAATTAATATTCGTAGTATTGTTAGCCCCGCCTTCTTTTTCACACCAGTATCATTTTAGAGTATTTTTCTTTTTACTTAATCGTAATTCCATTTGGAGAATATTCCTCTGAAGATTTACTGGTGTGAAAAAAAGGGCGGGGTTAACAACACTACGGAATATTAATGAGGATGTTCTCAAGTACGCGTACGTCGATTAACTGATTTTATGTTAAAGTTAAATGTGTCAGAGGCAATTGGTCCATCCTGTGTATTCTTGTATATACTTCTGTTATTTATTTTTTTACAAAAATGCAAAAAAAAAAAAAAAAAAAAAAAAAAAAAAATGTACCTCTAACAAGGAAACATTCACAAGGTGTCGTATTCAAAAAATATTGAAAAAAATATATCTGATTCTACTCTTCATAAAACACCAGAAAGTGAAAAAATTATCGGCTGAAATGAATTACAGCAACCACAAAAAAAAAAAATCAAAATTAAGCATATTTGGCGATTTCACACTATCAGGCGATTGGTTTTGAGTATTTGTCAGAGAAGCAAAACACGGTTCTGTTCGTACGTACGGCAATCTCGTTGCTAGCGAACTTATCGCCTAACAGCGTTAAATCGCCAAAAATGCTTAGTTTTAATAATTTTTTGTGGTCACTGTAATTCATTTCAGCCGATACTTTTTTCACTTTTTGGTGTTTTATGAAGAGTAGAATCACATATATTTCTAATATTTGTTAAAGACGACACCTTTTGAATGTTTTCTTGTAAGACCCATACCACTTATTAATTAATCAAAAATACAGGGTGGTCATAGTTAAAATTGGCATATTTAGCGCTCGCTGTAACTGTAACTAACGTGCGGATTGAATCGAAAATTTATATAGAGAGAATTCAAAGGATGCGCTGAAAGATTCTGAAAGAAAAAAAAAAGAAAAGGAAAGGAAAAAGAAAGGAAAAGAAAAGATTTAAATTTAAAAAATTTTGCTAGGGGCGCATTACAGTCAAAATGCTTGAAATGATATGCAATAAATAGCTGGCGTCTATTTTAACATTTTCAGTCGTTACGATATTTAAAACTCTTATTCTTACAATTTGCAATGGTTTATGAGGCAAAATTTTACCGATGTCAGAGGGATTAGCCGTTAATTTTCCACTCCTTGGTCAGCCCGTTCTCCAGATCTTAATCGGTGTGATTTTTGGTTATTGGGTCATTTAAAGAGTTTGGTTTATCATGGAAATGTTATAATTTTGGCTGACTTTAAGGACTGCATAGCGTTGCATGTTCGGCAGATCTCTGGTAATCAGCTGTTGAGCACACTGTTCATCGGCTGCAGATTTTACAACTTGATGATGGGACTCACATTGAACAATGTCTTTACACCGGTAAACAGTCTCTAAAATACAACAAAAACGTCTGTAATAATAAATAAAGATGTCTATTGAAATTTGTAGCTTATTTATATTTTGATATATGGCCTTCCTAGCGGATTTATTAATATTATTATTCATTCATTTATTTTATTTTATTTATTTATTTATTTTATTTTATTTTATTTATTTATTTATTTATTTATTTTTTCAGAATCTTTGAGCGCATCTTTTTAATTGTCTATATACAAATTTTTGACTCAATCCACATTTCAGTTACACATACTTGCCAACATCCTAATTAATATTCCGTAGTATTGTTAGCCCAGCCTTTTTTTTTCACACCAGTATTTTTTTTTTTAGGATATTTTTCTTTTTATTTAATCGCAATTATACTTAGAAAATATTATTCTAAAAATTTACTGGTGTGAAAAAAAAAGGAGGGACTAACAATACTACGGGATATTAATTAGGATGTTGGCAAGTATGGTTACAGCTACAGAAAGCGCTGAATAAGCCAAGATTAATTACGGTCACCCTGTGCTTCAATCACGTCTTTTACTGCAAAATAAAGAAGTGTTGTAAAGAGACATTAATGAAAAATATTAACACCTTCCACCTGTCTATCTATTAAAAAAAAAGTAACAGAAATCAGTATCTTAATCCAATAAAAATCTTTAATTTATTGGCATCAAAAATATTTAGGATATTTATAGATTTAAGATACTGATTATATCAGTACTTTTCATTTGCAACTTTAAAATATAACACAAATAATTAATTCGGTAAAATGTTCTAATATTTAATTATATTTATTTCTGCTATATTTATCTTCTTCCCCACTTTAAGTGGTTTTTCACGCAAGAATACCCAAACAATATTTCTGTTATAATTTCGTGCAGGAAATATCTGACATATTTTAACGTATGCTACAATCATAGAATGAGAAATACTGGTTATAAATATGACTGCCAAAATGTATTCCAATTGGTATAATTAATTGTATTAACATAATGTGTGATGATTTATGGTTTGAAAACATTTCCTAATAAAATAAACTGCTCTTCCTGCTTTCTGACAATGAATTTGTATATGATTAAATGAATTGTTTCATTTTCATTTGAATGGCTACATATTAGAGGTTTCATTTAATAATGGCGGAATTCTAACTTCCAGAAGTTTCTTTATGATACATTTTAATGCATTAATATCATGCAATTAGCTACGCATGATGAATTTTTTTACTCAGTGTGATTAATCAGGACAAAGTTTGAGAAATATAATACTTTAAGTATTAATAAATATGCAAATATATAAACGAAATTATAGAAATGTTTTGGCGGTAAATAATGCATTTTAGCTTTATTTTTCTAGCCTTAGTATTTTTAAATGTATATTAATATTGAATCTCAAACGATAATTTCTGAATATATGACAATTACTTTTTATATCGAGATTTCTGATTAGAAGGTCTTTTAAAAGAATTATATAATTTAAAGTAAAATCATTAAAAAACTATGTATAATATAAGTAAGACACCGACCATATTTTTTTTTAACTGCACATACTGTATTTCATTCATCTTCAGTTCAATGCTTTTTTTTTAGGATACTAACAGGGGTTTTTATGTTCCGTATATTTTTCAACCATAATTTTTTAACAATATTTTTTACACTTTTCTAGTAATTGATGACAATTAACTATTATGAAAATAGCAATTGGCACTTACTGTTGAAAACATATTCGGAAAATAAAAATCTCTGTATTAATATTTATTAAAAATACATAGAATCTTTGAAATGTTTTACTCAGAATTGCGAACCGTGCGATCAGCGTTCCCAACTTTTGTAATTTATTCACAACCATTTTTAGCCACGCCTCTTTTTCATACCGGAAATTTTGAAAAATGATTTTCTTCTTATTTAATCGTTGTCACATATTAAAGAGAAATAATCTATTAAATTTCTCGTGTGAAAAGAAGGCGGGGCTAAAATTGGTTGTGAATAAATTATAAAAGTTGGGAACGCTGTGTACGATAATTATACTGTGTGATACGATATCGGTACACATAAAACTGATAGCTATTAGTCACAACACGTCGGCAGTGTATATCTTATATTTCTATCACTTCTTGTTTTTGAGGTATACGCCATTATTCAAACAGCATTTTAATAAAATAAAAGGGCGGGATTATGTCTTCAAAGAGGCGGATTTTTCACACCACAACAAGAGACTAGCTACCTTGTAATAAACGTACCAAAAAATGGGACGTGTTAGAAAAATATGTCATATATCGATACGTATGGATGAATAAATAGGCAAATATAGAATGGGTACTTAATTTATTTTATAGCACAGTGTAATGTTATATGAGTAGTAGTTTCAATTTTTGTATGTGTACTGTGAAAAATAAGAAACTGAATATTCTAAACCAAATTTACTATGGAAAATGTTGATTAGACAGGAGTTTAATAAAATGGAGAATTACTACCGGAAAAACTCTAAAGACGTAAAAGAAATCTACAGTCCTTTAAAACTGTAGCTCCATATTGGGCCGGATTACAAATGTAAATGTCTGTAGTGGGCGTGTACTACAGATAAAGCAACAGAAAAAAATAAGTTACAAATTTTGCATGTTCTGTGCCCAATATACGTATTGGTAAATAGTTTAGAAATAGTTTTCACTAGGAATTAGTCTAAGTACGCACGACTAAATCATAGCTGCCAACATTCTAATTAATCTTTCGCAGTACTGTTAGTACCCGATCCTTCTTCTACGCTACTTTATTTTTAGAGTGATTCTCTCCAAACGTAATTAAGATTCAATAAGAAGAAAAATACTCTAAAAAAAGGCTGGTGTGAAAAATAAGGCGAGTACTAACACTACTACGGAATATTAACTAGAATGTTGACAGTTAAGCCAAAGACATACCACTAATTTTAGAAAATAATTTTATTTTTATTTAAGTAAACGATTTTTATCAATAATGTGCCTAATTGAATTGTGGCGATAGTTTTCCCAGGTCAAATCAGGCTTTATTACATTTCTGAAGTTAGGAAAAATATTATGGAAAAATTTTATTATGTTTTTAATATCTGAAAAACATTTCAGGTAGAATAATTATAATAAGTTATTCAACATGTTACATTTATAAAAAAAAAAAAAAAAAAAAAAAAAAAAAAAAAAAAAATGCTGTGAAATACAAATATTATATAAAATAACATTGTACCATTAACAGAAGTGTGGTGAATAATGCAGCAAAAATGCTTTTATAGTCTTATCTCATATTCACGTGAGTTTCACTGAAAACAGTGGAAAACTTTAACGACTACATGGACGAACTCATCTTGGGTTCGAACCTGACATCGCCTGTCTATCAGATTAGACAGCATAGACTATCGGCCACTGCCTAGACAAAATTATTAAAGGAATTTCATTGATTAGCAAAAACAACCATTTAATACAAAAAGCATTTCTTTGTTATTTATGTATGACTTTCTATTTTTATATAGGTATACTTTATAAGGCTAAAAGTCTGGTAAAACAGAGTATATAAATTTATATTTTATAAAAAAAAATTTCTTTTAATTACATACGTTATTACTTTGCTATAGCATAAATTGTACAAATTACTTACTGCAATTTATTTTTGTAAATTTGCTGGATAATTAATTTATTTTTCTTCAACTAAATTATTGTATTTTACTGATGAATATTTATCTATAGCAGTCGCAGACTTGTCAAATTTTATATTAACTCCTTTAAATTGTTAGAACCCACCATTTTTTACACGCCGTAATTTTTGTAGAGAAGTTTTGACAACCATTTAATCGTAATTAAAAACTGGAGATAATCACTTTACGAAGAAAAGTAGTGCAAAGAGGCAGATACTAACAATTTTAAGGAATAAACTAGAAAGTTGGTATGTCTATATAAAACTGTAATTTCATATTTGTTAAAACAATATCACAGAGGTCGTACTCCCCGCCTTTTCTTTTCAAGACATTTTCAGAAATGAGAAATTTCCGCTTTTTTTTACCACTATTTTTGTACAATAATCTCTATCCTTTTTAATCACGACACATTACTATAAAAATACCAAAAAGATTTCTATATGAAAATAGTGTTCGCAAAAAAGGCAGAAATTGCCTTTTTCCTAAAGATGTTCTCGAAAAAATAGCGGGTAGTATGACCCATGATAAATAATTTTACCTTGTAAATAACTTTTAAATACGTCTGCATTCATTTATAATTACAAAAAAACTTAGGATATACAGAGGGTGTTCGCACATTTTTTAGATGATTTTGATGGAGTATACAGAAAACATTACACTCATATTTCGTGTTTTAAATGTTCAGTTTGATAGTCCTTGTTCTTAACTATCATTCTACATCGTAATTTCCATGATAATAATGCTTTTTGTAATATCGGAAGAGTTATTTTGTTCCATTCCTCTTCAACGGCTTTCCAAAGTCCACAAAGCGTTGTAGGCTCGCGTTTGGATAAGGCAGATTTTAAGAGTCCAAAAGCATAAAAATCCATTAGTGATACATCAGGAGATTTAACCCTTTGCGGCGCAAGACAATTCGGATCACTTAAATTATACTGCCACCGGAATTCATGAACTAAATTAAACTAAAAGAAATTTTAAATTTTAAGGTTAAAAAAAAACCGGCCTTTTCCGATATGTTATAAACATAAATTTTTGCTAAAAAATTTCCGGGGTGAATTTTTGCAGCTGGATCTTAAATTTTGCGTCCTCGCAGCGAGGACAGCGCGCGTTAAGGGGTTAACAGGAATATCAGTGAAGGGTATGGTTTTAATTCCCGTTTCTTGTTCCATTTTTTTCTAGAAAAGCAACTGTAGATTGTGATATGTGGCTGCTTGCTTTATCTTGATGCAGTTCAACGGACTGATGGCATTGTAGATATAGATCTGTAATTTCATATTTAAAAACTGGAGTTAAAATATGTTCTTGATAGTATTTAGAGTTGATTTTAACATTTTTCTCAACATTTTTTTACCTTTATCTTGCCTTTGTATGAAAAACCACCGACAATCATAAATCCTTTAGAAAAAACTTTCTTTTGATTCTTTGAACCATATAGCAAAATTTCTTTCTCCTCTTTCATGATAATAAATTGACCTTTTTTTTTTTTTTTTTTTTGTAATCACTTATATAGACCCAAGCTTCATCTATTGCTACGATATTTTTCTATTTTTTTCCTGATAAATGTTTTTCATAAAGAGTTCTGCAGTCTGTTCTATTCGTAAAGAGCAGAAACGTATCCTTCCATCCATTGCTTTTTAAAAGCGTCATTTTGCATGTAAAAAAAAATTCTAAATATCAGACTATAAATAAAACTTCCAAAAATACAACTGTTGTGAAAATAAGATTTTCCATGCAAACGATTTTTTCTTACTGAGAAATAAAATCGTCTAAAAAATGTGCGAACAGCCTCTGTATTACAGGGGTCGTACCTTTTTTCAGGACCCCCTCAGGAATAAAATATTTTTTAATTTATTCCTACCACTATTTTTATGCAATAATCTCTACCCTGTATAATCATGGCACAATACTGTAAATATATCTAGAAGTATTTCTGAATAAAATTAGTGGTGGCGAAGAAGGTGGAAATTTTTTATCTTTGAGAGTATCCTGAAAAAAGAGCGGAGAGTACGACCTACGATATTGAAACAGATTGTATGAAAAATTTTCCTACATTTAATCTGAAATAGAAATTAAAATATTATACTACAGATAAAAGAAATTTTGTTGTAAATTAATGTTAATGCTAACCATTAGCTTCTGTATAATATCAATAAGTTTGTTTAATATTTATTTTACATAAATTAGCTAACAACTTATTAATCAGATGAGATCAAAAACAATTATATAAAAGTGCGCGTGTGTATATTTTCTATGGAAAGCTTTCCATAAAATCATTTCCACTTCTATAACACGAAAAGGTCATTAGCTAAATATTTTAACATGTAATCATTCACTGTGAAAACATTCAAAGAAAATTAACTAACGCATTATATATTCTAAGTTAAAACATTTTATCTTAAACTTTTGAAGTGTTCGCATTCTAGTCGCAAAATTGCCATAAAGTTTGCAATATTGCGTAATTAAACCTAAATAACCATAAACAATAATTAATTTAATTAATTTATGGAAATTGATGTATGCTCTTTACTAGTGTAACATATCTATATCTGGTATGATTTATGTATTTTTAATTTCAACTTTATTCAGATACACAATATATGTAATAAAACAAAAATAAGCTTATGGGAAATTCTAAATTATGCAAAACTTCCATAGCAAACAATTTTTCGAAATCGACATAATTTTAATTATCTTGACACTTAGTCGAAATTTGGCAAAATTCACCATTCTTTTGTTTTGCTATAACATATATGAGTAATTTATTATCTTTGCCCTTCAAATTTTAGGATGTTTTGACTTGCATAAATTTTCATTTGTAAAAACAAAACGTGATGGAAATTCGAAAATAGCTTACTCTAGTTAGCAATTCGTAATATTTTCATTTATGTAATTGTAGATTCGTAACTTACACGTAATTATTCAGTTTGAAAATTCATATTCGGAGATATATTATTTATTCATTATACATAGTTTAAGTTTCGTGTACAAAACAAACATTGTTAGAGAATTAACTACGTTTATACATACATAACTTTTTTTTTATATAGGTCTTTTGTTCTGCATTTTTTCGCCTATTTTATTTCAGATATACAGACGTACGAAAATTACACTGTTTACTAAATTTTGATGAAGTATTTACCAATTCATTCAAATAAAGTTTTCTACATTCATATAACCATTAAAAAAATGGCTCTAGCATAGCTGCCAATAGTTCTTATTTTTGGATACGTTTATCGTTTTATAAAAATTTTCACCTTTTTTAATTAGAGAAATCTGTTAAAAAGGCTATAAAAAATGTCTATAATAAAACACCGGTATCCAAAACTCGGAATGGTTGGTAGCTATACTCTAGTATGTGCAATAGGATATATGTGCAATGAAATTAAAGAAATATACAACTCATGGATATAAAGTAAAATTTACAGTGACTATCAGTAATTATTTCAGAAGTTGGATGACAAACTATGATTAAATTGATCAAACAGGGAAGCCACAGACGACTTTTTACTTGCTTCTATAATCAATAGAAGAAAGTATTGGATTCGTAAAAGCTTTCGGTTTTTGACAGATTTACACGTTTTGAAAGGTCTAGAACTCGATTTTGACATTTTTAGAAAATATCTGTCTGTCTGTGTGTGGGAGTGGGGGGGGGGGGACAAAAACTTTTTGGCAATTGTATATCCAGAACTACTGCTCAGAATTGTATATAAATTTATATGTAGATGAACCTTGATCAAAATTAGTGCCTGTCAACTTTTTGTGTCAACAGCTCAACAGGTGGCGCTGCTATACAGCGATTTCCGCAATTTAAGATGAGGTTATATCTCAGGTTCTATTGCATATTATCAAACAAAACATAATACGTAAGAAGTTCATTATGAGACATTACGCTGATTCGGTGTGAATTCTTTATCAGCCAACAAGTGGCATGCTATACAGCGATTTCCGCAATTTATGGGAGGGCTATATCTCAGGAACTACTGCATAGAATTGCATTTAAATTTATATGTATATGCACCTTGACATAAATTAGAATCTGTCAACTTCTGGTGTCAACTGCTTAACAGGTGGCGCTGCTACACAGCGATTTCTGCAATTTAAAAAAAGGCTATATTTCTGGTTCTGTTGCGTATAATCAAACAAAACTTGATATATGAGAACGCCATTATGAGATATTATGTTGATTCTAGTTGGATGCTTATAGGCCAATAGATGGCGCTGCTATATTGGAAATTTCCTCGATAACGGGAAAGCTATATCTCATCTTGTATGGCATATAACTGTACGAAACTTGATATGTGAGATAACAATTATAAAAACGAATTTTTTAAGATGTTATTTATAGACAATAAAACTGTCTTTTTTTTCTGGATAATTAGCGTTAGTTTTCTCCAATATGAAAATAATTTGCATTCATCATGTTAGATAATTTTAATAAATAATATCTTTATTAAATTATTTGCCCTTAGTGAATTTGTATAGGAAAATATAGAAGAAAGTCTTGTGGTGGCCACAACATACTAGTTTTAATTATTTTTGTTCCGCTATTTCCATTTATTGCATTTCGTGATTTTAAAACTGTCTGGAAAAAATACGAATTAAAAAACTTCTAACTCTATTTGTTTGACATGTGGAATTTGTACAGAAGTGCTGAAAAATTTAACCTCGACCGATAATTCTAAGATTCTAAGACGGAAGGTGGTCGCTCACCACTTTGCAGCAGTTTTGAGCGATTTCAACCTTTAGAGAGGGACTCTGATGGCACTGTGGAGATTCAAAAGAGCCCGTGTCTAAAGATTAAACCTCCTCCGTTGTTTATTGCATAAACAGAAAAGAAAAAAAAAATATAGAGGTCACCAAAGCAGAGCTTTTACATGACAGAGGGCGACAAGGTAACAAGAGATAAAACACACCAAAGAAGAAGGGGGGGGGGGAAGAAAATACACAGGGCCGCCTGAGTGGAAACTCGAACGCGACAGTGGGCGGCTAGAGGAAAAAAAAAAATGAATATCATGCCTTACGTTTTGTTAGAGGGACTGGACCTGTGGGCTTTTTTTTATGAAGTTAAATTAGAGACATGCATTAAGTGGTTAAATATATTTGTTAGTTTATGACGAAGGAGCTTTCGGTTAATTATCTTAAAAAGCCAGTCAGAAGGTTTATTGATGGGGTTAATAATGCGACAGTCGAAAGTAAGTGGACAGGAGTAGTAATAATGGTTGGGAGAGCCCAAGGTCCCGCACTCACATTGGTCTGAACGTCGGCGATGGAATTTATGCAGGTAGGTTTTAAAAGGACCATGCAAAAAAACTGCATAGAGATTTCAACAGCAGACATCATCTCGGATCACACTTGAGAACAGAACTTATCAATAAAAACAGAAGTGTTAGCCGACCAACAATACTTGTTCCAGAAGAGAAATGATGAAATAAAAAAACTATGGAAGGTTTCTTTTAAACTTAATCTGTTGTTAGCACGAGAAAAAAAAAATTCCCTTTAAATACTTTTCTTTGCAGTCATGGATAAAAGTTGTGACATTTTGGATAAAAGCTGTGACATCGCATACAATGCGTAGTTTAGCATATTTGTTCATTATACGAACGAAAATTTTGATATTGTGGAAGAATTTATTGATTTTCGCTAACTAGTTTTAACTACAGGTGAGGCTATTTTAAATAGCTTAAAAATGTAATTGTAATTAACAAAGTAGAGTGGGCAATATTAGATAGATTTTCCACAGATAGAGCACTTTGCACGGTTGGTAGGATAAAAGGATTTTGTTACTTTGCTGGAAAACAAGGAGCATATTTTGCCAAGGATTTAAACCTGTCTTCCGTTGTATCTCGCTGTATCAACAAAACACGAGTTCGAGTTCCGAACTGACGACGATTTCGTGAGCTTTTACCGGAAGAAACGGAAGAGGATGGCGAGTTACTCCTTCAATGTAGTGTGCACTAACTTTCCAGAGGAAGTGAATTCAAGAAATTGTACTATTTGAGGGAGTATTTTTTTAAATATCTGGAAGAAAAGAATAAACTGTCCAGTGAGGTGCGTGCTACTAAAAAATTTAGATTAGCTATGGGATTTAACTTTTCACACCTATATTTTTGGGCATTTAAATAATGTAGCTTCAAGATTGGCTAGGGAAACGATTGTATTTTTCTAACCTAGTTGGTTTTATATCTTCTTTTGTGAACAAACTTCTGCCTTTTTCTCTTGATTTTGAAGAAAAAAGATTAATACGTTTTTTGTTAATACAGGAACTAACTTTGGAAGTCAATGCTGCGAACTATGATAGATTTTACTAAAATGTATTACGCATTTTGCAAGATTCACTTAGTGCTAGGTTGTATTATCTTCAAGATGATAAAAAAAAAAAAAAAAAAAAATGCTGATTTTTCCACAATTTTCTTTTTTTTTTCTGCAAGACACTAATTGTTGCCCACCGGAAATCGAAATCAAAATTATTGACCTACAGCACCATACTACACTCAAAAGCAAGTATAAGGAAATTATATCAACTGGAAGTGATCTGAATCATATTGAATTTTGGAAAATTGTACCAACAAGTAATTTTCCAGATTTACACAGTTTAGCAGTCAGATATTGTTGTAGGTTTTGATCAACATATGCTTTTGTAACAAATGTTTTCTATTATGAAACACCTCGTAATATTTATTGAATATTGTGTAAGTACTCGTCTTTTTTATTTTATTTATTTATTTATTTATTTATTTTACACCACTTCCCTTTTAGAGAATTGTATAGAATAAGAAGTAAAGAATAAGGAAAAAAAGCTTTTAAAACTTAGTGGTGGAAAAAAAGAGTGGGTATTAACAGCACTCCGGAATAAATTATAAATATTAAAAGGTACTTTGCCAACATTTAATGTATTCCAGAATATTCTTAGCCCCGCCTTTATTCAATACCACTTTTTTTAAAGAGTAATTTTTTCTTATTTTATAGTAGTGATATACTGAAGAAAAATACTCTAAAGTGGTGCGAGAAAGAGACGGGGATAAAAATTCTCCGGAATAAATTGAAATGTTGGCGACTATGCCAGATATGTTATGAGCATAATAAAATCAAAATATCGTTACAAATTAACTGGTATGTGCCTAAAACACCTCATTTTGTTTGCATGTTCAAGAGCTGATCCTAATGTAGATAAGTTGGTGAAAAAAAAAAAAAAAACTACAAATTCAAAAGCCACATTAATTAAGTTCTTACTGTTTAGTAATTATTTCGAATTAAATGTTTCAGGTTATTCATTTTTTTTATACATAATCTAACTGATTGAACTTTTGAAAATGTTCATTATTAATAAAACTTATATTTCCATTTTGGTTTTATTTATTAACTTTTTAAATCTTCACTACGAAGTGTTACATGGAGAAAAAAAGTTCTATTTGCATAAAAATCTCATAATCAGACAATAAATATTTTTTTTTTCACATTTTTATATTTTTTAGCATATTGGAAAAGTTAGAAGTGGCACGCATATATTTTTACTTTCCGAACATATGTGTAAGGAAAGTATTGTAATCATGATTTGCGAAATGCATTTTGCAGCTGCGTAGCTCAAAAACGAATGGTCGTAGAATGTTGCAAAATTATTAGGTCGTTGCAAAAGTTCGTGCGGATGTGGATCATTTTATTGCCTCCAAAGACGAGAGCTTCTATCGCCGTAGTATACATTTGTTACCCAAAATATGGGCAAAGGTTGTAGAAAGTAATGGAGAGTATTTTGATTAAAAATTGGCATTTGATTTGATGTCTTTTTATGAAATGAAGCAATAAAAAGCCGCACGAATTTATGCAAAGACCTAATATATTTGTGACTGTCATGACGTATAGTTATACACCCCCAACTGTTCCCCTTTTAGAGATAACTACGATTTTACACGATTTTTCGTGATGTATGCATGAATGTGTGTATTTGTATGTATGAGTGAGTGAACACGATAGCGTCTAAACACTTTGTTTTTAATGAGATGAAAGTTGCAACGTATATTATAGGTAACCATAGCATGAACTGTATATATTTTGGTGAATCCAGCGCTCATAGTTTTTTTTTTTTTACAGGGACACAGAGAAAAGTTCTTTATTATTATGGCCTATAGACTCAAATTATTTAAAGTGCGATAGCGTCTAAATGCCTAATTAGATTGAGCTGAAAAATTAAGTACATGTTAAAGGTAGCCGTCGCACGAACTGTGTAGATTTTGGTGAATATAGAATTTACAGTTTATTTACAGGGACACACAGAAGAATTCTTTATCATTATGGACTCTGGGTTCAAATTATTTAAAGTGAAATATCGTCTGAACCCCTAAACGCCTTATTCAAATAAACTGAAACTTTATATACATATTATAAGTCACCGTCGCATAAACTATATAGTATTTGGTGAATCTAGCATTTTTAGCTTTTTTACAGGGACACAACAAAAAATTCTTTATCAGTATGGCCTAAGGGTTGAAATTATTTAAAATATGATAGCATCTAAATAACTTATCTGATTGAGCTGAAAATTTATATACATTTCATAGGTCGCCGTCTCACGAAATGTATAGATTTTGGTGAAGTTAGCATTTATATGTATTTTACAGGGTGACAACGAAAAATTATTTATCTGAACTACGGACTCAAATTCTTTGAAGTGCAATAGTGTTAAAAACCTTATTCGATTTAGCTGATTTATTTGAGACTTCTCTGACTTTGATTTATTTAAACATTTATTTAAACAACCGACAATTATTTTATGTTCGGAAAGTCAAATTGAGTTACTCTAGAATTATTATTATTATTATTATTATTATTATTATTATTATTATTATTGTGGCACTCTTTTCGAAAAATTTGGCTACCCCTGTTTTAGGATCTCCTGAGTACATTTTTGCTATTTTTACGGTGATCTATGAATGCGTGTGTGTGTGAACACGACGACGTCTAAACGCTTAGATCGATTGAGCTGAAAGTTCGTAGATATGTTATAGGTTACCGTTGCACAAACTATATAGGTTTTGATAAGTCTAACACTTATAATCATTTTTACAGGGATACAAAGAAAAAATTTTCTAACAATATGGTCTATGGACTTAAATTGTTTCAAGAGAGATAGCGTCTAAAGTCCTAATTAGACTGAGCTAAAATTCGATAGTTTTGTTATAAGTCACTATCGCCCGATTAGTATAGATTTTGTTGAGTCTTTCACTTATAGTTTATTTACAGGGACACAAAAAATTCCATCCTTTATCCTTATGGACTATGAACATTAGTTGCCAAAATTTTAATTTATTCCAGAGCATTTTTAGTCCCGCCTTATTACGCACCACTTTATTTTAGAATATTTTTATCCAATATAATACCCCTACGATAAAGTAAAAAAAAAAAAAAAAAAAAAAAAAAAAAAAGTAATATGGAATAAAGGCGGGGCTAAAAATGCTCCGGAATTAATTAAAATGTTGGCAACTCTGACCATAAATTGTGATGTGGAAAAAATTATATCTGCACCGGTAGTGGTAGTGGTGAGGGTGTAAGGTTTAATAGTAAGTATCTGCATTAGAAACATAGGACTGAGGAATAATGCCATCCGTGTGGGTCTTTCTAAAAGTTTCGGAGAAAACCCTGAAAAACTCCGAACGGCTCGACCAGCTAGCTGATTTTGTATCGGGCTCCTTCCCTCCATTAGCCTTGACAACCAACGGTTTTTCGACGCTGGTGGACACTTCATCACTGAAAGATTTAATATAAATAAAATCAAACAAACAATGCTTTGTAACTATGAAAGTTCTAATTGGAAACAGGAGAATTATTTTTTTTTATATACTAGTATATAAATATAACGTATAGAATAAGAAAACTGTTTAAAATTAAATTAAAAAAATTATTGACAAAAAAAAAGGGGGTTATTAAATTCTGGAGATTTTTCTAAATGAAATTATATATCCAGGACAAACACCTTAAAAGTTACTATTAGCCAAAGTTTGGATTACCTAATTGTAATCGTTTAATGATTAAAAAAAAAAATATATATTTTTACATGAAAAATAGCAAACGTTTTTACCATACAAACACCTTGTTTATTTTTTTTTTTTTTTAGACATGATGACTAACTATACAAACATTAACCTTTTTTTTTTTTTCCTTGTAATTTTTTTTTTTTTTTTTTTTACAAATCTCACTCTTATTTAAGATTATCGTGAATTTAAATTTAATTAAATCTATATATAATAGTTTTAATTTTAAAATTATTATGTTAGAGGCGAAACATATTTTTAAAATGTAAAGATTAATGTCATTTATCGACATTATTTCACAAATTGTATGAAATATTTTTATAATAAAGAGTTTCTGCAGCAAAATCTATCGATAAAAAATATAGAGTTCTTTCAATTACTCACTTTCTTTGAAATTCTGTTACTCCACTTCAAAGTTTTATAATTCCTTCTAATCTTTCATTTTTCTCCAATATTATGATTATTAAAAGGAAATAACGAAAGCAATGCTGTTTTCTCATGATAAGAAGATTAAATGTAGGGGAAATTAAGGTTTGAAAAATGAATGTTTTTATGAATTATCAAGTAGCAGTCTTATTGATGCATTTATTTGCGGAATAAAGATAAAAGCTATAGTTTTAAAATTTGTTTGTTTAACAGTATTTGCATTTAGTCTTTTGAGGTATGTGCGAAACATCATTCTTTGTACGTGCTTTTTGCTTTAATTGCACAAATACTTGGGGGGGGGGGGCGAAAATTTCTTATGCATGTAAATATTTTTAATAAAATTAAACTTTGTGTAAAGTCATGGCTTTTGTTAAAAATTATATTTAATAATTTTTTCTCTTTCAGCCAAGGCACAATAGATTATATAACATCACGTCAGCAATGCAAACTTATAGTGATATATTATTAATAATTAGGGGAGAGTGAGGATGAATGGGATATTTTTCATATTTTTATTGATAACGTCGGCCATATGTAATTCAAAATTTTGCAGCATTGCTCATAAGTACACTTCAGTAAACAGTTACATGTAAACGTACTTACTTTAATAAAAAGTTATCATTTTTAATTAATAATAATTTTTTTTACATGCATATGCATTGTCCCATTCATCCCCACATATGGGGATGAATGGGACAGGACTGGAGTTAACAAAGAAAAGAAAACAAAATGGAAAGTAAATAAATTTTTAAAGTTAAATTGGTTTATGTGATTTTATTACACACTATGAATTCACTGAAATTAACATAAACTGATGTATTGACTCAAATTAACATCAAAAGACAAAAGTCCTTTGGTTCGTGCAGTTCCTAGTGCTCTAGGCTTTGGTAATTTAATCTAATAAGACCTAATATAAAAATAAATAAATAAATAAGACACTAGAAAGAGATAGATCATTAGAATAGAGTACAAATTATCCAGATAAAGTTTTGTTTTCGACTAATCGGGAAAACCAACATTCTATTCTGGATTACATTAATAATCACCAGAATTTATTTAATTAGCTTGATTGAAATTGTGATTTTAATCAAATTATTATTAGTTTATTTATTTATTTATTTTAATTATTGAATTAATTTGCATTGAATATTCTAACTTATATTTTTTTAATCATAACTATTATAAACAAAAATCAGAACAATTAATTTCAATTTTTTTTCTAAGTTCACAAAATTAAGAATCCTGATAATCAATATGGCTAATTTACGTTTTAATATAATTCCTGTGTAAAATTTTAAATTAGTACATAGTTGGGAATGTCCCATTCGTCCCCATTTAATCTGTCCAATTCATCCCAACCATCACATGATCATATAAAACAGGAAATAGGCTTAATGAACAATTTTCAATATTCTTCTTGAATATCATAAACACAATAAAATATTGTGCCTTTTCACCATAAGAGTTATATTAATTTTAAGCAAATAGTTAATTTCTTAATTACTACCTAACTGAATCAGTAAAAACTTACTTTGGCAGCTGAAAAAGACACTTTAATTTTTTTCTGCCCTTCTATGAATAGCACAATTCTGAAACGACACTTGATTAATGACCTCAGTGCTGCCATATATCAGAAAAATTGTCAAGTTTCCGGTGCTTGCGAAACATAAAAATTTTGCTATTGTCCCATTCATCCTGCGTCCCATTCAACCCCACTCTCCCCTACCACTAATTTTGATGAAAGATGTATGATATCTATCAGTGTTTCAAACCGTACGGTAATATTTGCCAATATTTATATTTTTTAAATTGGGTTTCACAGCAGTTTTTTTTTTTTTTTTAATATTTCGCATTAATTTTCCGCAGTTAAATAAAATGAAATTTATTTTGGATGGATGGTTTTTTTTACGTTGCACTAGTGCGGTGCAATGGGCAATTGGAGATGGCCTGGAACTTACCCCTAGAGGTCGTCCGGAGACATGCCATCACAATTTTGATCCTACACGGAAAGGATAGCTCTCCCGCTTCGGTAACCCCCAGAGGTATAATTTTTGATGGGAATATGAAGGACATTGCGGGCACGACAGATTTTATGTGCACCAGACACCACTAGTGTACACGACGGTTTTTCGCCGGCTCGAGTACTTTCGCTATATTTTTAGAGAAACTTTTTATATTAACTTTCGTCCATTTAAGATCTCCAAGTTCACACTACCAAATAATTCTGGTGTAAAGTCTTCCCGAAAATCGGAAAAATTTGGCAGCTATGGTGCACGATAATTATCGTACGGTTGGCAATGCTGATATATATGGCATTCGATTCTGCAACTATGCACTCAGACAAATATTACAAATAAAATTTAGTGATAGGTATTGAGCACAAAAGCATCTACAAGTTGGCAACATTGTATAACGTCACAATGTTCATCATGTATGCAGAGTCTGATTATAACCAAACCACGCTACAACCACTGTTTTTAATTATATTTTTTAGCCTATACATAATAGAAGTTCCGTGATTCAGTTAGCAAATTATCTTTATTATAAATTAGTGGTGTCGAATATTCGAGTTTACACATTGACAATTACACACCACTATTTTATAAAAAATAATTATCTCCTTATTCTAAAGAGGATTTTTTGTTTCTTTTAAACCTAAAGTATTTGTTAAAAAATAGTTGGTAGAGTGTATCCCGGTTTTAATCAGGCCCTGGTAGGATATTTAAATGTGAACATTGTCATTAGATACCTATATTTTATAAAAATAATTGTCTCCTTATTTATCGAAGGATTATTGCTATTAAAGTTTATGTTTTTATTTAAGTTATAATAATTATTATTATCATTATCATTATTATTATTATTATTAAGAAATTAAAAAAAAAATTTAAAAAAAAAATTGTAAAAGTGTGCCCCGGTCTTAACCAGGTCCTGCTGTAGACTAAAAATTCGCAAGCGTTATGAGATGTATGAGAGTTAAAAAAAAAAAAAAAATTAATCTAAGATATTGTGAAGTTAGCATTTTCTCACTTTTCCAGAGTGTTACACACATGCTCTTTTTCCCCGCCGTTATATTTTGTAAAAAGATATACGTTATCATTCAATTATTATTTTTTTTTTAAATTAGAATTAATGGTAATACAGCTCATTAAGACCAGGGCATATTCTATACAGAAAAATAGTATTTTAACTGCTATTTTGTAAAAAAGTAGTTTTTGGTTTACATTTGGTAAAGATTTCCTTCTTAAATAAAGTGATAATTATATTTATAAAATGGTTGCGTCCATTTGACGATGAACAAATTCGATTCTCTGACAACTTTATATTTTGTAAAAAGGAACTCCTAATGAATGCCTAGAATTTCTATTAAAAATAAGTCGTAAATTATTGTCGAAATGTAGTAATTTAATTTTAGGCATAAAATCCGTAGGTACGATAAATGAGTTTTACACCAGACAGTTTAATTAACAAGCAATATTACCTCTCCACGAGGTATTTCTTTGTAAAATACAGTTTCAGAGCTGCCAACCAAATCCGGCAAATTGTTAGTACCGCCCCTTTTTCTACACCGCTTAATTTTAAGAGTAATTCTCCTCAAATAAATTTACGATGAATGAAAAAAACAAATACTCTAAAAATTAAGTGGTGTAGAAAAAGGGGCGGTACTAACAATTTGCCGGATTACGTTGGCAGCTCTACAGTTTATTCTGTTATTTAAAATTTCTAGCATAAAACGGATTCATTGTACCTGTGGATAATTCGGTGGAACTTACAGTAGTGTTAGAGTGACCCTGGCTACAACCAGTTCCTGTTATGTAGGATACAAAATGACTAAGCGTTATTGGATATATGAAAACTTTATTAAATTAATCTAAGATATTTTGCAAAGTAGTTAACCTTCTCTCATTTTTGCAGAATATTAGTCAATTATTTTTTATTTGATTATTATTATTCTATGCAATAAGAAATACCTTACTTTAAAATTAATTTTTACAAAATATAGCTATTTGGAAAATTAGTGGTAATAGAACTTGATTAAGACCGGGGCACACATTCACCGCTATTCTGTAACAATTATTTTTGGTTTACAATAGATAAAAATTCCTTGTTAAAAAAAATTATGACTTTTTTTTTTTTCAATTAGTGATGCCAATTCAGTGTTATGCAAATTTGATTCTCTGATACCACTCATTTCATATAAAAATTAACTCTTAATAAAACCACGGAATTTCTGTTAAAATAAGTCAGAAATTAATGTTAAAAAGTAACAGTCTTAATCAGGCCCTGGGTAACTAAGCAAACTGTGAAATCTCATAAATATTAAAAAACACGCAGTTATATTTTGTTAAGCCTTTTACATAAATGCATTTGCTTCATAAGTCTGTAGTAATTGTTGTGACATCATTATCAACCCCTACATTCAAGACTTGTCAGCCTCAACTCAAGATTCGATGATAAAATATCAAAATTGTATTGTCAAATACTTACAGAATTAGAACAATAACAGAATATATTTCATAACATGTATTCTAAACTAAATATAATACTATTTCCACATTTCTGTTGTTTTATCTTGCTCACAGTAAATTTTATTTGATTTTTGGAGAAACTTGGTTGTTTGCATGCACTATTTCATCAGTATTTATAAGTACATTGTTAACATTTTCCAATAAGGTTTTGAAAAGTGTTAATGCATACCTGCCAATATTTTAATTTATTCCGGAGTACTTTTAGCCCCGCCTTTATTTCGCACCACTTTATATACAGAAAATTTTTCTCTGATATATAACTTCGGTCAAATAAGAAAAAATTACTTTAAAAAAATAAGTGGTACGAAATAAAGGCGGGGCTAAAAGTACTCCGGAATAAGTTAAAATATTGGCAGTTATGTTAATGACTTTGATTTGTCTGTCTATCTGTCCGCGCTCTAACTCCCGTAAATATTCATGGTATTTCTTGAAACTGATATGTGTTATTCAAGTTCATTATTGGATGTTCCCTATTGAAAATGGAATGAATACTTCTACTGGTTTGTGTACAAGGACACCCGAAATTATTCCAAAGCATTGTGTTCTATGGGGGGTACTTCTCGTGGGAGGTACTTGTATATATAAAACCCATTTTAATACCTTTTCTTTGCACAAAATTTAATTAAATTTAAATATGTTATTCAATTTCCCTATCGGGTGTTTTCTGCAGAAAATGGACCAAATACCACCACTAGTTTGTGTGCAGGGACACCCGAAAGTATTTAAAAGCATTGCATTGTGTGAGAGGTATTTCAATAAACTACATTTTAATAACTTTACTTTGCACAAATTAATAAAATTGAAGTATGTTATTCAGAGTCTTAAAACAATACTTTCTGTAGTATATAGTATCACTAGCATTAGATTTACAGGGCCACAAAAAATATTCGGTTACATTAAGGACGATTTTTGGAAATTTGCTATAATTGCATTTTTATTGTACATTAACCGCTTTTAACACTTTTTAACAATTTTTAAGTGTTAATTATAATTTCAATTTGTGTATCTGTCTGTCCGACTGTTCATATACCTATCTGTCCGTTTGCCTGCCCCTAGCGTCCGGAAGTATTTTCATAAATTTTAAAAAGTGATATATGCTATTCAAGTTTACTATGGAATGTTCCCTATTTAAAATGGTATTAAGAAGTCCTGTACAACTGGTTCGTGTACAGGGACACCCAAAAAAATGCCTGCATTGCATTTTAGTAGAGACGTTTTTATAAATATCATTTAAATAACTTTCTTCTGTGGAAATCTTAAAGAAATTGACATTTATTGTTAATATGCTAATGTTTTGTAAAGAATATAATAAGTTTAACCTTCAGATTTACAACGCTACACTAAAATATACTGATTCATTAAGGGCTGCCATTAAAATCTAAGGGCTGCACTCTATTTTACGTTAAGCATTTTTTACGATTTCTAGCAATATTTAAGAATGATTAGGAATTCAGTTAGTCTATCTGTATTCCTTTCAGTTCTTCTGTCTCTCCGTTGTGTGATAACGTAGGCAAAGAACAACGAAAGCTATACAATACAACAAATACATAGAGTTGGGTTAAAGTGTTAAAGTGTTGAGTTAAAACGTTACCAATCGATGCGTAACGCATGATTTTTCGTTCTTGTTTAAATGTGCTTTAAATATAGTTTATTATACATATGATATAACAATGATATAATGGAACAACAAAGAAAACATTTCTAAAGGAAATTCGCCATTAAATGATTTAGATAAACTTCAAATACTTTGCCTAAAATGCTGATATCCACAAGATATAGATTATTAGGTTTTAAATATTACATTTTAAACATGTAGATTGTAGATGCTTCATCATCAATTTTCTTCATGTTACATTGAAACTTTTTCTATTGTAAAATTAAAGATTTAAACAGGGTTTTCATACCTGCCAACATCCTAATTAATATTCCGCAAAACTGTTTGTATATACTCGCCCCTTTTTCCCACCATTCTATTTTTAAGCCTTTTTTTTTTTTTTTTTTTTTTTTTTTTTTTTTTTATGTAATTACGATTAAATAAGAAGAAAAATGCTCTAAAACAAGAGTGAACAAAAAAGCGGGCTAACAATTTTACGGAATACTACCGTAATTGTCTGTGTACAATCCGCAGGTTCAATAAGTCAGTTTTGCGATAGAAATTTTATTTGATAGAAAACGTTATATTTGTTGGAGTTGTTTCTTCGGAAGAGTATAGATTTTTAGGAGCTTTTTATTGAAACTGGATTTTGTCATCGCGTCTTCGTGTCACGTTAAAAAACAAGGTGCCTTCACTTTAAGGAAAATGTAAGCAAACTTTTACGTCGCTGGTTAGATCAGCTGGCTAGAACGTCATGTTAATAATGCGATGGTTGTGGGTTCGGTCCTCGAAGGCAGAAGTGTTACATTTTTGCAGGTAATTAATAGAAAAGATGTCAATAGTTAAAAGAAAACCTTTTGTGGTCTACGCAGTATCCTAAAAAATTTTGATTAGTTTTTTAAGAAGCTTTTTTTTTTTTTTTTTTTAACTAAAAAGCACAAAATAAAAATTAAAAAAAAAAAAAAAAAAACTGGAATATTTTTATCGTGGAGCCCTAAAACGCATAAAATAACATTTTATTCTTGAAGAGACATGCTATCAAAAAAAAAATATTCAACAATAAAAAAATTTTAAAGAAAAATATTTCATTTTTGCAAGAGATGAAAACTTTAAATATTCAAAATATTTTAAAAAAGCATTCGGTAACTTTTTTTTTCTGGTATATGTTAGATTTTTCTATTATGTTCTGTGACTTTTCTTGACTGTTCTTTGACTTAGAGCATCATGCTGATAATGCGATGGTTGTGGGTTCGATTTTCGAAGGCCGGTGTGCTATTTCTTTTTGCAGACAATTAAAAGAAAGGATGTCAATTGATTAAAGGAAACCTTTAGTTGTTTACACAGTATCCTAAAAAATTTTGATTATTTTTTTAAGAAGCTTTTTATAACTAAAAAGCACAAAATAAAAATGTAAGTAAAAAAATATTTTTTAATATTAGAAGCTTTTTATTGTGAAGCCCTAAAAAAGCATAAAATAAAAATTTATTGTGTTAAAGACATGCTATAGTGAAATAAAAGTTTCAAAGCTGATAAAATTTTAGAGAAAAATATAGATATTTCATTTTTGCAAGAGATGAAAATTTTTAAATATTCAAAATATTTTAAAAAGCTTTCAAGACCTTTGAAATTTATATCTTAACGAATAATTATACAAAAACTAATAACTAAGAATATTAGTCTCGAATGCTTTTAAAAATATTTTGAATATTTAAAATTTTTCATCTCTTGCAAAAGTGAAATATCTGTATTTTTTCCTAAAATTTTATTAGCGTTGAAACATTTCTCTACAGCATGTCTAAAACAATAAATTTTTATTTTATGCTTTTTTTTAGACTTCACAATAAAAAGCTTCTAATGTTTAAAAAAAAAAATGTTTTTTTAATTGAGTTTTTATTCAATTAAGTAAAATTTCTAGTGGAGAAATGACGTATCTTACCTGCGGATTATACAACGGATATTGCGGTAATTGTAATGTTGGCAGGTATGGATTTTACTAAGTTCGTTTATAGCATTCAGTAGCATTGATAAATACCAGTGAATGTATTATACAATAAAATATTTCCTTTTCTTACAAAATTTTACTAAATAATATGAAGTGTTTAAGGGCTCTCTATTCGTGTACCTCACTTATAACACTAGTGCCGAAAAAGAGGTATTATTATTTTGACAAAAAGCATTACTTTCCCCTTCCTTTAATTTTTAAAGTCTCATACAATCTAAAGAATGTTAGTACAGTCGTTTTAAGTAATGTATATAAAGGTATCTGATTAGCCTTATTAATTTTTAAACATCTACATTACGCATAAGCACATAATAATGTAAATGGTAGCACCAGATATACAACAAATTTACACTATCGCACGCAATCCAATCTCGCTGATCTGAGATTGAAGGTTTTATACTTATTTTTATTTAACTCTTTCAGGGGCAATTTAATTGCGCTCATTTAATATCGTAAGCTACTGGAAATTAAGAGTAAAATAAGAAAAAATGCGTTTTTTTTTTTGTTGTTGTTGTTGTTTTTTAATGAAATACAAAAGTAAAAAAATTATTTTCAAAAATTCAAAAATGGATTCTTGCAGTTGGAAATTAATATTAGGTGGTTTGTGTAATCACCGCCCTTTAAAGGGTTAAGTGTAACTATTTATGATAAGAAATGATTTGAAATTTTAGGCTGCTTCTCAAGATATCATCAAGGACTTAATAAAGAGAAAAATATAAAGTTTTCATATAAAAGTAAAGAGAATAAAAAACATATTAAATAACTAATAATAACCAAATATTTAAATAATTGTAAAAGTCATAGTTCCGAAGTTTCCAGTTTTTCAAGGGAAACTTCATAACAGAATTTTTTATAGTGGATTTCAGTTCATTTAATTGTCAAAATTACATATGAAAATTTTTTTTAGAAACTTTGGTGATAAATCTGAATTAAAAATTAGAAAGTTTGGCAGCTATGGTAAAAATCATGCGACGGAATATATTCACATCATTAGAAATAAAGAAACAAGTTAAACATTTTAGATCCTTAAGGAGTTATAACATACCGTAATTTACATAAGTCGTACCTTAGATAAACTGATTTGACATTAAATATATATATATATATATATATACCAGTAATAAGGCAGAACTTGTAAAATGTCTAGTTTATTACGGAAAATTGTTAGTACCAACATTTTTTTTTAATACATTTTTAAGCGTAATTATATTCTAATTTAATCATTATTGTATTTTGATAAAATTACTTTACAAAAAAAAAAAGCGGTGTGAAAAAAAGGGCGGGTACTAACAATGCTCGGGAATAAATAAGAAATATTATCAGCTATGTAGTAACAGGACAGCCACAGGTGACTCTTTTTTACTATTTTCGTACCACTATCTCCATAACATAACATTTATAATAAATTTATACAGGCAAAGAGCAGATTCACCTGCGAAAATATATTATATATTTTATTTTTTGAAAAAAGTTGTACTAAAAGAATGCAAAAAATGTCGCCTGCGGTAGCCCTATAATAATTATGTTTATACCGAGCACAAAAGTAATGAAATAAAATTTTTGGTGTAAAACGAGTGAATTTGGCCTGAGGCAAATATGCCGGAAACTATTGTCAGAGCCTGATTAAGGGGAAGCACACATTATCTCCGCTCTCACAGGAATATTTTTACAATTATTTTTTACTTCATGTCATAGAAATTCCACGCTTTGACGAGGAAATATTTTTTATAAAAAATGAACGGTGTAAAACAATCCAATTTACTCACCGT
The DNA here is from genome assembly GCA_963930645.1 of Salticus scenicus. Taxonomy (NCBI): domain Eukaryota; kingdom Metazoa; phylum Arthropoda; class Arachnida; order Araneae; family Salticidae; genus Salticus; species Salticus scenicus. The sequence continues at coordinate 259,325,905 of OZ005651.1, read as the reverse complement.
TATTAGACACCAGAATTCTTTTTAAATAATTTTTAATGAGAATTTTCTGTTTATTATAGGAGGAAAGTATTTGTTTAAAAATAACGGTGTAAGTATAAATAACGTGTGCTTCCCCCTTAATCAGGCTCTGACTATGGTACTGCTCAGAGTTGCCAATTTTACATTTTATTCCGGAACATTGTTAATACCGCGTTTTTCCCATAACAGTATTTAAAAAAAAAAATTTTTTTTTTCTTATTTAATCGTACTCACGTATTAGAGAAAATTAGTCTACAAAAATTGTAGTGTGAAAAAAGGCGGGTATTAACAACGCTACGGAGTAAATTAAAAATGTTAGCAATTCTATACCATTGAGTACCTGGTAGAACCGGACTCAGCATAATATTTTAAAGCTGCAATATTACTTAAATTTACATTGCTGCTAAAAAGTTTCAAAAACTGTTTAAAATTAAACAAGCTACTGATTTACGCTTAAAATAATACCAAGAAAGCCTGCACGCAACTTATTTAGTCTGAATTAAAATTAATTTGAAAGTGATGAATGAATCAAACCAAATAATACACGAAAGAAAAGCTGAGATAGGAGAGCATAACCTGAAATATTTTATAACGAAACTAATTATATAAATTAAATTCACGCCTGTCTTTTTTGGATATCAGGTTCGTTAATAATAATTTAAGTTTAGTAATTACTTTTAATATTTCATGAAATTCCCGTTTCACAACTTTTGTATTGCTATGAGAATTCATTTTTATAACTTTTATTTTTCTGAGCATGACAAGCAAAACAACAAAATATACTGATTTATTTTCCGTTGAATAAGTTTAAATATGTAGAAATTTATGTGAAAATAAGTCCGAAATAACTTTTTATATTTCAGAATAAAAAGGGGAGGTGTTTCATTTGCATGTTTCAGTATTTAATATGAAAACGGTGATTTATTTTTGAAATTTATTTTTCATTTTCTGTTTCTTCAATCTTTCTTTTTATTTCTATGAAAACTTTAGTAATAAAGAGGAAAATTAGTTAAAATTTCGTTAATTCGCGTTTAATACTTTCAGTTGATATCAAAATAAATATGTCCGTTGATATTTTACACTGAAATTTAGATGCATTAAAAATAACTTTAAAAGAAAATATAGTAACTTGAAAAATTACTGGTTTAATTCTTTAATCGTGTTTCTTTTTTTTTTTCTTTTTTCTTCTTCTTCTACTTCTTGTTTCAAATAAATTTCTCTTTTGCAGTATTTTCTTTCAAGACTCCTTTAAAATTGAGTGTTAACAACGGAATAAAAATCTTAACCGTGAAAGAAAAAAAAAAAAAAAAATTCATCTTATCTTAAATCGAATAATGCCTCATAACATGTCATTTGTGTTTTACGCGATAAAGTTAATCTCTACATCTTAATTACTTCATAATAATAATAAATAAAAAAAATCATACGGAAGCGTAAAAGATAAATGAGTATTTGAGGTTATTTAATAATGACTTTAATACTTCTAAGAGGAAAAGGTTTTAATGGATTTTTAACTGGTATTCTGGAAGCTTCTTAAAAAGCTTTGTTTAAGTGTAATTAATTATTGCATCTTTTGTCATCTGATGCGAGTAATGCAGAAATAAATAAGGCTCATTCATTTATGATTTTCCCGTTTAAGCTTTAATCAAGGCAATGTTACCCAAATAAAAATACAAAAATCAATTTATCTTCCATTAGTTTTCAGCTGAAGAGTCAGAATTTCCTCCTATAATTTTGAATATTTTTACTTTTTTCTGTATACATAAGAAGGAAGTAATGGATTTGTGAAAATTTTCGACCTCCAGTTTTTGATTGATTTACACGTTTCTAGACGTCCTGAACACGATCTGGCCGTTTTTAGAAAGTGTCTGTTTATGTGTGTGTGCGCGTGAGTATATCACAAATTTTTTGGATGCTGTAGTATTTCACGAACAAATGAACGAAATTTTAAAAGAATTTGTATTTAGTTGGACTTTGACATAAACTGGTGTTGATTACATTTGGTGATCAATTGCGACACTGTTGATGCTGTCATCCCATTTTTCATAAATTCTCATGTGGCAGTATAGGACAAAATTTCGTATAAATGTACATAATGGGAATTATTTCTAACGAATAATTATCAAATTAATAAAAATTACTGATAAGAGTAGTAGTAAAATAGGGGAAAATTATATGCATGTGTAGGAGCATCACTCCCTCTTTCCCTCAAGGGAGTGTAAAATTTCAATATATGTATCTTTCAAAAGAACTCGTCAACACTTTTAAAAAGAATGATTGAACCGTAGATTTCTGTTAATTTAAAACAAAATTATCGAATTTTTTCTATTTTAACGAAACGAAAAAAAAAAAAAAAAAAAGAGGAGGAAAAGAAAGAAAAAGAAAAAAGCATGTCCTGAAATGTTGAAACAAAATCGACTTTCTTTGGACATTGAGTATTAGGAATCTGTGAAAATAAAGTCGTTTACATTCATCACAGAAAATAATTTTAATAAATAATAATTTAAATAAATAATTTGTACTGCTTGAATTTGGATACGAAAATATAGAAGAATGTCTTGTGATGGACACAACATACTAGTTAGCTATTGTTTTGATAGTGTATACTCCTTCAGAATATTTTCATTTTATAAGCAATATATCTTTATTGAAAGGTTTCCAACTCTTACGCTTTTTGGCTACCGGTAATTCTTTACAGAATATTTTTATAATTTTCTGTAACATTTTTTTCACTGATTAATTAAAATAAAAGTTATGTTATTATTGTATTAAAACTGCTTGTTTAGTAAAATCAAGAGTCTTTTATTTTAAATACCAATATATTTTACAGTAAACCTGAGCTTTAACGGATTAATGAATTTCTGAAATTAAATAAAAAAAAAATAGTACAAAAAGTAGTTTAACAGACTTTAATATTTATCAAATTATCTTGATATTACAGATTTCAATATTTATCAGATAGTTATATCTTATCCATAAAAACATTTCTGTAAAAATTTGACTTAAAAACTTGAATATTCTTGCCTATGTAATATTTTATAATAAATAATAAGATATTAAACTCCAATTATGAAATTCATTAAAATATAAAATGTGAATCGTCTTTTTATAAAGCAAAAATATTAAGTTTAAAATGTATCATGTATCTATAATTTATGTTCTATTAAAATCATATTATCCAAATAACGAATTTAAGTGCTTAATAATAATACCCTAACAGCACACATACCATAGCACTTCCTTGAGATGTCCCTGGGATGTCTTTTTATCCACTGGATATTCTAAGGATGTCATTTGGCGAAAGTGTGCTGTTAGGGTAGTAAAGCATCTTATTTCTATTAATTAAGTTATATCCATAAAAAGACATATGTTAACCAGAGCCTGGACACACTCTCACAACTACTTTTCAAAAATTACTTTTAGTTTGCAATACACAAAAATTCATCGATGAACATTACTTATTATAAAAACAGTTGTTACCTTATTTTAGCGAGGAATTTTTGTCTATTATAAGCGAAAAATAATTGCTGCAAAATAATGGTATTTGTGTAAATCAGACTTTGTGTTTTAGCTCTAATTTTGACACAGTTTTTACATTTTTGTACCACTCTTTTCTAATTTTTTTATAATACCATGAACATTATAAGAGTTACCAACTTTCATAATTTATTCCAAAGCACTGTTAGTCTTGCTTTTTTTTATATATCACTTTTTTTTTTTTTTTGTAGAGTATTTTTTCCTTATTTTATCGTAGTTATGCATTGGAGAAAATTATTCTATAAATAAAGTGGCTTGAAATAAAGGCGAGGCTAGAAATACTTCGAAGCAGATTAAAATATTGGCAACTCTGATATTACTAAACAAAAATATTGATACATACTAAATTATAAGGATGGCAGGGATGGAACACGGGCGCAAGATTCACACCGGTATTTGTTTAAGAAATTTTTCTACCCATAATATCGTTGATTTAAGAAGTAGAAAATTTTGTTATATTAATAAAGGTATGAATTCTGCGTTCGAGTTGCCATCCCTCGGATGGTCTAAATAAAAACACACCATTAAGAGGTTAGTACAGGAGAAAAGGCATAAAATTATGCTTTACAATGTGATTGTGATTCTATACGCCAAAAGTACACGAACTTTTCTATACAAATGATTAAAAAATTAAGTTTCTTTATTTCTTTATTTCTTAATGTTATTCATTTATTTATTTATTTTAGTAAATTCTTTTTGCGTAGTAATCTATCGTTAAATTAACTTTGAACATCCGGTTAAATATTTAATTACTTTTTTTTTTCATTAAATTATAAATTTGTGAGGTTACAAGTAGTTTTCGTAGGAAGTCCAAAAGCGAGGTTGCGAAATTGTCGAGTCGGACTTGTAATTGTTACTCTGTTTACTAAAGCACTCTAATGCTAACAATTACGTATTTAAAAGGAAAGCTTTGGCAGAAAATTTTTGAAGAGCTAGTAATAATTCGTATTTAAAAGAACTTAATACTGTGTGCACCTAATTCTGTTTTATAAGTAAATAATTGTCGAGTCATGATCTTAGTCTTTATGCTGTTTATAAAAAAGTAAGTTGATAATAAAAATTAACAACCAAAAAAAAAAAAAGAAAGAAAGAAAGAAAGAAATATGTGGATGTGTGTTTCAGTAATTTCGCTGTCGACTGTAGTTTAGCTTTAGTTTTGATTTGTAAGCAGCACAGTACAACGGTTACAGTTTGAGAAGTATACGTTCCTGATAAATGTTAGTGTTAATATACCTGAAGTGCAGTATTGCAGAGCATAATCAAGTTAGACAAGTTACGTCGTTTCTTTAAGATGGGTAATATGAATTCATTTATTATTTTGCAGTTAAGTGGAATAATAGGGCAATGACTTTTATTAATCAGTTAGAGATTGAGAGATTTTATTGTTTATATTTAAGTGGAGAATATGGGATATTTATATTGTATGTGTCCCAGCTAAAAAGAATCTTCAAAAAAAAAAAAAAAAAAACTATAAAAAATGAAGAAAACTGCAGATAATCTGAAGGTATTTGGAACAGTAATAAGTTTAAGGGAGAAAAAAAAATATCTGCAAAGTGTTTGCTTCCAAACTGCAGTTATTCTGCAGATTTTTATGATTCTTGTTCCAAATACCTCCAGATTGTCGGTATTTTTTTTACAGTTTTTCTGCAGATTTTTTTTTTTTTTTTTTTTTTTACTGGGGGTTGTTTAGGGTAGTAGTCCCATTTCTTCCCTCAACTGATACTTTCAATTAAAGTATTTTGTCAAGTTCAAATACTATTTTTGAAATTTATTTACTTATCACACAGCAGGTATGGAGAGGTATGAGGAAGGCGCACAAGATGTAACCACACACCGGCACCTATTCTCACAATTTTATGCTTGATTTATCAACAACGTCTTTTTGGAAGGAATTGAAACTGTCAAAGATTAATTTTCATATTCCAATTCAATACAAAAGTATCAAAGTAAGAATAATTTATGTGTAAATTTCCGCAAGTGATATTTTAGCTTTAATAAAGTTAAAAACAATTTATATTCCTTTTGTTTAAGAATAAATACGAGAGTAGTTCATGTTGTCATATTAATAAAAATGAAAGGCCAAAACTTACCAGAAAGTTTAAGATAAATAAAAAAATAAATAAAAATAACCTATCGCAAGAAGAGCCTGAATAATGACGGAGCATACTACCAATATTTATTAACAACTATTTTTGACTCATAGTTGACAAAATTTCATCCTTACTTTTCGAAAATAGCTGCATCAGTTTTGTTCTGCATAAATTCTTAAACACCATTAAACGCAAATAATAATAATTTTCTAGTTAATGAATGGGGGGTTTTAGGTTATTAATCTACAGTCCATTTTTGCACATTAAAGCACTTTAGACTGGGGCGATGGCTTAAAGCGGATTCCGAAATATTACAAATATACATGCTTAAACCGCAGCTCGAATCCGGTGCTTGAGAACCTCAGGACAGAACCTAAACCATTTCTCACCCAGATTATCTCTATTTAAACATATAATTTTTGTCATAAATGTGTCAAAATTATTGTTAAAAAATTGTAGTTATACTGTGTACCGGGCTTAATCAGGCATGATTATACGGGCTAAAATAAATAAAAATAAGTCTATTTCGTACACTTTGAATGATTCATCAATTATCAAATTTTGTGATACATTTTATGGTGCTTTTAAAGCAATATTTAACAATAAGTACTTGATGCAAGGAAAAAACAAAAATCTAATTATTTTTCAGAAAAATAATATTGACCTTGAAAGTTTACTTTCATCGTCATGTAAATTCATAAAATAGATGGGCAAATATGTAATATTTTGCAAGAAATTCATTCTTTTGAAATATTTATAATAAAAAAAATTATCCTTTATTTATCTTTTATCATACATTAATCAATATAAGTTACCGATGTACTGAAGTTGGTACAAAAAGAAAAATGAAGAAATGTCATTCGTTTGATGGCTGCATGAGAAAAATGTATGTTTTCTTAAAAAGGAGGTAAAATTCAGAGAAGTAAAACACGTGTATCGACAAAATATGAATAACAAAAGAAATACAAATAATATTTTTTCACGTGAAAACGATAAAAACGATAAATGCCGTTGTTTTATCCAATCGGAATATTTGTGGAACACAAATTCCAACTCATTTCGTTATTATTATTATTATTATTATTATTATTATTATTATTATTTTACCTGTCTACTGTAGGTTTCATTCGATATTTTTGCATTTAAAATGTTACTAAAGGATGAGCAGGAAGGTGACAGACCTGCCTTTTTTCCCCTGATTGTTACACGAGTATATTTATATGATAATTTTTTGACTTAGTTAATCGTTCAAACTTGCTATTAAAAATTTCGAAAGAAAAGTACTGGTGGAAGAATCAGGGGAAAATTTGGTCTATCGTCACACTGATGAGGGTCCACAGGAGGGTTTTTTGGTCCTGAGGAATTTCAAATTACTTTTTTATGATATGAATGGCTAGTCCCCTGTAAATAAAAAGTTATGTGAATTAATTGAAAATTTCAGTATAAATGCTACGAATTATAACACAGTACTTTCAAAGCAGAAATATTAGATTGATCGGGCGTATGTAATTTTTGTACTTAATTATTTTAGAACATACGTGTTTTAAGTTTTCATCAATATTATTTATACTACTCTAATAAATATTTTCACCCAGGGGCACAAAGAGTCACAATTTTGCATTTGGAGCAAAATTTTTCTATTTTTAGAGATTTAACCTTCAATTCTCCATTTATAAATGTGTATCTTGTTTAATTTACACTGCGATAAGATAAGTTGGTTAAATGTCGCCCTATAGCCGCGCTGTGGGCAATTGGCGATGGTCTAGGATTAAACCCTAGGTGTTGTCAGAAGTTATGCCATGAAAATTTTGATCTCCTGAGGAGGACATGGCTTCCCCGCTGCGGTAATCCGAAAGATATTATTTGCAGAATACGGAATACATTGCAGCCATGACTGAGTTTACATGCACCAGCCACCATCAGTGTACCCGATGGTCTTTGACCAGATCGAGTATCGAAAGTGCAGTCTTCCAATTATGAGCTCGAAGCTCTATCAATCAGGCTACCGTGGCCCCTAATTTATGCAGGCGTAAAATTATAAGAATATCATGGTTACTTCAACACTACGGCTGGTGAATGGTGGAATGTTTTGTCTGTCATTCGGCAAAGCATTTAGAAGACTTCGTGATTTCTTTGTTTAGTTGAGAAAATATTTGGGAGATGGAGAGAGGATAAATGTTCTCCGCTGTCCAAAAAAGCAATATTTTAGCTTATAATAACAATAACACTCCCTTCAAAGATCTATTGATAAAATAAAAATTAAATGACTATCCTATTTCATTTTACACAGTTCTGACGATGTAAAATACAGCAAAATCAACTGAAAGGCAGAAAATTATATCGAAATGATACAGGCCTGTGATTATTCTCATGGCAGCAAATAAAATAGTGACAGCAAAAGAATTTAGAAGCCATATATAGACACCAGCATCAGTATGGACCAAAAAAATCAGAAATCATTAGATATGTGAAACCACGTCGGTGTCGCTTTGAACATCTGACCATTGAAAAATTCGCATTCAGCTAAGAGAAACATCTAGGAAAACAAACAAGTTAGTATAAAATTATTTTCAATAATTAAATAAGTTTAATTTGGATGGTCTTGACTCCATACATTTATATTGACATGAAATTCTAAAGGAAAAGGACGTTTTTTCCACGTGTCAAAGATGAAGGGGCTTTCGCATGATTTGAGATGCTTTTTTTTCTGGATTTTAGCTGAAGATTGACTTTTGAGAAGTTTCAAAAAATCGACATATGTATATTAGTTTGATCGAAAGCATTTTTTATAAAAGCGTAAATAAATTGTGGGTTTTAGTTATAATTTTCATAAAAACAATGCATCAGTTCACTCTGCAAAAGATGCGAAAAAGTAGTTTGAAGATAATAAGATTCCTGTACTCGATTGGCCGTCTAATAATCCTGTCCTAAATTTGATGTATAACGTTTGACGTATCATAGGAAGCTATACCTACCTACAAAATTAGCCAAAATATTCGAAATAATATAAAATTTGCCATTCGTGAGGCATACAGTGTTTTATAGCCTCGGTCAGCTCAAAACCTAATGTATTCTATGCCATAGCCTTCTACTGAACTTATTAAGGATAAAGGACGACAAATATGTTTGAAAATTCTACTAAAATTTAAAAAAAAATGTGTAACGTTCTTTTCAATTTCCTTTGATCCCATATCGAATGAATATGAAATTCATTATATTGAAACAATATAAAATCTTTTTCAATCTTTTTTACCTGTTTATGTATGGTTTCATATAATGTTTCTTTTAATTTAAAAGGGAATAATTAATATTATATACATTTGTTGTTGTTGTTGTCGTTAAAAAGTGATCGTTTCTATCACTTTGCACCCCTCTATAACGAACTTTCATTCATTCCATTGTGAGAAATTTGTTGAGTCTGAGACTTGAATTTATGTTTCGTTATATAGACATTGCTATTTTACATTTAAAAAAAAAATCGGTCTCTTTATTATAATGTGAAATTCTTGCCTTTTGTAAGCCAAAAATAATTATTAAAAAATAGTTGTGAGAGTGTGCCCCGCTGTTAATCATGTTCTGAATGTCACTGTTTCCGTAAAGATTTTTTTTATTTTATTTAAAAGCAGTTAATTAAAACAAAAACATTATTTTGGAACAGAGGTACTGAAAATGCAGAGAAAATGGTAACTACGCTTTATTTAAATGGTTATATTCACAATCGAAAACATTTCAATCCCTACTACTCTAATAAATACAGTGGCAATTCAAGTAAGTCTCAGATGTGCATACCTAGTAACAGTTGTAATTTATGCTGGAGTATCATTAGTAACCGTCTTTTTTTCACACCTCTATTTTAAAGAGCATATTTTTTTTTTTTTTTTTTTTTTTCGTACTTCATCATAATTTTATATTGGAAAAAAATTATCTACAAGCAAAGTGGTATGTAAAAAAGGTGGGTACTAACAGTACTCTAGAATAATTATAAATGTTGCTAGATATGCATGTCTGATATACGCACGAATCGCGTATAATTAGCACTATTATTTTAATATTAAATCTATTAACTGATACAGATTTAAAGTTTCAATTTTTAATTTAAAAAAATTCATCTTAAAAGGAAAGAGAAACGTTTTATTTTGGAAATTTTTATTGTTCATACCAATTTATTTCATATCTTTCTTTTTTTTAACAAAATAAATAAAGTCTTAAAGTCTGGAGTCTTAGTAGTTATCTAGCAGCTATTACCTTAAATTTGTAAAATTGAGCCTTTGTGTTTTTTTTTTTTTTTTTTTTTTTTTTTTTTTTTTGATAATCGTAGAATTGCATTGATAATAAAAGAACCCGATTATTTAAAAGAGACTGAGTATGGAACGGAAAATTGAAAGCAATTAATTAGTGTACAAAGTCATATTTACGCCAAGTACTGGAATTTCACATTTTATTAAATGAAATGGATTTGTCTCACTTGCGAATTATACACCAAAAATTTCGGTAATTTGATTAAAATTCTTCTTTACTTAAAATGATGGCTTGAATTTTCTCGCTTTTCATGTAATTTCGTGTACTACATAAAAGGATTTAAAAGGAAGAATGGTAATTCGAGAAATAAATGATGCCGCTTCAATAAAAATTCACATAAAAGTCATGAAAATTTTTTTGATGACTTCATTAAAATCCTAATATTCATTTTTGCCTCTAACATCACACCAGTCTTGCAATATTGGGAGTAATTTTCATTAAATTTATATTATTGTTCTGGAAAGCGAGTCTCCCTTTCACTTATCTGTTATTATGTAAAATGAATATTAACACTTTCACGTCTGCATATTTCCTATTTCGATAATAAGCCCAGCCTTGTGGTGTTCCTCTAAATCCCTGTACTACTTAACCCCTTAACGCGCGGTGTCCTCGCTGCGAGGACGCAAAATTTAAGATCCAGCTGCAAAAATTCATCCCGGAAATTTTTTAGCAAAAATTTATGTTTATAACATATCAGAAAAGCCCGGGTTTTTTAACCTTAAAATTTAAAATTTCTTTTAGTTTAATTTAGTTCATGAATTCCGGTGGCAGTATAATTTAAATGATTGGAATTGTCTTGCGCCGCAAAGGGTTAAAAGGATTTTACGTATACGTGTTTAAATCACATAAATTTTAACCTTAGCAGTCAATACGTTAAATGTCGCTGGTATGTATACGCGCAAACGGCACACAAAATATTAAGCTCGAAAAAGCTTCTTTTTTTTTTTTTTTTTTTTTTTTTTTTTTTTTTGTACAATTTATGCAGTTTTTTTAGAGGAGCACTTGAAAGTGGATTTTTTACATATTAAATGGTACTACGTTAGTGTCACCGGACATGGGGGTGTAATGTTTGAGGAAATTTTGCTATTTTTCGAATTCAAAAAAGCAATAAATCTAGTAACAAAAATTGAGTTTTCAGCTATGCAAATAGTTTTTAAAATGGCATATTAGAGACTTAGTTACAAGAATAAATGGATAGTCATAAGAAAACAGAAATCTATAAACATTTTAATCACGACGTATTTGCTAAAACAATCGACCTGTGATTATTATTAATTTATTTTATTTTATTTTAATTTTATTTATTTATTTATTTATTTTGGGTGTGTGTGTGTGTGTGTGACAGGAATTTTTTTTAGGTATTACAAAGTGTCATTTCATTAGGAGAATATGTAAAGAGAAAGGAAAAAGAAAGCAATTTCTAACATTATGATCACCCACACTGTTAAAAATTTCAAATGAAAACTCTGTGTAATGTATTATCTTAAGTCATACGTAAAATTACAGAGAAAAATAAACGAAGAGGTTAAAAACCTTTATACATTCATTTTAATAACTAATATTAATTTAATTAATTTTTGGTGAGAACATATTTTGACCTTAGAATGCTTTTTCTAATGTAGAAACGGTTATTTTTAATTTTAATTAAATAATAAAATAATAAAATACAGTAAAAATACAGAGTGAGGATTGAGAATCTCGATTATTCACTTTTAACTAAGAATTACTGTAAATTTACAGAGACTCTTGATAAATATTTACATTACATTAAATTTACAGAAATTTTTAACAGTGCAGTTTATGGTGGTAGTATTTAGAGCCCCGATTGTTGTAAATAAAATTTACAGGGTTTTAATTAGAATACGTAAAAGTATGTTGTTAAATATATTAAAGTTTTAGAAAACCGCCAAGAAGCGGTGCTTATAGTTCAGAATAAGTAAGTCATAACTTTAGAGACTTTTACGCATGAAATTAAATTCATATCTCAATGATATCTCTGCACGAATGTGATTTTATCTCTCAAAATGTACTAAGTGAAACACCGTGTATGTAAATGTTAGTACATTTCATTTATAGTTAAAAATATTCAGTAAAGTTATTAAATATGAGTCTTTGCCTTAGAATTTTTTTTTTTTTTTTTTTTTTTTTATTCAACCGCAGTTTCAGACACAAATTTTAGAAATAGATTTTTTTATTTGCTTGTGATATAAAAATAATGTTTTTAAGCATTTGTAATTTTAAATAACTTGTATTAGTAGTTTTTCTATTGAGAATTAAGTATAATTTTTTTTCTTCATTAGTAGCTTTCTTTCGGCAAAGACCTTATATATAAACACAATAATCTATGTGTTATATGGTATTTGATTAAGACAATACATATTTTAAAAGATTAGCTTATTATAAGCCATACATTAAATACAAAAGGCACTGTTTGCACTTTTGGTGTACATAAAACAAATTTATATATATATATATATTTGGGGGGGGGGGGAATTTCAAATATTTATCAAACATTTTGATCTAAAATTAAATTATTATATATATATATATATATATATATATATATATATTGAAAGTCTGCATATTGTAGCCTAATCTGATCTTCGTTTACACCGAAAATTTTCAAAAATGCAAAATAAAAGTGAAGATATTATTTTTATGAATTATCGAAATATCCTATTAAAACATAAATATTTTCGTAATTCTTCTTCCATGTTCTATTAAAATATTTTGTTTACTTAAATATTGAAATCCTATCTGGGTAAATAATGTAAATATCAGTTCATAAAAAGTTTCACCGAAGCAAACATTTGTTAAATCCATTTCAACAACCGTCTTTTTTTATTAATGTAAATATGTACTTTTCTGAATTCATCGATAGCAGTTATACTTTTATTTGATTCAGTTTTCATAAAATTTTAAATAAAATGTAAGTTTTAATTTTAATATTTAATAAATAAATAAAAAATAAAATAACTTAAAATAATTAAGACGACAGAAATTTATATTTTGGAAAAAAAATTTTAAATAACTGCAACGTAAAAGATTATTTTTTATTTTTTGTATAAAATGAAAATTTTATCACAGCATCGTAATTAAAATAAATATTAATAATAATAATTTTATTCATTAATAACAATGTTCTTAAGAGCAGTTTTAAAAAAAATTAAAGGAGAAAATGAATTTTTAGTATCTCTCTTTCATAGTAGAATGAATTTTGAAAGTGTCATATAAAAAGATATGTTACTTTTAATAGACACTTTAACACACATAAAAGTTTTTATTAATTTTTTTTTTAAATCTTTATATACGGTTAAAAAAAAAAAATGTTAAAATTGCAAAGCTTTCACCATAATTTTATGACATCTTTAGGTACAGATAATAAATCCTCTACAATATATATATATATATATATATATATATATATATATATGAGAGACTCAACATTGACCCGCCAGCCGATCCGCCGAACTGTTGCCAAGCTTCCCAGCCACGTGACAGGCATCTAGTTTAGGAGGCTATGATATAAGTCTATGTTACGGTTGGAGTTAAAAAGTGCCTTTGAGAAAGCAAAAACAGATTTGAACTTCTAAGGAACGGAACATGTTTCAAGATTTGGAAATCAGGTGGAATAAAAAAACTCGCAACTTGAGTAACAAACACTTGTGATGGGAAACTCTCTGGAAAGCCTTGAAAAGATGAAAGGACTTTGAAAGGATTCTGAACAGATAGACCGACCAGAGTTACATGGGATCGAACCCGGCACCTTCCGTTTTCCAGTATTGAGAGCAACTCTTTTCGGTCACTGATGGGTTCCAATGTTTATCAAGGACCTTAATCAGATTTCTGAATTTCTTAGTAATATTTATCTATCTTGCACAAAATTTTAGAAAGATAATGTGGAGAATTTCACTAAATTATGAATGGTCGTAACTAATAAGATTCAAATGGAAATATTTATGAAGAATATGTCGAACTTCTACAATATTTGTATTTAAAAATTTATGTTTATATAGTGAAGAAAAATGCACAGAAAAAAAATGCTTTGTTGAAACAACCAAATTTTGTTGAGGCTATATCAACAAAGAATTTGGTTGATTTAACGAAATGTTTTGCAGTTTTGACAAAATTTTTTGTTGAACAACAAAACCTTTGTTACAGGGCGCCCACAGGCGACTTTTATTTTTTTACCGCTATTTCCATAACATAAAATTTATAATAAATTTATACAAAAAAAATTTATAATAAAGCATAAAATTTATAATAAATTTATGTAAAGTGATGATATATCGGCAAAAGTATCTAATAGTTTTTTAATTTAATTTTTATTTATTTATTTATTTATTTATTTATTGAAATAGTGGTACGAAAAGAATATAAAAAAAGTTCCCTGTGGCAGCCCTGTTGTTAAATCAACCAGATTTTTTTATGATATAGCCTCAACAAAATTTTGTTATTTTAACATTTTTCTTTTTTTCTTTGTACTACAAATTTTTACAATCTGAGATTAATCTACACAAAATATATACAATGGTCCATTAAATTGGTTTATTTTAACTAAAGATTTTCATATATTGCATTCACATTGATTTGTTAAATTATGTCTACAGCACGATTAAGGGATTGTAGCTAAGCATATTTACAAAGCATATTTACTAGCTAAGTATATTTAAAATGAAGCCTCAATTTTGAAAATACTTTTTTTCCCCTTAACATTTTCGCGACCGCTGACGTGAATTCACGTCATTTAAAAATCTGTAACTCCTCCAGTGGGCGTTTCTTTGGGTTACATAGGTTACATTATTTCTTAACAATATATCCAGTATTCATATTTATGTGATCAATGCACTATGGATACAAATACTTTGATCAGAAAGAGTATGATTGTAATGTATATTCATTTATATAATAAAAGTGAATATAGAAGACATTGATTTAAAATAATGTAATATAAAAGAATAATGCCCACAGGCGGAGCTTTCTGTCAAAAGAAAAAAACGTGCTGTCGCGAAAGTGTTAAGAAATGTAATATTTATCAGATCCTGACTGCAGGATTGAAGAACACTGTCACCACTTTTTAAACAGTGTATGGAAGATAAACCCTATTGAGGAATAGATTTTCCTTAAGTAATCGAGAAGTACATGATATTCACAATAAAAAAATTCTGTAAATTTACTGAAATGTCAGGGATGGAACACGGGCGCAGTATTCATACCACTATCAATGTAAGAAAATTTTCTACTTCTTAAATCAACGATATTATAGGTAGTAAAATTTCTTAAACAGATTCCGGTATGAAATCTGCCCCCGTGTTCCATCCCTGAAATGTGTATCCAGAGTCTCTGCAAATTACAATAATTCTTAGTTAAAACTAGTATGTTGTGGCCACCACAAGACTTTCTTCTATATTTACCTATACATATTCAATCAGTAACAATATTTAAAAAAAAAAAAAAAAAAGTACGATTTTTTTTTTTTTTTTTTTTTTTTTTTTTTTTTTGTTAAAAGTGAAAAAAATCGATAACTTTGTTTTAAATTATCACAGATTTATAGTTCAACCATTCGTTTTAAAGGTATTGACGAGACCTTTCGAAAGATACCCATCTTGAAAATTTATCCCCCCTGGGGGGGTACTTCCCCCCCAGGGGGGGAAGCGATGCCCCCCCATGCAGAAATTTTTTTTCCTAGTTACATACTACTATTATCAATAATTCATATTAATTTTACAATCACAAGTTTAAAACAACTCTAATTATGCACATTTATACGAATTTTTGTCCTATGCTGCCATGTTAAAAATTTAGATAAAATGCTATCACAGCGCCACCTGTTGAGCTATTGATCCCCAAACATAATCAGCACCAGTTTATGTCGGGGACCAACTAAATACCAAGTTTGGTTAAATTTCGTTAAAAAAAAAAAAAAAAAAAAAAAAAATGCGATATTTTTCTGGTTTTTTTTGTTAAAAGTTAAAAAAATCGATAACTTTGGTTTAAATTATCACAGATTTATCGTTCAACCATTCGTTTTAAAGGTATTGACGAGATCTTTCGAAAGATACCCATCTTGAAACTTTGCCCCCCCGGGTGGTAACTTCCCCCCCCGGTGGGGGGGCAACCGATGCCCCCACATGCACAAAAATTTTTTCCTAGTTAACTACTACTATTATCAACCTGATCTTTCGAAAGATACCCAATGTGAAAATTTACCCCCCCTGGGGGGGGGGGGTATTTCCCCCCTAGGGGGGGGGGTGTTTCCCCCCTAGGGGGGGGGGGTGTTTCCCCCCTAGGGGGGGGAAGCGATGCCCCCCCATGCAAAAAAATTTTTTCCTAGTTACATACTACTATTATCAATAATTCGTATTAATTTTACAATCACAAGTTTAAAACAATTTTAATTATGCACATTTATACGAATTTTTGTCCTATGCTGCCATGTTAAAAATTTAGATAAAATGCTATCACAGCGCCACCTGTTGAGCTATTGATCCCCAAACATAATCAGCACCAGTTCATGTCGGGGACCAACTAAATACCAAGTTTGGTTAAATTTCGTTAAAAAAAAAAAAAAAAAAAATTGCGATATTTTTCTAAGTTTTTTTTTGTTAAAAGTTAAAAAAATCGATAACTTTGGTTTAAATTATCACAGATTTATCGTTCAACCATTCGTTTTAAAGGTATTGACGAGATCTTTCGAAAGATACCCATCTTGAAACTTTGCCCCCCCGGGTGGGAACTTCCCCCCTCGGTGGGGGGGGCAACCGATGCCCCCACATACACAAAAATTTTTTCCAAGTTAACTATTACTATTATGAACGAGACCTTTCGAAAGATACCCATCTTGAAAATTTACTTCCCCGGGGGGGGAACCTATGCCCCCCCATGCACAAAATTTTTTTCCTAGCTAACTACTACTATTATCGATAATTCATATTAATTTTACAATCACAAGTGTAAAATAACTCTCTTTATGCCCATTTATACGGAATTTTGTCCTATGCTGCCATGTTAAAAATTTGCATAAAATGCGATCACAACGCCACCTATTGAGCGATTGATCCCAAAATCTAATCAGCACCAGTTTATGTCAGGGTGCAACTAAATACCAAGTTTGGTTAAGTTTCATTCATTGGTTCGTGAGATACAGCGTCCACAAAAAAATGATACAGACAGACAGACAGACAGACAGACAGACAGACATTTTTTAAAAACTATTAATTCGTGTTCTCCATATCCCAAAACATGTAAATCCATCAAAAAATGGACTTCGAAAATTTTCGCGAATCCAATACTTTCTCTATATTACATATAGAAGAAAGTAAAAAATAATTGAGATTATCAATCTTTATTCTGTATTTTTATCTGTTTTTATTATTTAATTTTTCAATAAAAATTAACAATAAATGTTTCTACTTTAGAAAAAGCATTTAAGTCCCAAATATATTCTCACCAATAATTAATTAACTTAATATTACTCACTAAAATGCATATATAACATAGATTTTTTAACATTTTCGTTTATTTTTTTCTGTAATTTTACTTAAGACTTAAAATAAATGATTACCAGTAGCCTTTTGTTATAATTTTTAATGGTGTGCACTGGCAATTGGCAAAAAGCAGCGAACAGCAGGCTATTATTTGTTATTTCTTCAACGTCTACTTGACGTTTACCACTAAAGAAGAGCAATATTATTCGTTTTCTATTGAAAGAAAGTTTCTGAGTTCGAGAAATCGACAACGGATAGTCTAAACAGCTTTGACTGCTGTCGCCTAGAGTAGTTTTACTGCATGATAATGCGCGGTCACACACGTCCATTCTTATGCACAGAGTTTGTATGGACACGCCTTTTTTAAAGACTCTTCCACGAGATTTTTTTTTTTTTTTTTACAATTTTTTTTTTAATTTATTTAGACTTATAATAAAATCTACTACACAAAATTAGCGGTAGAGAAATGTAGAGAAATTCATGGCTTGTACGAACCCTTTATACAGAACATATTGACGCACTTTTGGTGGACAGTGTTAACTTTTTTAGAAAATCTCTGCCTGTCTGTGTGTTTCTGTGTGTGTATCGCAATTTTGTGGACGCTATATCTCACGAACCAATGAATGAAATTTTACTAAACTTAGTATTTAGTCGGACGCTGACCTAAACTGGTGCTGATTAAATTGGGGGATCAATCGCTCAACAGGTGGCGTTGGAATATAATTTTTTTTCTAAATTTTTAACAGGGCAGTATAGGACAAAATTTCGTATAAATGTACATAATGAGAGTTATTTTTACGTGTGATTGTAAAATTAATATGAATTACTGAGTAATAAACTGGAAACAAAATTATGCATGTGGGAGCATCGCTTCCCCTTGGGAGTGTAAATTTTCAATATGGGTAACTTTTGAAAGAACTCTTCAATACCGTTAAAATGAATGGTTGAATCAGACATCTGTGATAATTTAAAACAAAGTTATCGATTTTTTTAATTTTTAACTAAAAAAACTTAAACTAAAATTTCTTCTGTTTTTGGCACAAAATTCACTTTTTTTCAGCATTTAGCATCATAGTTCTCTGAGATAAAAATCGCCTGCATTCATCATGGAAAATAATTTTATTAAATATTAATTTAATAAACAATTTGTTCTGTGTGAATTTGTGTAAGTTTATATATATGAAAGTCTTGTGAGGGCCACAACATACTAGTTTTAGTTTGTCTATTTTCTTTTTTATTGGCACGTTTACTTTCTTTAAAGGTATATAATACTATAAGATACTTTAATGCTATAGTATATATATATATATATATATATGGCCTTTTGTATATATTTCTTTATACTGCTTTACAATTAAGAAAAAGCCAGATTTTCTTGTGTTATCAAAGTTCATTTCTAAATATTATTTCACTTTATTTATAAAAAAAAAAAAAAAAAAAGTAGAATAACTATTTTTTTTTTCAATATTTACATGAAAGTAAGAAAATAATTATCCTTACAAAAGTAACTTTAGATCATGTGCTTTAAATCGATCTCCTTCTGTCCAGATGACAATTAAACAATGAAATCTGGAACAATGTAATCATTAATCCAAAATGCTTTTATGTATGACGTATCAAATGTCAAAGAGAATTTAACCGGGAGTAAAGGAGAAGAGGAATGCACAATTAATAAAATTATTTCCAAAGACTGATTAAAATTTTTCTTTAAATGTTAAAAGAAATCGAAAAATCTACTATTTGTTGATATAAATAACCCAACAACAAAAATTTATCCTACCTACAGAAAAACCTATAAAAAAATAAAACTATATTTTTAATCATTTAATTGTTGTATAATTGTTTGTAGCATATAAAATGTCTTGTCTAGTGTTTCTAAAATAGTGTTTATCATAACATTTATTTTTTTATTGCGATTTAAAATCTGTCTAGACCATTTCGTTTTAAATTGTCCTAATACGGCTCTCAATAACAGTGAATGAAATAACTAAAAAGGAAAATCAATTTGAATGTATTGCTTTCGATTTCAAAACTCATACAAAAGCAAAAATAACTGATTAAAATTATAGAAATTAGCTTTATATCAGTAAAAATATCATCCACTTATACTATACACAGTTATTTGACTGTTATTATAAGCTGTTTATTACTAATTAATATAGCAACTTCGATCATTTATACATAGTTTCCATAAGTTGTTATAGATTCTCCGAAATGATTAATTCACTATTCTTTAATGGGAGTTTTTTGTAAGAATTATTCACGTTTAAATAAGACGTGGATAAGTATTCATAATTAGTGGTACTCTTAGAAAAAAATCTGTAACTGGCATCTAGAATCTAAACTGTGGCTCTAGAAAAAATAGTTCCGTGTCATCCTTATAAACTCTAGCCCCCTTTGAAAGCGAGTTCTGGAAACCCCTATTAGAATTCTACAGCGCTTCACTATATTATCGAGGTCAAACTTATTTAAAAATCTCTGCAATAAATATGAGTACAAGAGGCGATTTCTAGCAACTATAATCTTGACGCATGACCCAATTCTAGGAAATCGAACGAGAATTTCTCGCAATACAAAGGATTCAGAATATTTAGAATATGTTCCACCATCTAGAAATAAATAGACTAGAAATTCTCAATCATTTCGTCTATTCAGCTTATTGGAGTGCCTCATACGCACAGTTCGGAAATTTATATTTCTAGTTTAGGGATTTAGAAAATGACCATTTATTCGTTCTAGATGAAGGTGGTATATTTTTTTTCTCAGTGTATGAAGATTATTTTGTATTTAATATATCTTGGCACCAAGATTTATATACTACATATTTTTTATGGAAAATCCGAAATATTTTAACAGAAGCAAAAGCGACTAGACTTAAGACTGATTAAAACCAGGCACAATCCCAGCACTATTTTTAATTATTATTTTTGGCTTACATTAGAAAAAAATTCCTCGTTAAAATAAAAATGAAATACTGATTATGAAATGGTGGCGTTTATTTACCGATGCGTAAATTCAACTCAAAGACAAAAATAGTTTCTTCTAAATGTCCACAACTAATAAAAACATTTTTGTTTCATGCATACCGTATTCCGGCAAGAAAAGTGACACAAGTAAATTAAAGCAATTTTGGGTTTGCGTAATTGAAAATGTGTATGACGTGTCCCAACGTGCTCGAAAAACGCCAAATCTCTATTTTGTAATTTATCCGCATGACAGACGCTAGTACCCGCCCTTTTTTTTCACATCACTATTTTTAAAGAACATTTTTCTACTTATTTAATCGTAATAATATATCAGACTTGCCAATTTTTTTAATTTATTCCGTAAAATTTTTAGTATCCGCTCTTTTCTCACGGCAGTTTTTTTTTTTTTTTTTTTTTTTTTTTTTTGAGTAATTCTCTTCAGTATGTAATTCGATTAAAGAAGAAGAAAACTAATCAACAAAATAATTGGTGTTAAAGAAAGGCGGGTACTAAAATCTTTACGAAATAAATAATAAAGTTGGCAAGTGTAACGTATTAGAAATAATTTCTCTACAAGAAAAGTGGTGTGAAAAAATAGAAAGTACAAACAGTACTCCAGAATAAATTATAAATATTACCAATAAAAATTTGTGTTAGTTGGTATCGTTACACTTCCTTAACCCCTTCTTTCTCGTTCCCGTGAAAATGACGGGGTGAGTTTTCGCTCTCTATTTCTCGTGCCCATGATATTTCCGGGGTGGAGTGTTCAAAAGTAATGAACTAAAAAGATTTAAAAACAAACCATTTCTGATACCCGGAAATTTTTTTATTTCTTATTAATACTTAATTTGTACTCTTAGCTCAGTTAGGCTTTTGAATGCAAGTGGAGTCCGAAACATTTTTACCACTGTTTTACCACTCTGGTAATTATTTTTCATTTCTAATTGATACATAGTGTTTCTTTGTATATATATATATATATATATAATAGCGGACAATTATTTTCAGTAATTAGTGATATTTCTTTGACTCTACAATGGATTTTTAAACACCACTATTTTCTAATTAAGGTCATTTCCTAATTAAAGCACTGAATTTCTGTAAAAGTAATCCGGTGTGTTACTCACACGACTTTCTCTTACCCTGAAATTTAATATTATAAATACAAATTGGAGATTAAGGGAGAAGATAACGAGTACTGCTATATAAACTTAAGTTAAAACAATTTAGATTAGGCTTCAGAACAGCTTTATTTGGCAAATAATTCTGTGTGAGCCCCCTCAACCCCCCGTTTCATTATTGTACTTACATTTATATAGAATTCAAATCTGTTGTTAAATTCAAAAGTTCATTTAAATTTATTCAGACAACTTTCATACGCAACATTCCTTGAAACTTATCAATCTTGATCAAACTTTTCTATTTACAAACGTATTAACTTCAAAATGCAACATTTGGATCGCCTGAAATTATTTGTTTTTGATTTACTCTAAGAGACACAGGCAAAGATCAAACGTTAAAAATTTGACTTCAGTATTCAGGAAGCCTCAAAAGTGTAAATATACAAAAAACTAAGCGATGAATATTTAGCTTAAAAAAAAATACGTTATTTACCATATGGCTATGAGGAATTGATTCAGACCTCAATGATATTCAATTCCTGAGCAGCTTTCCTGGACGTCGTAAAATATTATAGTAAAGCACTTTCACTAGCAATAAAAAATAATGTTATGGCTTAAATATTGGCAACCCTGTATATATTCTGAAGGTTATGTACACACCACAAGGTGCATATAACTATAATCTTATATTAATAACACACGGCACAACCTGAAATAAATTCCATGCATTCATCAATTTCCATGCATTATCGTGCTATAATCTAGTTCTTTTGTGTAGCCCTGTAAACGAACAGTGAATGATTTTCATACCATATTCTACATGAAACAATTTTTAGACATATAAAAAATATATATTCGTTTCATTTGGTTTAGTGCAGTCTATAGATGTTAAAACTCTACTTACCTGCAATTCCCCCCCCCCCCTGCTTATTGACGTAATGTATTTGATTTCTCTTGGGTGTCCCTGTACACTAACCATTTGCTTGATCTCAACGAAAAGTTTCGTGTAGCATCCCTATATGATACACATTTAGAATACAAAGTTTAGACTTTCTACTATTATTTGTTCTTGAGATATGCTGATAGACACACACAAACCAGCCGCTAAAAACTTTATTTTTGGATTCAGAGCACCTCGAAACGTGTAAATATAACAAAAATTCGATTTCCAAAATTCGATCCCAAAGCAATATTTTCTCTACCATATATATGGGTAACAGAAAGTAATAAATCAAACTGTATTGTAAAAAAAGTGATGTTAGCTTATTAGGTACCTTAACCTCTTTTCTGCTAATGCATAGTAACATAGTGTTGTCATCATTCTAAAATAAGACTTTTTTCTTTGTGAATCAAAGAAAAAAGAATGTAACGTGGATTTCAATAGCAAGATAATGGGTTGTTTGGTTTTCTTCAATTAATTAACTTCTAGGTTGGAAATTGGGATAAAAGTAAGGTTATTAGAAAGATGATTCTAGCATTTTTAAACTAAGAAGGAGAGGTCACGACATGGAGAATTCAGTTCGGGACGAAATTTGGCAGAATGATAATGTACTATGAATGTAACCACACCCTCCTAAACTAGATGCCTGTCGCGTGGCTTGGAACCTTGGCAACAGTTCAAGCGGTAAACAGTGCCACCTGGTGCAGATTGCGCGACTTTTTTATTCAACAGCCACCAAAAATTTTTAAAAGTGGGATTTGATATACATAAAAGGCGAATAGAATCGAAGAAACGTCGATTATTTATATTATGTATTATTTGTTAAAATCATTGGTGACAGTTGAATAAAAAAGTCGCGCAATCTGTACCAGGTGGAGCTGTCTACCGTTTGAATTTTGCCAAGGTTCTGAGCCACGCGACAGGCATCTAGTTTAGGAGGCTATGATGTAACAACACATTAGTCTGCACTAGGCAAAGAATCTTGAGGAAAAACCCTTTAAATTTTCAGTGATTCCTCAAATATAGAAGTTATTTCATTGCAAAATCGACCTACCGGTGGCGTTCTTGATAGCGTACGTGGGTGCAGTCTGGAGGTCTTCGGTTTTATGCTACCTGAGTAAAATTTTTTTTTAAATAATTATTTATCTTTTCGTTTCTTTTCCTTTTTATTTCATGTATAAAACAATGATGAAATTTGTTTTTAAAATTATAGAAAATTAAAAATATCATAAAGAGATAATTATTATAATTGTATATGTAAAAGCACTTACTTTCGCGAGCCGTAATTTTCGCGAAAATGAAGATATCGGTAAGTTCGCGAGCTGAAAATTTCGCGAATTTTATATGAACAGAACCGAAAGTTGAAAAATCCTAACGTTGAAAAGTACCTAAATATAGAACCCTTTTTGCATAAGGCATTTTAAGAAATTTCCTTTTGTCCGAAAAGTTCGCCCCCACCTCCTCATCGCTGTAAAAGCAATTTATGCTTACAATGGTGCCTATACATCAACTTTGACTTTGGCTCAACGCGCACATCCCCCCCCCCCCAAACAATTTTCTTTTCTTAATCCCTTTTTTCTCATGCTGTTTATCAAACTAGGGACCTCTGAACCCTCCTTTTGCACCGAAAATGTAATCACCCTACCCCCTTCACTTTTCTCGTATTCGGATCGTCAATGCATGTGAGTCTTGGTAATTGAAAAAATTCTGTTTTTTTACTATTATTTGCGGCGAAAAAAAAAAAAAAAAAAAAAAAGTATTTCGCGAGGCTTAAATTTTAGCGATTACGATGGGCTCGCGAAAATAAGTGCTTTTACAGTATACAGATACATAATTATTATCCAAAGAAATTAAATAATTTCTTCTCTAATCGATTTAGCATCTTTAGAAATTTTAGTTCAAGATTCGGATACAATTAAATTTTTCCAACCTTTTCGAGTAAGCAAATGTTCGAAATACACGATAACATCCTTTAAACTACATTTCAATGCATCACCGTACAATGATGAATCATCAACATTTTTTTCCTCAATGTCTTATATAATAGCAATGTTTTCCTTAAAATCGACATATATCAGTTGATAATATTCTCACAAAACATTGTGTAATAACGCAACCCGTAACAAATGCTATATATTTTAACTACAAATTAAAAAAATTAACTGACACTTTAAATTAAAGATTTTTTAGTTGCACAGAATAAATAGGTAGGGAATTGGGTGGATAGGGGTTATATAACAGCGAAGAAACTGTTTTTCCTTAAATATCAATTAGCAACCTTTTTCCCTCGTTACTTTTTCTTCGGTATTTGTTTTTTCTCATTCTGTGTACAAAATAAAATTTCATTTGCTCTCTAATATTTACAAATCAAAATCAGTTATGTAAAATAAACATATTAAAACCGAAATAGAAAGCTTAAACCCAGACTTAAATAGTACATCTGCTACCTTTGTTATACTTCGGTCTATTTTTTTGTTATTTCAATTTTCTTGTCTGTTTATCCTCTATTTCGATGTTTGACATTTAGGGTTTTATTTATTTGCATATTTATTTTTTTATTTATCTTGCTAGCTATTACAGTTGTGAATTAACAATTGCAAGGATGGATGATTGTAACATTTGAAAATTTAATAAATCATAATTATTTGATTTTTGCAAATTAGAAAAATATATATAGGTATTATAGTTATACTTTTTTATATTTGTAATATTTATAGTTTTCTATAGCTTAAGAAATATTTTAGATTTGTTTTAATAATAAAATAAAGTAAAAATAAAATAAAGTATGTACATAAATAATAAAAAAAAAACTCATACTTAGGTAGCATCGAACCGAAGACCTCCAGATTACAGCCAGGGACGCTACCAAGCACGCAACTAGCACCTTTATTTTTTGGCGAAATAACTTGTACTTAAGCAATTACTGAAACTTCAATTTTTTCCCCTCAAGATTGTTTGTCTACTGCGCTCTACTGATTTCATAGTATAGTATGATTCTGCACAAGTTCGTCCCGAACTGAATTTCCCATGTCGTGACCTCTCCTAGTCGTTAAAATGTTTAAATCCGCAATGATGAAAAGGAGATTTGTATAGTAATTTCATATGAAGTAATACACTCATGTTTGTGAAAATTGCAACACCATCAAGGGATTATGCAAATTGAACTAAACTCACAGGAAATGTAAAGTGAGATAATACATGCAAATGATTTAACAGGGAGCAGCCCCGGCTCATCGCTATTAGAGCGATGTTGAGCGATTCAATGTCGAGACAAAGGGGACTACTCCGAGATTTATTGAAAATTAAAATAAAATAAATAAATAAATAAAATGCAAAGTTTCGCCAGGCTTGTATCCCAAGACCGACAAAGGGCGAGAGAGGTTAAAAAATAATTGAGAGAAAAGTTCTTAGTTTGAATTGTTTCTGGTCGATAAAGTTCATTTAGAGTTCATGAGGTAAACAGCTGAAACATATTAAGATAAGTTCTGTGGTGCAATCACCTGTTGCCGGGCGTGCGCTTCTCGCGACAAGGGGCAGCAGGTTACTGATCGTTCAATCCATTTTTACAGCAGAGCATGTGCATGATACTCTTGTATACGTTGCTCTTGACGAGGTCTAGGTTCCTGTCTGAGCCAGTAGGCAGTGTTATTGATAACAACATTAATCAGTGGCATTTGATATATCCATTCATTGGGAGAAAATCTTATTGAGTTTGTTAATTAGATTTGGTCTAGTTAAAATGTTGTCCAGCCAGTTTACTGGTCTGGGGGAGGGATTTCTGATATGGTGGGCAGACGTGAGGACACAGTTAAAGTAATAATGCAATGCATTTCCTTCCTCGCCCCATTGGCACAAGGGTGAGCGTCGGCGATGAAACCTGTGGTGATAGCTTGGGAATGGGCCATGGCCTGTCAGGAAGGCTGTTATAGGAGGGGTAAGTTTCCAGTCATTGATTGTGGCTATGGGGATCAGGTTGTGCGTGTGTCTACCTTTTTCTGAGACATCCCACAGAGGTTGCCAATTTTGAATCAGTTGAAGTTTTAATTTTTGTTTGACGAATGAGAGAGGGGCGGGCAAGGAATATTGTATAAGGCTGTTTTCAGTGGCATTTTTTGCCAGAATATCAGCCAGTTCATTTCCGACGACACCCCTGTGGGCAGAAACGTGCGCCAGGGTTACATTAGATTTTAAGTTGTACAGTTTAGTTTTAATTTCAAGTATAATTGGAAGCCTACTCCTGTGGCAGGCAATGGCCTGTAGGCTCGAGAGACTGTCACTGTAGATGTTTATGAAGGAATGTATGTGGAGGTTTCCCTCTACCCATTCGATAACCTTTAGAATTCCAAAAAGCTCTGCCTGGAATACATAATTGAAGTCTTCGAGCCTGCAAGACCACTGGTGGATACATTCATTGTTGATTAGCACGCAGAATGCGGCCGCTACACCATAATCAGTTTTGGAGCCATCTCTGTAGATTGCCACAGGAGCAGAGGGAGAATAGCTATTAATGTTGCAATTAATTAATTCTGATGCAGTATCCTTTGCTGGATGGATTTCCTAGGTGTAGGAAAGGGTTTGAATCGGAATATTTGGGAAAAGGGAGCTTGCTAAGTTTGAGTTATCGAGTTGAAGGATATTAGTTTTTTGAAAATTATATTGAAGTTGCAAGTCTGCATGCGGGATTCCCGTGATGACGGTCAATGCGTCAGATGAAATTGTTTTGTAGCCTCTGGACATCTGCAAGAGGAATGGCCTCTGTACAGTGTTAAGCTTAGTCTTGGCAGTCGTCGTCAGGTGACCGCCCCAGATGCCCGCACCATATGTAATAATTTTGTCAATTATGGTATTATACCATATTTTCAGGAAAGTGGTTGAGATGCCCCACCTCTTTCCTACCATTTTGGCTGCATTGTGGTAATGGGATGTTGTTTTTAGTTTTAGGTCATTGATGTGGGCAATCCAGTTGAGCCTCCTGTCGACTGTCACACCAAGAAGTTTTAGATGGTGTACGTGTTTAACACTGACGCCATTGATCCTCATCACTGGAGACCTTTGGAGAGCTTTGGGTTATGCGAAAGTTAAGGCTTGGGTTTTTGATGAAGATAAGGAAAGGTCTAGTGCTGTTAAAGTATTGCTAAAAAGTGAGAGGACGCCCTTCGCCTGGTCCTCCAGATCTTTCCTCCGTTACCCAGAGAGAATAACGGAGAAGTCATCAGCATAGGCACAGGTTTCATAGCCCTCAGAGTTCATTTTGATCAGAATGTTATTGGCTATGATATTCCATAGGATTGGTCCCAGACAGGAACCCTTTCGTTTGGGGCATTTCAGTTGATCCATTGCCCCAGTTAACATAGATTTTTCTATTTGATAGATATGAACTGATGGCTCCCGCGAGATTCCTTGGGCAGTTTAGTTGCTGTAACGATTGTAGTATGTGTGGCCATTCTACATTGAGAATTACAAAGCGATTGCACATGCGTGGAACGAGTACCGACTCTTTATCATTCGCTTGTTCCAAGTACATAAAGGACTGTAAAGGCACGTTGAAATCTGTTTATCGTCCACTGTCTGCGGTAAACGTTTCATTGGTGGTCAATTTGCCTCATCAAAAGCGGAGGGTGCCATACCAACAAATAACGGAGTTCGTACGAGGCCGCATTTTTGGTATGCGAGAGGGTGGATTTTCGTATCGAGAAATCGCAGCTCGCATGCAGTGTAATGCCACAACAGTGATGCGTGTTTGGAAGAAATGGACAGAGGAGAATAAAGCAAGCCGAAAACCTGGCAGTGGGGCACGCAATAGAACAACGTCACGAGACGACAGACACATCATCCGCATGGCTGTGACGGACCGTACAGCGTCCTCTCGTGTATTAACACAACTTTGGAGCACAGCTACAGGTGTTTTGTTATTCCACGGTTCGTCGCTGTTTGCTGCCACATGAACTGCATTCAAGTGTTCCTCTACGCAGGAATCCCCTCTCGCTGAATCACAGACATCTCCAACTTCAATGGACTCAGCAACACAGTACGTGGCGAGTCTAGTGGCAACAAATTGTTTTCTCAAATAAATCTCGCTACAATCTAGAGTACAATGATGGAAGAGTACGCGTAAGACGTTACAGGGGGATTGTCTGCTCCCCCAGTGTGTTATCCAGCGTCATACTGCACAAACGCCTAGCATCATGGTGTGGGAAGCTATTGGATATAATTGTCGATCCCATCTAATTCACATTGCGGGCAACCTCAACAGTGCTCGCTACATAAGGAAAATTTTGGAGCCAGAGGTCCTTCCCATTCTTCGACGCATTCTGGGTGCTGTATTTCAGCAGGATAATGCCGGTGCACATGTTTCTCAAACTGCACAAGCTTTCTTCAGTGTACAACAGGTTTAGCTTCTTCCATGACCTGCTTATTTCCCGGATATGTCGCCCATCGAGCACGTCTGGGATTTCATTGGTCGGCAACTCGCTCGTACAACTGTTGGGGCGCACAGTAAGATTAAACTTTGGCGTCAAGTTGAAGCTATCTGGAATGCCATTCCCCAGGATTACATTCAGAACCTTTGTGATTCAATGCTATGACGTGTACGGGCTCTCATAGCTCAGCGTGGCGGACACATAAAGTACTGATTTCAGACGTGCTTTTTTTTTTTTTTGTGTGTGTCTTGTACATTTGATCGTTTATTTGTACGACTATCAGTATGTGGAATAAATTTCATTAATTTCTGACAATTCTTTCATGGTGTTGCAATTTTCAGAAACATGAGTGTATATTTTTGAGAATTTTTTTGCAATTTGACCTTCTTAAATTTGATATTTAAAGAAATAAAATTAAAAGTCATAAATAAAATTTATTAACTGATTTAGTGGTGTCAAAACCTATAAAAATTCGATTTAATGAATTATAAAATTTTTGATAGACTAGCACAGGAGCAACTCTTTCGGTTTCACGAAAGATTTACTACAAATAATTCTGAATAGAAATTTTATTAATATTTCTTTGCAATTAAATAAGCAGATTAATGATAATCTAGAATACTGGTGCTGAATATTTTCATAAAAAAACGGTAAATTACGCAGTTATGGAATAGTCTTCGTAAATGTTTTTAACCCCTTCTTGGTCGGATTTTATTTATTTATTTATTTGATTTTCGAATTTCTGATCCCAAAAAAGCGTTTATTTATTTATTTATTTATTTATTTATTTTTTTAAATCTGAAAATTAATATATTTTCTGTCTTAAATTCAAACATGCGAATTTTTTTTGACAGTAAGCAGTATTTTCTGGATCTATGAGTGGTCAGATATGTGATATCCCGTTCTCTGATCATCAGTTTCCCTGCAATGCACCTATATTTTAAATTTAAAAGAATACTATCTGATACTATCATAGCTGCCAACATCCTAATTAACATTTTGTAGTACTTTTAGCACCCGCCCTTTTTTCTTCATCACTTTATTTTTAGAGCAATTCTCTCCAAATGAAATTACGATTAAATAAGAAGAAAAAGACTGTAAAAAAAAAGACTGGTGTGATAAAATAGGCGGGTACTAACAATACTACGGAATATAATTAGGTTGTTGTTAGCTATGAATACTATATATATTAACTCTGTTACTTTGATATGTTTAATATATATACTTACATAAAAATAATTATTAAATTAACGTAAAAATTTTACTGGACAATGGTATCCCAACCTTACTGTTAGTACTTTCGCGACCACTGACGGGAATTCTAGTCATTTGAAAAATCTGTAATTCCACCGTTTCTTTAGGTTATATTACATCTTAAAAATATATCCAGTATTCATACGTGTACAATTAATGTACTATGGACACAATTGCTTTGATTAAAAGAGTATAATTGTAATAATACCTATTTATCATATAAATATGATAAGAGAAAACATATTGTTCTAAAATAATATAAGTTAATATAATAATGCCCACAGGCGGAGTTTACTGTCAAAAACATGTAAACATGACGTGAACAGTGCTGCCAGATCTGGCAGAATTTTTATTCATTAATCATCAAAAATTTTTAATTGTAACATTTGCCTAATTACTCCGAAGATTGATAGTCTATTAAGACTCATGCCTACTGTCGGAGATGATTTTTTCTAATAATTAAAAATTTGCTTATTTATGTGCATTTCATAACAAAATATAGTTAATAACATGAAAAAAATATGCAAATTTTGAAATATTTTGATATTTAGGTTCAAAATTTGCAAAAATAAGTACTCTTTCAAAACATCATAAGTCAAATTTAAATAAAGGTATTTTTATTCTGTAAATTTTATTTTGATTATTGAAATGTCTTTAAGGGAGTGAATGACAACCATGTTACTTAATATTTTAGAGAAGATAACATTTTACGAGCTGAAAAAATCATGACAGTTCATAACTTCTATCGACAAAAAAACAAAAAAATAATTTAGCTAGATTCATTGTAGTACTTCAATCTCTAAAACAACTCCTCTAGAATATTTTGTCAAAGTTTCATAAGCTTTCAATTATAACTTTTGGGGTTATGATGTTTTGCGATAAAGCAAAATGTTAAAAATCTCATTAAAAATAATTTTAATAAGTTTCCTGATTTATTTCAAAGTTTTTTATTTTTTATTTTTGTAATTTATTTTATATGCAGTAACAAAATTTATGCTTATATTGAGTAAAACATTTATGTAAACAAACATTTACGTTCTCTTTCGGTTTCAAAAACTTGCAAGTGACTAATATTAAAATGCCTGTAATTCAAGTTCTAAGCAAGATAGAAACAAAATTCAAACTGATTTAGAAAGCTAAAATATCAGGCTTTAATACTAAACCAAAAACAGAAAATTGGAGTTTTGACCGAAAATTGCATTTTAAAGGTAGGCAGGTACCTTAACTATATCAAATACCACTTCTGAAAATTATTGGTGATTATTGAATAAAACAATTCGCTATATCTGGCAGCACTGGTCGTGAAAGTGTTAAAGCAACTTTAAAATCAACCTTGGACATCAAAGCGTAAAAACCGCACTTATATAAATATTATCTCTTGATAAGTCTTTCGACTGAGCGATATTAAATTCACTGTCGTTGGACTCGCTCTCTGAATCAATCACAAAAGCTGTTTTGACATGCAAAAATAACACTAATGAAAGTAAAATTGCAGAAAATACAAAATGGTTTCGATTTCAGTTCAAGGCGGGAAATCTCATTGCAAAAATCGTGAAGAAAGTTGAACTAGATGCGCTATCTCTTAGTTATATTCATAAATACAAAAATAATCTAGAAAATTAAAAAGACGTGTAAGTATAGTTGCCATCTTAGTACCTTTTGGCTACCTGAACATTTTAATAGAAATATTTATTTTATTTAATCGGCGAACTAAAGTAAAATAAAAAAAAATTATTAAAATTTTCAGGCAGCCAAAAGGTGCCAAGTTGGCAACTATACGTGTAAGCATAGCTGCTAACATTTTAATTTATTCTGGAGCATTTTTAGCCCAGCCTTTATTTATTGAATAATTTTCTCCAATACATAACTGGGTAAAACAAAAAAAAAAAAAGTTATTAGAGGTCGTACTCTCCACCCTTTTATGCCACCACTAATTACACGCAGAAATACTTCTGGATGTATGTATATCAATGTGCCACTATCATACAGAGTAGAGATTATTGTATAAAAATAGTCCTAGCAATAAATTTAAAGAAAATTTCATTCCTGAGAGTGTCCCGCAAGAAGGGCAGAGCATAGCCTCCTAAAATAGATGCCTGTCGCGTGTCTCAGAAACTTGGCAACAGTTCAAGCGGTAGACAGCGCCACCTGGTACAGATTGCGCGATAATTTTATTCAAATGTCATGAATAATTTTAAGAAGTGATATATGATATATATAATTGACGTTTCTTCGATTTTATTCGCCTTTTTTATGTATATCAAATCCCCTTTTTAAAAATTTTTGGTGACTGGTGATTAAAAAAGTCGTGCAATCTGTACAAGGTGGCGCTGTCAACCGCTTGAACTGTTGCCAAGTTTCCGAGCCACGCGACAGGCATCTAGTTTAGGAGGCTATGGGCAGAGAGTACGACTCCTGAGTTGCTCTTAAAATAAAAGAGGTATGAGAAAAGGGCCGAGCTAAAAATTCTCGGAAATAAATTATAACGTTGACAGCTCTGGTGTAAGTAGTGAAGAATTCATTTTCAACGGTGAAAATGTCCTCTTTATCGCATAGCGTGACGTGCGACCGTACGGACACAAAAAGCGCCGAATGTGTGAGATGCAACGCAGACCAAGAAGGGCGTTAAGAAATGTACTTTTGTCAAAAATTTTACATTTCGTATATGAATTTTACTTGCGCAATATCTAAACGTAGACTTTTATATTAGATATATACATCAAAATTTAATGAAAAAACTTAGATTTTTTTTATGGTATTTAAATCTAACAAGTTTCTTGATTACTTTCTTTTTTTATTTTCTGTTATCAAGGGTTCAAAAGTTTTCGTTCCCAAGACGGAGCTCGAACATCATTATTTTTTATCTATAATTTCTATCATATTCAATTGTTAAAGAATTACTTTACAAATATACATAGTTTCCAAAATTTTAATTTATTCCGGAGTATTTTTAGCTCCGCCTTTTTTCATACCATTTACTTTTTAAGGGTAATACTTTCTTATTTTATCGAAGTGATATATTAGAGACATTTTTTCTATAAATAAAGTGATGCGAAATAAGGCGGGGTTAAAATACTCCGGAATAAATTAAAATATTTGCATTTATGAATATGATAGAAATTAGTGATAAAAATTAATGATGTAAGTGTTCTGTCTTGAGACGGTAACACTTACACCCTTGATTGTGAGACAGACTTCTTGGATTCCTTTAACTATACCTTATATAATTTTTAAAATGTAGTATTTTCTGCTTAATTATTTAATTGTAAATAAAAATTTCTCAGTGCAGTGAATCCTCATCAAAATGTTATTTTTGTTCTGTAATTAATTTTGTTCTTTCCTTAAAAATATTGGTTTCCTTAATTGTTATTCTCTTTGCGTTTTTAAAAGAAAAAGAATTCTTTGCTACCTTACTTTGTTGGTGCTTTAAAATAATTACGTCCCATTTCACATGTTTCGAATTTATTTTGAGTTCTTTGAGTAAGATTAAATAAAATTAATTTTAATTAAGAATGAATGCAAAAATAATGTTTTTCTTTTTTAATAGCTATTTAATTTTTAAGCAAAAAAATGTAGAGTTTGAATGCTGAGTAATAATTTTGATAGTTAAAGTTTCTTTAAAAATGAACATTTAAATTATTTCAAATATCAAATTTTAATGATTGACTATATTAATACAACTTCAGAATTGATGTCAGGTAGCTGGCTTAATTTTAAGCTAAATTTTTATTATGTGCTTTTTAAAAATTATTTAGTTTAAATTCTGTTTTGCAATAATTGTTATGTTTTCCATATATATATATATATATATATTTAACTCTTTCTCTAATACGTATAATCAACTTTTAACATTTCACAGAATCATCCATTTTCAACCTAGTTCTATCTAATTGAAATGTCAGTTTAGGAGGAAAGTCCTAACACAGTTAAGGGAGGTTTTCTTTACACAAAATGCATAATGATAATCAATTAGAAATGTTAGATGTACAGGGTGTCCCTAAACATCTTTTACAAACTTAATGTATTCTGATGACGCAAGTAAAAAATGAATAGCAAAACCATCTAGAGCATTGTTTGTAAGTATACTGAGAGCGGGAAGAGGGATGTTTTCAGGCGGCGTCCCGGTAGTCAGGAAGATAAGATAAGTCTCTTCGACAGGCATCTGTGGACCCCCGAGGTACCTGGTTCGATCCTAGATGACGGTGTTGCTCCAGGACTTCTTCTTCGTGTAACTTCTAGTTTTTCGTATTTTAATCCTATCCTGCACTATCTGTCCTCATATTGACGAAGACATACAAGCAGACTTCAAATCAAATACACGAGCGGATATATGGGCAAACAATATATTTAGAAACAATTGTTGTATCAGTTTAGTACCAATTCAGAATCGTCAAATAGGGACTACGTTTATCATACGATTGATAAAAGTGAACGAGCTGTCACATGTACCAAAAGAGATTTTTTAAACTTCCAATCCAGGTCATCCAATGTTTTCACGAATGCCTAGTAAATTGTATATGTTCAAAGCTGCCAATCTAATCCGGCGAATTGTTAGTACCGCCCATTTTTCTACACCACTTAATTTTTAGAGTATTTGTTTTTTTAATTCATCGTAAATATTTTTGAAGAGAATTACTCTAAAAATTAAGTGGTGTAGAAAAATGGGTGGTACTAAAAATTTGCCGGATTAGGTTGAAAGCTCTGTAAGTTAAAAGGTTTGCAATTATGTGACTATGTTTGGAAAAATTTACTCTAAAAATAAAGTGGTGTGGAAAAAAGGGCGTGTTTTAAAGGGGCTTAATAATGTTACGATTATTAATAAGGTGTTTGGCAAGTATGGCGCTGGAAAAGGAGAAATTTTAGAGATAAAGAGGGGTCTTCATATAATTTTACCAGAGGCACCAAGTTATTATGGATTGTACGGAATCATTATACCGGAAATTTTTAATAATATGCTCTTGTAATAGTTATCTGTAATTAAATATGGCAAATATTATTATTTCTTGATACAGGGTTCTCACAGACAGAAATTTTATAAGCACTCTCCCACAACTATTATTTTAGCACTTTGCTTGCGGGTAACGTAAAATTACGTTTTCGTGAAAAATGAACCCCGCCTTCAGGCGTTCCTCTAAAAAACTGCCTTTCTAAAACAACAACAAAAAAAAAAAAAAATACGTGTTCCTGTTTAACACTTTATATGCTGCTGATGCATATATATATTATTGACATTTACAGAATCCATTACTAAGAAAAAAAGTTATATAATTTAATCGTGAATAATTAAAATCATTTTAATAAATAATATAACGTTTTAGAGGAACGCCAAATTACGGTCCAAAATAAGAAAATACCCCGACTACAATTATTTTTTTTTCATGAAAAACGTAATTTTACGTGACCTACAAGCAAAGTGTTAACATAATAGTGATGGAAGAGTCTTTAGAAAAATGCGTGGGTGACCGAGGGAACCCTGTTCAAAGTAGTACGTACCTGCCAGCATTCTATTATTCCGTAGTATTGTTCGCACTTGTCCCTTTTTCAACATCACTTTGTTTTTAGAGTAACTTTTTCCAAATGTAATTACGATTAAATAGGAAGAAAAATATTGTATAAAGAGACAGGTGTGAAAAAAAAGGCGGTCACTAACAACATTACGGAATATTAAATAGGATGTCCGTAGATATAGTCGTAGGAAAATTATTTTTTTGTTAGTAGTAACTTGACACAATGCCAAGACGGCACTTTGCCACCAATAAAAATTTATTAATCATAATATTGTCCGCCCCCCCCCCCATCTTTTTTTTTTTACTTTATTTCTAGGAAGAAATAATAATATTAATACAATCATTTAAATCCTTTTATTTATTTATTAATTTATTATTATTTTTTTTTAAATAAATAGTAATATATTTTCGTGCGAAATTTTTCGCATAAAATATGCTTAATAAAAATTTTAATTCCTAAAATAACTTACCAGAAATGAAGATGTAAACCTGCAAAAAAGTGATATCTTATTAAAATACTTTCCCTTAAAGCAAAACCACTTTTTTAAAACATTTATCTCCTTCAATTGTACTTTTAATATCTAAATAAAGCACACCCAGTGAAAAGAAAAAAAAAAAAAAAAAAACAGCTCTTTTATTACGAGAATCATTTTGACACTTTTTTCCTTATTATTATTTGACTACCCTAATGCCATATAAAAAATTCCCTTCATTTCTAAATGGGTTTCTCCCTCATATACAGACCTTACAAGCTCAGAATGGAATAAAATTTCATGTTTTATTGCCTTTTCTCGTACAATAAAATTTATTTAAAGTAAATTTAAGCAATACAATTTCATTGAAGGTTTGGCCTTTCATAAAATATGCATATTTACCTCACTTCCATAGACTTTCTTTTACACGGATTTTATGCATAATGTGAATGCTAAATAATAAAGTAAATCATTATATTTATACAGAAGGCATTAAATTTGTAAATTAGAAATCGGAGTATTTTTTTTTTTTTTTTTTTTTTTTTTTTTTAAGTTCGAATAGATTCAAGTCATTTATTTTATATCTTTCTCTTTATTTTTAAAGACATTTCTATGATTTTGTATCATTTTATGTTATAGAAGTGTTTTGTTTGAATCCAAAGAAACGTAATTTTAAATGAATATAGATTTAAATTTTAGTGCACCATAACTATAGTAACTTTTACTTTATGTAATAGTGTACGTAAATAGGTATGTTAAATATTTAATTCTTTTTATTTATACCTGCCAACTTTACCGAAATATTTTAGTAGAAATTTTTCGGTAAATTTTTCAAAATTTGCAACTATGTTTATTGCATATAATTTCCAATAAAAATTAGTATGTTGTGGTCATCACAAAACGTTATTCTATATTTTCCTATACAAATTCACGCAGTACAAATTGCTTACTTTTTTTTTTCCCCATTACAAATGAAGACTATTTTCATCTCAGAGAAATAATATGCGAAATATTCAACGGAAGTGAGATTTACTGATCGTTTGACATCCTTCCTCTTCTCGGAGAAAATTTGCAATATAGCAGCGCCTATTGACTGATATGCACTGATATACCTATTGACTGATATGCACCCAAATTGAGTCAACTTAATGTCTTATAATGGCCCTTTCACATATGAAGTTTTGTTAAATTATACGCAACAGAACCTGAAATATAGTCTTCCCTTAACATAATTGCCAATCTAACCCGGAAGATTGTTAGTCTCGCCCCTTTCCGCCTATTTTTTCACACCAGTCTTTTTTTAGAATACTTTTCTTCTTATTTAATCGTAAAAATATTTGAATAGAATTTCTCTAAAAATTAAGTGGTGTACAAAAAGGGGCGGGAACTAACAATCATCTGGGTTAGGTTGGCAAGTATGCCTTGAAATGCAGAAACCACTGTAACGCAGCGCCATCTGTTGAAAAATTGGCCCCAAAAGATTATAGGCACTAATTTATGTGAAGGTGAATCTATATATAAATTTATATGTGATTTTCTGCAGTAGTTCCTGAGATATATCCTTCCCTGAAATTGCCGAAATCCCTGTATAGCAGCGCCACCTATTGAGAAGTTGGAACGAAAAGTTGGCAGGCACTAAGTATGTCATGGTAAATCTACATATAAATTTATATGTAATTTTTAGCAGTAGTTCCTGAGATATAGCTTTCCCTGAAATTGCGGAAATCGGTATATAGCAGCATCATTTCCTTAGCAGTTAGCACCAAAAGTTGATAGACACTAATTTATGTCAAGTTGCAACTACATCTAACTCTTTCCGAACCAGGCCGTATGATCGTGCAGGTTAGACATCCACTTACATTTTTGCAACTGGAACAGGCGTAGGGGAATGTTGGATAAAACGGGATACGTCGCCTAGGGACCTGTCTAGTACTGCTATCGAGCGGACGACGACAGAAGCTTGTTCTCGGCCGTCATTACACCATTCTCAGTTCGTCCCGCCTCGATACCACTAGTTGATGAAAAGTTGTAGCTCTTAGAACTTTTTTACTCTGACTTTTTGGCACTTTCTACATTTACATGCGTTGTTTTCTAGATTATACTGCCTACATATATGGGAATACAATTCCGGTGAGTATTACATTTGATTAAGCATTTATTAACAAACATTCTCATGTGTAGTCTATCTAATTTTCTTTTCAAATTTAGGCATCAGCCATGTTTGTTTTGAAAAGTGTCGGAGTTGGACAAAACGGGACATTTATGAGTTGGATAAAATGGGATACAGTTTTTTGATGCCGTATATTCGTTCCTCCTATGTTTGTATTGCCTCGAGTGAAGGAAAACCCACGACTCATGGATGATGATTTTCCAGTATCATTTGCAGTGTATCACAAGACTGGCTGGATCACGAAGGAGACCTTCATTGTTTGGTTTAAAAAATTCGTACAATTTTTCAACCCTACTCATGAGATGCCAGTGCTGTTGCTACTTGATGACACAACAGTCACACCAAATGTTTGGAAATTGTAAATTTGGCAAGAGGAAATAATGCAACCATCCTAACTTTCTCCCCACATACAACTCATCGCCTTCAGCCCCTGGATGTCAGTTTCATGCCTCCACTGAGCACGTATTATGAACAAGAAGTTCAAAAGTGGCTGTTCAACTATCCAGGTAGGTACGTCACAATTTACGAAGTTGCAAAACTGTTCGACGCAACCTATTCACGGGAAGCTGTTGCAGAAACTGCCGTTAAAGGGTTTAGAAAAACTGGCATAAGTCCTTACAATCCTGACGTCTTTCCAGATTACTTATTTGCACCCTCTGTCACCACAGACCCCCCTACGTCAGACCTGCAACAATAACCTCCAGGCGTTGGGTACCAGACTGATATGAGCAAAGACCAAGAGCCAGAGCCTGATTAATGGGGACGCACACATTATTTATACTTACACCGTTATTTTTTAACAAATACTTTCCTCCTATAATAAACAGAAAATTCTCATTAAAAATTATTTTAAAAGAATTATGGTGTCTAATAACGGTGAGTAAATTGGA
The DNA here is from genome assembly GCA_963930645.1 of Salticus scenicus. Taxonomy (NCBI): domain Eukaryota; kingdom Metazoa; phylum Arthropoda; class Arachnida; order Araneae; family Salticidae; genus Salticus; species Salticus scenicus. The sequence continues at coordinate 259,286,734 of OZ005651.1, read as the reverse complement.
TTGTTTTACACCGTTCATTTTTTATAAAAAATACTTCCTCGTCAAAGCGTGGAATTTCTATGACGTGAAGTAAAAAATAATTGTAAAAATATTCCGGTGAGAGCGGAGATAATGTGTGCTTCCCCCTTAATCAGGCTCTGCCAAGAGCAACCTTCAACTTCTTCAAGGGACATCGTAGGAGTGGACCAACCAACAAACTTGTCAGGAGACAGCCTATGTCCAGACCAACCTGCAACATCCTCAGGGGAGAAAGGATTAGAACTCTCTTGTTATCGACCTAAGCTAACATTTTCCATCTCTCCAAAGTTTGTTCTGCCTGTACCTCAAGTAAAAGGGCCTCAACCAGAAAAAATGGATGATAGGAGAAAGAAGAAAACTGTAGTAATAACATCATCTCCATATAGGAGTAAGTTAGACATGGAAGAAAAAGAAAGGACGATTAAACTACAAAAAAGAACCAAGAAAATTGAAGAAAAGGCTGCTAAGAAATCCCTCTTAAAAATTCCAAAAAAGAAGTTTGTAAAAAATGGAAATGGAAAAGAGGATGAAAAAGAGCTACCAGGTCCAGCCAAACCTAAAAGTAGGCCTAGAATCCAAAGGAAAGCCTAATCCTGATGTTAAAAGTCAAAACATTGAAAAGTTTAATAAACCTTCAGCAAGCAGCCAAGAATGCATATCGTCATCGTCTGAAAATGAAACAGAGGGAGGAGAAACCTGCATATTTTGTAATGCACTGTACGTCGACTCTAAGGCTGGGGAAGGTTGGATCCAATGTTCTGGATGCCAAGAATGGGCTCACGAAGCGTGTTCTAATGCCGACGTAGAGGACGACACCTTTATATACGACTTTTGCTCTGCTATAGGCCTAAATAAAAGGTCTCCTTTCCCATTTTGTAAATAATAACATAAAAAACTTTTATTTTAAGTCTCTGATAACTGAAGACATTTTTCTTTCAAGCAGAAATTTTGCTTTACAGGTTTTTGCTAGTTAATTATGCTTTTCAGTTAGTTTTACACAAAACATTAAACATTGTAATCCCTATCCCTTTATGTCCAACTCAGGTATGCTAAAACGGGATGTGTAAGAGTTTGGTAAATAATTTTTTTTACTATTTCACAGTCATTAAAATTAGTTAAAACTATGTTTTTTGTGTACTTCAATAAATGTTGTAGTTACAAAAAAAAAAAATGTGTGGTTTTCTTCAACACATTTTTCATAGTAAAAAAAAACAAGAATGGTATCCCGTTTTGTCCAACTTTTCCCTATATAATAAAATCAGAAAATGAGCGATCGAGCTAATTAGCATAAAGTGTAACGTACAATTTTCAATCAACAAATGCCGGTTATAGTCCATGTTTTTCTTTCAGTTTGCAAAAACAGAAGAATGTAATGTTTTAAGGTAAAAATGTTTCGGGTTGGAAAGGGATAAATTTATGTGTAATACTGAACAACAGTTCCTGGGATACAGTTGGAACAAAATTTTATCACACACACACACGCACACAGAGAGAGAGAGAGATGCACAGACAGACATTTTCTAAATCTAAAAAGGGTCAAATCGTGTTCTGGAAATCGCAAAAACGTGTAAATCCATCGAAAACCGGAAGTTAAAAATTTTTACGAAGCCAATAATTTATTCTATTGTATACAGAAGAAAGTAATGAAAGCAGGGATGGAACAGAGGCGCAGAATTCATACCAATATTTGTTTAAGAAATTTCTCTACCTATAATATCATTGATTTAAGAAGTAGAAAGTTTTGTTTCATTCATAGTGGTATGAGTTCTGCTCCAGTGTTCCATCTCTGTAAAAGGATAACTGCAGGATAAAATCTGTGGCGTATTCCCTGGCCTTTCTTTTTAGGAAAATTTCTGGGATGAGAAATTTCGAACCTTTTTGATGCCAGTATTTTCATACATAAAACTTTATTGTATTGTTATAATAATGTGTTATGATTAAACAGAACAGAGATTATTACTTTCTTATATTTTCAATAGAAGAAAGTATTGGATTTGTAAAAATTTTCGACTTCCAGTTTCCGACGGATTTGCATGTTTTGAGAGGCTTAGAACACGATTTGACGATTTTTAGAAAATGTCTGTCTGTTCGTCTGTCTGTGTGTGTGTGTGTGACAAACATTTTGTGGTAACTACTGCTCATAATTGTATATAAATTTATATGTAGATGTACCTTGACCTAAATCAGTGCCTATCACATTTTGATATCAACCACTCAACAGGTGGCGCTGCTATACAGTGATTTCCGCAATGTAAGGGGAGGCTATATCTCAGTTCTATTGCGTATAATTAAACACAACTTGATATATGAGAAGGCCATTATGATACGTTATGCTGATTCAATTTGAATGTTTATCAGCCAATAGGTGGTGCTGCTGTACAGCAATTTCCGCAATTTAAGGCAAGGCTATATCTCAGGAACTAATGCAAAGAATTGCATATAAATTTACACGTAGATGCACCTTGACCTACGTTAGTGACTATCAATTTTTGGTGCCAATTGCTTAAAAGGTGGAGCTGCTATGCAGTGATTACCGCAATTTAAGGGGAGGCTATATCTCAGGTTCTACTGCGTATAATCAAACAAAACTTGATATGTGAAAAGGTCATTATGAGACATTATTCTGATTTAATTAGAATGCTTATCGGCCAAAAGGTGACGCTGCTATACTGCAAATTTCGTCGATAACAGGAAAGCTATATCTCAACTTCTATAGCAAAGAACTGTACGAAACTTGATATGTGAGATAACCATTATAAAAACGAATTTTTTAAGATTATATTTATAGACAATAAAACTGTCTTTCGTTGGATATTTAGTGCTAGTTTTCTCTTAGATAAAAACCATTTGCATTCATCATGTTAGATAATTTTAATAAACTATAGTTTTAATAAATTATTTGAACAGTGAATTTGTATAGGAAAATATAGAAGAAAGTCTTGTGGTGGTCACAACATACTAGTTGGGGAAAAAATTGGTAGCAAAAAAGGCGGAAATATCTCATCCCTAAAAATGTTCTAATGAAAGGACGGTGCGTTCGATCCATAGACCTATTATAAGAGTGGAGGAGCTTTCCATTAGTAAGGGAATATAAGTAAAGGTGGCAAAGAAAAAACACGTGACTGCTGAAAAAACGTTATCTTTTCTAGCATTTATCGCGTTATTGGCAATTTGTGTTCTGAATATAAATATTATTATTATTATTATTATTATTATTATTATTATTAAAAGATACAGCATCAAAACTTGTGTAAAACACTACTGCTGCTGAAATTTATTTTTACCTTGTTATTAACACTTTCCAACAAAGTTCAAAAGTGTTTATAACTTCGGTTTATCTATACTCGCTTCAACTCTCATAAATAATCATGGGCATTTTTGAAAACATATAAGGTATAATATATTTAAACTATTTCAATTTAGAGAATTAAGTATAACAATTATAACTTTTTTATAAAAATAATTACTTAAAAAGAACGAAATAATAAAATATTAAAAAGAATCTTACCTGTGAAATAAAATCCTTATTTTACATAACTTCCAGGGTTTTTCAAGTACGTCTAATTACTATTTCTTGCTATAAAATTCTTTTTAAATTCAAAACAACCTGACTTTTAAAGTGAAATAAAAATTTTAAAAAGGACTTTCAAAGAAAAAGGAAAAATATCGTCTGCTTAAGAAAAAGCAGAGTTTAGAGCATGGCGAGAAAATTTCAATATTCGCCAGTTTGGCTTCCTGCAGTTCAACAGTCACGTGACTTTTTTATGAGTTATCTTTGCCACTGAAAAAGGTTGCCATTGTCCGTCTATTTTCATAATAGGTCTATGGTACGACCCCTATAAATTATATTTTTACAGAAAATTAACTTAAATGTTCATTTCGTTAAATATTTTATTTATTTATTTATTTATTTATTTTTCATCATTATTTTTTACGCAGAGATGAAAGACTCTGTGTTTTGTTTCCTCCCACTATTTCCTAACATAAATCTGTAGCTTAAATAAAAAAAATACTATATATAAACACGATAAAGATTTTTATATGGAAATAGTGGTATTTGAATCCCAGGAACTCTTTCATCCCTGATTCTATGTTATATATTTAAGCAATATATGTATATTTACCAACCTACAGGTTTCGATAGTTAAAATGATTATAATTTTTCAACATTATTTTAGTTAATAATTACATTACACTTATATAAGAAAATATTGAATTTAACATTTTATGTTGTAGTTTTCCTTTCCTGAAACATCTATTTATACTTCTAACGCAAACTTTTTATTATCAGACGCAATTCACTCGTAAAGAGACACCCAAATTAGCTCATAGCACGATATTGGAAAATTTGCTACAATAACTAAAGGAAAATTGAATTTATCTAATAACTATAATTGAATAATATTTTGGAAAAAATAAAAAAAAAAAATCTAGTCCGCAATCATCTTGGGGCGTCTAAATCTTAAATTGACATTTCAATTAGGTAGGAGTAGATTGAAAATTAATGTTTCTCTGTAAAGTCGAAAGTTAATTACCAGCACCAGAGGTAAATTTAAAAATTTACTGAAATGACAACATATGGTTATTTATTATTATAACATATCAGGAACAAATACGTTACCAATTAAAATATACATTTAAATGGTTCCTCTGAAATTAAGGTAATGAAATTAGATAAAGCATGAATTATGTGAACACGTCTGAGACATGGAATTTCATAGATACCATGGTGGTCAAAATTATAAGGACAAGGGGAAAATCGCCAAATCTTGTTTACAGTTGACCAGAAAATTATGCAAATTTTATGAGTGGAAACGAATGATAAATGAAGCCCTTTTTATTAGTTTTTATTGAAATACATTGGAAATTCATATTCATAAAATCATACCTGCCAACCATCTCATTACGAATCATAACATTTTTAGTACCAGCCTTTTTTTTCAAACCAGTCTTTTTCTAGAGTAATTTTTTGCTTATTTAATCGAAACTACATTTAGAAAAATTTACTCTAAAGATAAAGGGGCGTGGAAAAGGGGCTTTTTTTAAAGGAGCGTAACAATGTTACGATTATTAATGAGATGGCTGGCAAGTATGATAAAATGTATTTTGGATTTAGACGGTCATGTGACATGGACAAAATTGTAAAGACAACTGTATTTGTGGGCTCTAAAAAGCAAAATTTACATGTTTTTTGTCCTGAACACGACACTCCCAGACGTTATAAATGCTTAGTAAGCGATTGAAAACATTGTATTCTGTTTTCGTAGACATGCCACTAGGTACTAGACTTTCAGAGTTTGGGAAAGGGAAAACAGTTGTCTTACTGCGCGTCAAATTTTGACAAAGCGTAAGAGATCGTGAATGGTCATTTATAATTTTTTGGAAATCCCTTCAAATATGAACGGCAATGACATATAGGTTGGCCAACTTCTGCTTTTGTGCAGGAAAAAGCAAAAGACTCCAAAAAACAAACATCGACAGAAATTTAAGAGAATTAAGCTTACAATGCAATGCTCGAACTGTTCGACATATTTTACTAGAAATAAAAGAGATTCGTTACAGAAAACCTATGTTGCGGCCACCTTTTACAAAAGTTCATAAAAGCATAGCCTCCTTAACTAGATGCCTGTCGCGTAGTTCGGAAACTAGGCAACAGTTGAAGCGGTAGACAGCGCCACCTGGTACAGATTGTGCGACTTTTTTATGCAACAGCCACCAAAAATTTTCAAAAGTGGGATGTGATATACATAAAAGGCAAATAGAATCGAAGAAACGTCGATTATATATATCATGTATCATTTCTTTAAATTATTGGTGGGATTTGAATAAAAAAGTCCCATAATCTGTTCTAGATGGTGCTGTCTACCGCTTCAACTGTTGCCTAGTTTACGAGCAACGCGACAGGCATCTAGTTAAGGAGGCTATGATAAAAGACTAAGGGGAGAGTGTTTAAAAACGTGCATTAATATAGGAAAAAAGTGGGATGATATTTCCTTTTCCGATGAGAAAATGTTTAATTTGGATGTACCAGATAATTTTCTCTACTTCTGGTATTACTAAAAGAAATTTAACAAAGCGCACATTTGGAGGAGCTCCGTAATGTCCTGGAGAGATTTCGCAACTGACGGAACTACTCCAATATAAGTTTTGTGTTATATTTATTATAAGTAATAATTGTAATATAAGTAATATTTATTTGTTCCAGCTGAACAATGCCTCAGTACATGTTTTTCAGACTTCGAAATCGTAGTTTGATATTAATTTCGTGAAACTACTGGACCGGATAGACAGAAGCCCCGATCTAAATCCAGTAGAAAATCTTGGGGTATTCTGGCACAGAAAGTACACAAAAATGGTATTCAGTATCAAAACAAGCAAGAACAGATGTTCTCCATCGGCAAATCCTGGATAAAAGTTTCCAGGAATATTCTAAAGGAATTGTCGAACTCCATGGCTTCAAGATTGATTAAAATGATTCAGAAGAATGGCGGAGATTACTAATTATTACATCTTATTTCAGGTCAAAACGTTCATTGTCCTTATATGTAATTTTGTTCAGCTTTAAAAATGGCATTTGTTAATTACGGCAAAACATTCATATTTTGCATTTACGAACGTTTTGCATTCTACAATGATTTCTAGCTTTTAAAAAAAAGCATTTTATGTATACATTTTACTTTATCTACTTCAGAAATAAACTTTTTATGTACAATTTTTAGTTGTCTTTATAATTCTGACCACCACTGTAATTCAAATATTTGAAGACTAAAAAAACTTGAACTCTAAAAAAAAGAATTTAGAAATATAAAAGTTCAGTTTTAAATGATTTTTTTTTTCTTTTATTCTATAATTAAATTTATTTATAAATTAATGTCAGGGCATCTGAAAAAAAAAAAAAAAAAAAAAAAAAACTTTTACATTGTATCCTCAAATGTTTAAGACTTTAAAAATATTTTTATTTTATACTAGCAGGCTTTGCCCGCTTCGCTGGTCACTATTTTTAAATGAATCACTATAATTACTGAATTCTCAAAATTGCATTAATTTTTATCACGTCAAAAAAAAAAAAAAAAGCGAAACAAAATCTGATTAGGAAAAATGTCGCACCGGGTTCTCACTGCCTTCCGAAAAAATTCCCAAAATGCTCTAACTCTTATTTCCCCCTTCGACCCCCCCTCCCGTCTATCCTAATAATTTTACAAATTCAAAAATATCCGCAATCGATTTGTAAATATCAAAAACCTCTATGCACCAGTTTTGAACGATCTATCTCTATTTTTATTTTTTTGCCCCACCACTCTCCCCCTTCCCAATAATTTTAAAAATTCGAAAATATCCGCAATCGATTTGTAAGTATCGAAAACCTCTATGTACCAATTTTGAATGATCTAACTCTATTTTATTTTGTTTGCCCCTCCGCCCCCCTTCCGTCCGTCCTAATAACGTTACACTTTCGAAAATATCCCCATTCGACTTGCAGGCATCTAAAGCCAATCTGTACCAATTTTGAACGGCCTAACTGCATTTCTATTTGTTTTTGCCCATAGCCCCCCCCTTACCGCCCCTCCTAATAATTTTACAAATTCAAAAATATCCGCATTCGATTTTAAGTATCGAAAACCATTTCTGTACCAATTTTGAACGATCTAACTCTATTTTTATTTTTTTGCCCCCCCCCATCCCATCCCCCCTTCTCACCCCTCCTAATAACTTTACACTTTCGAAAATATCCCCATTCGACTTGCAGGCCTTTAAAACCTATCTGTACCAATTTTGAATGCCCTAACTGTATTTCTATTTGTTTTTGCCCATAGCCCCCCCTTCCCGCCCCTCCTAATAATTTTACAAATTCGAAAATATCCGCAATCGATTTGTAAGTATCGAAAACCTCTATATACCAAATTTGAACGATCTAACTCTATTTTTATTTTTTTGCCCCCCCCCTCTCCCCTCCCCCTTCTCTCCCCTCCTAATAACTTTACACTTTCGAAAATATCCCCATTCGACTTGCAGGCTATTGAAACCTATCTGTACCAATTTTGAAAGGCCTAACTGTATTTCTAATTGTTTTTGCCCCCCCCCCCTTGGGGATCAAATTTCGAAAATTCCAGGAATTGGTTTTTAGACATTTATATTAGCTATATTTTAAAGCAAAAATTTTACGGATATCTGTTTCTTTGTTTGAGCTATGAAGGATATTTTGAATTCACGTTTTGCCCCCTCCCCCCCCCCCTTAGGGGCCTTTTCAATTTTTTTCTTTCCTAAACCATCCCTGACCTATAAGGAAAAAAACAAAAAAAGAATGATCGAAATCGGTCAAGCCGTTTACAATTTTATAATGGACATACAGACAAACATTCATTTATATATATATATAGAGAGAGAGATTATAAGAAAAAAAACTTTTTATAAACTGTGTTTTTAAATTTTTTGTTGGATCATAGAACTAACTTCATTAGCACTTTATCAATGCGTATGAAATCTTTAAACCGATAGTGACGTCAATTTTTGTGAGATACATAATTTAATTTTTTACAATTTTTTAAAGCTCACGTTTAATTAAATTATTTATTTAATCACGTTTATTTATTTTTATGTCGAAAGAAAATGAACTCGTAAATTTTTTTTGGCAACAATTAAATTATAGCTAATATTTTAATGGCTATTTATAAGGTATTAGGAGGTTATTATTTTCATATTTTAATTAATAATAAGAAAACTATTCGAATTTTTTCGAATTTTTTTTTTCCTAAACCATCCCTGACCTATAAGGAAAAAAGCAAAAAAAGAATGATCGAAATCCGTTCAGCCGTTCTCGAGTTTTAGTGAGACTAACGAACAGCAATTCATTTTTATATATATAGATTTACATAAATATTTCACAAATTAGAATTTTGAATGTATACAGTATAATGTGATTTTTCAGATAAGCCAACATTTCTAATTTTTTAAAGCTTTATTAGTACCCGACTGTTTTTTTTACACCACTTTTTTTTTTTTTTTTTTTAGAGTAGCTGTTTTCAATATGTGATTAAGACAAATTTAAAAAATATCTATTCGTCAAAAAAATGTGATGTGAAGAAAAAGGAAATAAATCGGAAATGTTGGCATATCTGATACTTAAGTATCTTTATTTTGTAAATTGCAGATATGACAACAATTCTTTTTTTTTTTTTTTTTTTTTTTAAATTCCGGAGCATTGTTAGTAACTGCCTTATTTTACACCACATTGTTTGAACTGTAGTTTTCTTCTTGTTTAATCGAAATTGCACAGCGGAGAAAACAAAATGATGGGAAAAATAGAAGGGTGCTGACAACGTTCCGGAAAATTAGAAATGTTGGCATATATGAAGCACTATAATTTTATAATATACTATCCGGCTTTGCCCGCTTCACTGGTCACTATATTTAAAGGAATTAAAAACAGAATCACTCTTTTTTATATTGCTTTATAAACAAAAAATAAAAGAAATCCATTGGCATTTCTCAAAATCTCATTTTGGGTTCCCGCCGCCTTCGGCAACTTCTTCCTCATCCGGAAAGAATTCGGATACGTGCCCCTATTACCTGACACAATGCCTTACCGTGGGCTTCCATTTGAGTGCTTATCGGATGACAGTTTCGAAAAAAAATGAAGTAGCCTTTTTATATTAAAATCTCAATGACACATATGAATAACACGATGCGTATTATACATAATATTTACTTTCCCATTATTTCATATATTTTATTTAATTTATCAGGTCGACCATAAAGTGACAACAATTTTACGCCAATTTTATTACAATATGCTATGAGCGCTACGTCTACAGTATCAGACAAGAGATTTTTTGAGATTATATATATTTTTAATTTTAAATGTGTTATGCTTAATAGTGGTTGTTATATAGAAAAATAAATAAATAAATATGTAAACCTGATCTTTATTATAGCTTCTCTTGGTGGCTTTTGAATTTTGTCACCATTTTGGCTTTTTCTATAAAAGGATATAGTGAGAAAAAAATAGATAATTTATGCGATTATTGTTTCTTTCTGTTTCCGTTTCTTTCTTTTTTTCAATATTTTGTAATTTATTTATATTTTTGATGCGCTACTTGTCTCAAAATGACTGTCACGAAAGCAGACTTCTTGGCGAAAAATGCCCGGTGTACTTCAGCGTTAAAATTTTTAAAAAAATGACCAAGATTTTCTCTAAGCATATTATTATTATTTAATTTTAAAGTTACAATGACGTCATTTTGTCATATGCATAAAAAAATTTAATTATTGAATTTATTTTTTTCAATTATTTTTATTATTCACTTGAAAAAGCATTTATTTTTATGAAGAACAAAAAAAAAAAAAAAGAAAGAAAGAAACTCCTGAACTTTTTTGGCAATAATTAAATTTAAATCTAATATTTAAATGGCTAATTTTAAAGCTATTATAATGTTATTATTGTCATATTTTAATTAATTTAAAAAATCAATAATTCGAAAATCAGGCATCAGATGCATCAGGAGAGGTCATTACGAACTTCCATGCAAATTTGTGTAGCTCTGCAATCAGCCGTTTTCCTAAAAAGCACGCACACACGCACGCACATTTTTTTTTATTATATATATAGCTATGTAAAGAAATAATAGATATTTATATTTCTTAATTAAAAACAAAAAAGTAAGTTTCTATGCCCATCATGTGTGTTAATCCTCAAATCTGGCATACTCCGTGACAATCACTTAATTGCAAATAACCAGCCAGAAAACATAACGGTGTAAAATAAATAAATAAATAAATAAAATAACAGACGTAACAACTTTCATTACAATATTTATATATTTATTTATTTATTTATTTATTTATTTTTCATAGCTTTTATAAAATATTGAAATTTGGAATTTAAAAATTATTTCATCAAAATAAGTTATAGCCTACAGCCAGAGCCTGATTTAGGCCGGGGCACTCTCTCACCGGAATATTTTTACAATTGTTTTTCACTGCATATCATAAAAATTCCACGTTTTGACTTGGAAAGTATTTTTATAAAAAATGAACGGTGTAAAACAATCGAATTTACTCATGGGTATTAGACACCAGAATTCTTTTAAAATAATTTTTAATGAGAATTTTTTGTTTATTATAAGAGGAAAGTATTGCTTAAAAAATAATGGTGTAAGTGTAAATAATTTGTGCCCCTGTCTAAATCAGTCCCTACCTACAGCACTCAGGGATAGTGTAGCTTTTGATTAGTGAAAAAAAATTTAAATCGTTCAATAGCTCTATAGATTACCTTCCACGTATAAACAAACTTTTCCTCTTTATATATTAGTATAGATAAAGCACAAATTTTGAATTTTTTTTTTTTTTAGTTTTTAGTTTTATCAAAAAAAAAATATTGCTTTCAACTGATAATTATCTCATTTGAGCACACAAAATTGCCTTTTCCTCCCTGTAAAGTAAATTGCAGAAAATTTTTTGTTCTGTTAATTTCTAAGACTGCAATTTTTTTTCTTCTAATTAATTATTTCATTTGATAAACATGAAGATAATCTCTAAATGAGAGTACCTTTATTTCAAATTAACCTTTTTTTTTTTTTTTTTTTTTTTTTTTGGTAATAGTCTGTCAGCATTTGTTTCTAAAACTTGCTTTTGTTCATCAGTTCATAAATATTTATTTACGTGAAACAATCGGGTAAAAAGTTATTCTTTTATTTTAAACATTTAACCGTATATATATATATATATATATATTTTTTTTTTTTTTTTTACTTTCAGCAAAGATAGTAATTACAATATTAAAATAAGAATTGAAACGTTTACTTGAATACACTTAATATCTTTATTAAAGATTTTCATAAATCGGAGAGAATGAAAAGATAAAGCTAAATAAAGTATTTGAGCATAACGATATTTTCCTTTAAGGCAAAATCGATGACATTTTTTTTTATGTCTTCACCTCTTTCAATTCCTCTTTTAATGCCTAAATAAAGCTGGAATCCCAAGAAAAGTTATTGCCTTGAAGAACTGTTTTGACATACACTTTTTTTACTGGACTAATTTAATGTCACACAAAATCTCTGGAACTCTAAATGGGTTTCTCTCTTATACACAGGTCTTACAAACTCAGAATGGAATATATTTCCATAACTTTTATTGCCTCTTCTCGTATAATCAAAACTTATTTAAAGTAAGTTAGAGCAATACAGTTTCATTACAGGTCAGGCTTTTCATAAAATATGCAGATTTGCTTCTTATCCGTAACAATTTCTTTTGTATGGGTTTTATACATAATGTGCATATTAAATAATGAAACAATTCATTATATTTATACAGCAAGCATTAAACTCGGAAACTAGAAAAGGAATTGAAATTCTCCGTTCCTTAAATTTTATTCGATTCAACTCATTTATTTTTAAGACCCCTCTTTTTTTTCTTTTTTAGAAGTTTTTTCAACCATCTTATTTACATAAAATGCAGATATATATATATATATATATATATATATATTTAACTTACATAGAATGTTGTAAAAAGAAACAACTAAAGAAAAATAAATTGTGTGGTTTGGTATTTTGATTAAAGTGAATTTCTTGTGGTAAGCACTTAGACATAGGGAAATACCCTCCATTTGGGTATGCCTAAAGAGTATTTTCCTTATACACATGAGTTTCGTAGAAAACCATGAAAAATACCTAATACCTAGGTCGACGATCGAGATATGGGTTTGAAGCAGACACCTAACCTTACTAGCTTAGACAACAGAACTTCTCCGACTTTATTATTAAATTGAATTATTGAATATTATTAAAAGTGAAATTTGGAAAAATTACAGAAGGTCTTTTGCTCGTTATTAAAACGAGTTTGTATTTATGTTTCTAATTTCCATTTTTATATTTAAAAAAAAAATTGGAAATTTCAGTAATAACAGGTTAATTCAATTTTGCTTTGATAGAACTGTAGGTTAAAATATTTTTAAATGGACTCCTAGAATAGATAAAGGACTAAAGGGCTACTAAAATGCTTACCGAAATGGATACTGAAGTGACTCTCTATTGATATTTGTAGATAGTCCCCTTAAACGTTTCATGTAATTTTTTATAGGAAAATTTCTAGTAGTTCTCACTATCGTAAAAAAAAAAAAAAAGGGAAACGTGAAATATTGGTATATAAAATAAATTAACAGATTGTTCTAAAACGTTTAAATGTTAAAATTTTGAGTTATAAAATTGGAAATTTTCCAACAGATACATGACAATCGGGCCTATTATGGAAGACGCCGATTACAGAGCTTATGGGCCACATACTACCTTCTGTATAGGTTCCATAAAATTTGTGTCCTCTCCGCCGCATAGCCGCCAAATGGCATGGGCACAGATTTGGATGAGTAGCGGCGAAATAGAGCTAATCGGCATGACGTCACTCTTCCGTTTTGATGCCGTACTGTTGACGTTAATGCCGATATCGATATTTAATCAGCCCGCAGACGATCAGACGACGGACTTTACAATTTTTTTTTTTTTTACAGAAATGTCTCATTAATTTGTCCAAATTATTATATAAAAAAGATGCAGTTTTCTGTTAAATGAATAAAAGTTTCTTGAGGAAATGATGGTCTTCATAAATCGCCTTGAAGAGTTATAAAGTTCTATACACGTGTAGGTGCAATGAAATACAACAATATTAAGTACGTATATTAAAATTTCTGTCATATAATGAAATATTTTTCATCTAAATATACTCTATAACAAAAAAAGTGACGCACAAAGAAAGAGTAATGCAAACTGGATACAAATTGACATACATACAGGTTTTGATGGAATCAAGCACCAATTCATCATTATCGCCGGTCCTACGTGCAACTGGTACTTCAGTGACTTCAAATACCCTCAATAGGCGGCTCGGTGGGGTTGAGCTCAGTCCCCGGATCCCTCTTCCACTTAGGATGTTTGGAGCATCATAAAAAGGGTCATAAAACCAGCTCGGGATTTTACCATCCTAACGCAACAATTGGACAGAATTTGGCACGATACTTTACAGGAGCACATCTGCCAACTCTATCAGAATTGACAAACGCGTTATTGACTTGTTTACTTTGTGAGGCCCTTACTCTTGATTAAATCTTTTAAATTTTCTGAAACTGTAATCAATTGTTTGTCTCTACATGTACATCACATCTACCAATTTTTGTCCCATTCGGACCACCCATTCCACCCCATCTACCAATTTTTGTCCCCACTTCTTGGTGAGTCTTTTTTTTTTTTAATAGAGTGTACATTGCCTTGAGAAAGGTATTATGGTTGGGTCTGAACTAGTGCAATTTTATGGTACTGCATCTATAAAACTGCATCTATATATTGTCCGAATAGAGAAAGAAAACAATTCTACTGAAGACACCAATTTCACTTATTCTGGGAATGTGCAACTGGTTATTAAACTGCCTTCAAATAACACACTTGTACTCATTTGACCAAAATTGATCAATATGAACATTCAGTGTATATAAGGGCTGGTACATTCCGGGACAATTTTGGTTAGGTGGCAATTGGACCAGATATTAGGTAATGGTGTTTTGGACCACAAGCGTAATTCTGATCACAAAGCTGTTATCAGTTTGTGGACAGTGTTGTAATACCAGACCGAGTATTTTTTCCGAATAGATCGGCATGCCGTAATTGCCAACGCTGGACAATACAGCTACCGACAGTTCTGTGTTTTTTGTTTTCAGTAATAATAGGCTAATTCAATTTTGCTTTGATTGAAGTGTAAATTAAAATATTTTGAAATCAACTCCTAGAACTGATAATGGATTAAAAGGCTACTGAAATGCCTTTCTAATTTAAAAATTTCATTTCAATAATTAAAAAAGAAAAAAAAAACGTCGAATTTACAACATTTAAAAGATATTTTTATATTCAGAATTTTAAAGAGAAAATCATCTAATTGAAATGAAAATGAAAAATTACCTCAAAAACACATTCTCAGACTGTTCGAATGCGTATAAGTTACAATAAAACAGAATCTCTAATTTGGAAAAAAGAAAATCACTGAGTAAAACATTCTGTGCATCGAAACTATAAATGTCTTTTGTCACTGTAAATAAAATCACCGTACCAAAGTCAAAAAATATCTTTAAAGTTCATTTGCTTTTGCCAGAGCATATTCAAAAAAGTAGATAAATTAAAGAGATCATTATGCGAAAATTCAGCTACTGATAAATGGATGTTTGTTCTGTTATTCGATGATATATAAACAAAGATTATAAATGTAAACAAAGACCTAAATGAAAACAAACGCTATTAATTTCAATAAAGAGCTTAAATGTAAACAAAGATCTAAATTTAAAGAAAGGCCCTAAATAAAAGCAAAAAGTTAAAAATGCAACCAAAGACTCTAAAAGTAAACAAAGAATATAAATTTAAACAAGGACTAAAGATGTAAACAAAGTGTATAATAATAAATAAAGAACCTAAACGTAAACAAAGACTCTATATATAAACAATGAATTCAAATGTAAATAAAGACCAAAATGTAAACAAATACCTAAATGTAAACCAAGACTATAAATGTAATTAAAGACCCTAAGTGAAAATAAAAAACCTAAATGTAAACAAAGACCTAAATATAAACAAAGACTAAAATAGGAAACAAAGACCTTAAATGTAAAAAAGACTATAAATGTAATCAAACCTAGATGTAAACAAAGACTATAAATATAAACAAAGACCTAGATGAAAATTATGACTTATAAAAAAATAGACTATAAATGTTTACAAAGACCCTAAAAGTAAACAAAAACCATAAATGTTAACAAACATAAATGTAACCAAACACTATAAATGTAAAAAAAAGACCTAAAAAAATAAAGAACTTTGTGTAAAAAAGACCATAAATTTTAAATAATACCCTAAATGTAAACAAAGAACCTAAATATAACCAAAGACAATAAATGAAAACAGAAACCCTAAATGTAAACAAAGACCACAAATATAAAAAAGACCCTAAATGTAAACAATGATCTAAACGTAAAGAGAAACTATAAAAATACAGAAAGACCTAAATCTAAAAAACTATAAACTAAAAAAGAAAACTAAATGTAAAAAAGTACCTCAATGTAAACAAACACTTAAATATAAACACTGACAAAAAGCGTAAACAAAGACCCTAAATGTAAACAAAGACTACAAATGTTAACTGAGACCCTAAAGGAAACCTAAGTCATAAATCTAAAAAAAGACTATAAATGTAAATAAGGATCTAAATGTAAATATAGACTGTAAATTTCAACATTGACCTTAATATAAACAAAGACTTTAAATGTAAACATAAACATTAAATATAAACAGACTAAAATGTAAACAAAGACCCTCAATATATATAAAGACCTAAATGTAAACAAAGACTATAAATACAAACCTAGAACCAAAATGTAAACAAAGACTACAAATATAAACAATGACCCTAAATGCAAACGAAAACCTAAACATAAACAAAGTCTATGAATGTATACAAAGAACTAATTGTAAGCAAAATAATAAATGTAAAAAAAGAACCTAAATGTAGACAAGCACTTAAATGTAAACAAACACCATAAAACATACAAAGACTACAAACTTAAGCAAAGAACTTAATGTAAAAAAATACTATAAATATAAACAAAGACCTTAACTGCAAACAAAGACTACGAATCTAAAGAAAGACCCACAATATAAACAAAGACTATAAAAGTAACCAAAGATCATAAATGTAAAAAAAAATTATAAGTGTAAACAAAGAACCTAAGTGTAAACAAAGAATACTAATTTAAAGAAGGACATGAATGTAAACAAACACTATAAAAGAAAATAAGGACCTAAATGTAAACAAAGAGTTAAATGTAAACAAAGAATATAAATTTCAAAATAGGCCCTAAATGTAAACAAAGACCGAAATATAAACAAATACCCTAAATATAAACAAAGACTATAAATGTAACAAAGAACATAAATATAAACAAATATTATAAATTTAAATAAGGACCTAAATGTAAATAAAGACATAAATTCAAACAAAGAACCTAAGTAAACGAACACTATAAACTTAAACAAAGGCTACAAATATAAACAAAAGCCTAAATGAAAACAAAGACCTAAATATAAACAAAGTGTATAATGGTAAACAAAGAACTTAAATGCAAAAAAGACTGTAAATGTAGACAAAGAAAAGAATTGTATACAAACACACCAACAAAGATTACCCAGGTAGCACATAACTTCGCTATAGGGCTGAAAATTAGTCTGAACAGTGGAAAATTAATTTATAACAACGTTATGTGCTACTGGGGTGTAAATGTAAACAATGACCATAAATGTAAACAAAAGCCTAATGTAAACAAAGATTATAAATGTAAACAAATACCTAAATGTAAACAAAGACACTATATGTAAAAAAGACTATATGTAAACAAGGGTCCTAAATGTAAACAAAGACCTAAATGAAAACAGACTATAAATTTAAACAAAGAGCTTAAATGTATACAAAGACCTAAATGTAACCGAAGACCCTAAAAGTGAACAAAAAATATAAATTTAAACAAGTACCTAAATGTAAACAAAGACTATAAATGTAAACAGACGAAAATGTAAAAAAGATACTATATAATATAGATATATAATATAGATATTTATATAGATATATAAACATAGACTACAATATAAATAAAGACCCTAAATGTAAACATAGGCCTAAATGTAATAGAAGACCATAAATGTAAGCAAAGACCAAAATGAAAACAAATACTATAAATTTCAACAAAGACCTTAAATGTAAACAAAGACCTAAATGTAAAGAAAGACTATAAATATTAACAAAGACTAAATATGTAGCCAAAGACCCTAAAAGTAGACAAAGAATATAAATTTAAACAAGGACCTAAAAACAAAGACTTCAAATATAAACAAAGAATCTAAATAAAAAAAATGACTGTAAACGTATACAAAGAATATAAATATAATTTTAGACGTTAAATATAAATAAACACCTACATGTAAACAAAGACCTAAATGGAAACCTAAACAATAAAATTTAAAAAAAATAAATGTAAATAAGTACCTAAATATAAAAAAACACTTAAGTATAAGCATACTTGCCAATCATCTCATTAATAACCGTACAATTGTTAACGCCCCCTGAAAAAATGCCCCTTTTCTCACACCACTATATATTTAGAGTGATTCTCTCCAACAGTTGTTACGATTAATTAAGACTAAAATTGCTCTAAAAATTATTGCTGTGGAAAAAAAGGCGGGTACTAAAAATTGTACGGTTCGTAATGAGATATTTTGCAAGTATGTATAAGCAATGACTATAGCTGTATACAAAGAACCTAAACGTAAACAAACGCTATAAATGTAAACAAAGACTCGAAATAAAAACAAAGACACGAAATGTAAACAAAAACATAAATTAAAACAAACAACCTAAATATAAACTGAAAATAAATATAAAATAAGACCCTTGATGTAAACAAAGCTATACATTTAAATAATGACCTTAATGGGAATAAACTAAATGCAAACAAACACTAAAACCTAAACAAAGACCCTAAATGCAAATAAAGAGAATAAATGTAAACAAAGTCCTAAACGTAAAAAAGACTATAAATCTAATCAAAGTCCTAAATGTAAACAAAACTACAAATGTAAGAAAAGAACCAAGATGTAATTAAATGCCTCAATGTAAGTAAACACCTAAATGTAAACAGACTTTAAATGTAACTATAAATATAAAAAAGTCCTTAAATATAAACTGAATATAATTGTAAACAAAGACCTTAAACATAGACAGACTATAAATGTAAACAAAGACCCAAAACGTAAACAAAGATTATAAATATAAACAATGACCCTAAATGTATCAAAGACCATATACGTAAACAAAGAACCTATATGTAAACAAAGGCTCTAACTTTAAACAATGATTATAAATGTAAACAAAGACTATAAATGTAAATAAAGGCCTAAATGTAAACAAAGACCTAAATGTAAACAAAGATTAAAAATTTAAACTAAGACCATAAATGTAAACAAAAACCTAAATGTAAACAAAGGAACGATATATAAACAAGGACAAAAATGTAAACAAAGACCATTAATGTACATTAAGACCTAAATGAAAACAATGACTATAAATGTAAACAAAGTCCCTAAATGTAAACAAAGACCCTAAATGTAAACAAAGCCTGAAAATCTAAACAAAGTACTTAAATGTACACAAACACTCTAAATGTAAACAAAGATTATAAATGTAAACAAAGACCTTAAATATAAACCGAATATATAGTAAACAAAGAAACTAAATGTAAACAAAGACCCTAAATGTAAACAAAGATTATAAATATAAACAATGACCCTAAATGTATCAAAGACCATATATGTAAACAAAGAACCTATATGTAAACAAAGGCTCTAACTTTAAACAATGATTATAAATGTAAACAAAGACTATAAATGTAAATAAAGGCCTAAATGTAAACAAAGACCTAAATGTAAACAAAGATTAAAAATTTAAACTAAGACCATAAATGTAAACAAAAACCTAAATGTAAACAAAGGAACGATATGTAAACAAGGACAAAAATGTAAACAAAGACCATAAATGTACATTAAGACCTAAATGAAAACAATGACTATAAATGTAAACAAAGTCCCTAAATGTAAACAAAGACCCTAAATGTCTGAAAATCTAAACAAAGTACTTAAATGTACACAAACACTCTAAATGTAAACAAAGATTATAAATGTAAACAAAGACCTTAAATATAAACCGACTATATAGTAAACAAAGAAACTAAATGTAAACAAAGACCCTAAATGTAAACAAAGATTATAAATATAAACAATGACCCTAAATGTAAGCAAAGGCCTAAATGTAAACAAAGACTATAAATGTAAATAAGCACCTAAATATAAACTAGGACTATAAATTTAAAAAAAGACCCTACTCAGGTAGCACATAACGTTGCTATAGCTTTCAAAATAAGTCTGAACAGTGAAAAACTAGTTATAACAACGTTATGTGCTACTGGGGTAAATCTATGTATAGATCTAAATGTAAACAAAGAACCTAAATGTAAATAAAGACATAAATGAAAACAAAGACAATAAATGTAACCAGAATATAAAGTAAACAAAGACTACAAATGTAAACAAAGACTACAAATATAAACAAAAACCCTAAATGTAAACAAACACCTAAACGTAAATAAAACTATAAATGTAAACAAAGACCTAAATGTAAAAAACTATAAAAGAAAAAAGAAACCAAAATGTAATCAAAATCCTAAACGTAAATAAAGACTATGAACTTAAACGAAGATCCTAAAGTTAAAGAAAGACCTAAATGTAAACAAAAACCATAATTGTAAAAATAGAACCAAAATATAAAAAGTAACCAAATGTAAACAAAGACCTTAATATATACAAAGCCTATAAATATAAACAAATAACATAAATGTAAAAAAAGGCTTTAAATGTAAACAATGATTATAAACGTAAACAAAGAGTAGAAATGTAACTAAGGGCCTAAATGTAAAGAAAGACCTAAATGTAAAGAATGACTATAAATTTAAACTAAGTCCATAAACGTAAACATGCACCTAAATGTAAACAGAGAAACTATACATAAACAAAGACAAAAATGTAAACAAAGACCTTAAATGTAAATTAAGACCTAAAGGAAAATAAAGACTGTAAATATAAACAAAGTCCCTGAATGTAACAAAAGACTATAAGTATGGAGAAACACTATACATGTGAACAAAAACTACAAATATAAATTTAGACCTAATTGCAAACTAAGACTATTAATGTAAAGAAAAACTAAAAATATAAACAAAGAACTAAACATAAACAAGGACAATAAATATAAACAAAAACCCTAAGTGTAAACAAAGACTGTAAATGTAGACAAACACGCTAAATGTAAACAAAGACTATAAATTACAACAAACAGCTTAAATGTAAACAAAGACATAAACGTAAAGAAAGACTAAATGTAAAGAAAAACAAAAAATGTAACCAAAGACCTTCAAAGTAAACAAAAAATATCAATTTTAACAAGGACCTTATAACAAAAACTTCAAATATAATAAAAGAATCTAAATGAAAATAAAAACTATAATCGTAAACAAATATATATATATATATATAATAACTATATAACAATCATATATAACAAATATATGATTATATATATATATAATCATAGACTACAAATATAAATAAATACCTAGATGTAAACAAAGACCTAAATGTGGATCAAAACTATAAAAGTAAAAAAAAAATGTAAATAAATATCTAAATGAAAACAAACACCTAAGTATAAGCCATGACTGTAACCGTATACAAAGAACCTAAATGTAAACAAACACTATAGATGTAAACAAATAGCCTAAGTAAAAAGACCCAAAAATATAAATTCAAACAAAGATCCTATATATAAATAGATTATAAATATAAACAAAGACCCTAAATGTAAACAAAGTTATAAATTTAAATAAAGACCTAAATAAAATAAACTAAATGTAAACAAAGACTAAAATATAACCAAACACCCTAAATATAAATAAAGACTAGAAAGTAAACAAAGACTTAACGTAAACAAAGACTACAAACCTAATCAAAGTCCTAAATGTAAACAAAAACTATAAAAGTAAAAAAAGAACCAAGATGTAAATAAGTGCCTAAATGTAAGTAAACACCAAAATGTAAACAGATTAAAAATGTAAACAAAGACCTTAAATATGAACCGACTATAAATGTAAACAAAGAACCTAAATGTAAACAAAGACCCTAAATGTAAACAAAGATTATATATATAAACAAACACACTAAATGTAAGCAAATTGCCAATATTCAAACAAAAAATATAAATGTAAATAAGGAAAAAATATAAACAAAGACTATGAATTTAAATAAAGAACCTAAGGTAACGACACCAGTGCTCGTCACTCTTAAGGCCTTATTTTTAAAATGTTTGTTTTTTTCGCGTGGCATTCATGTGGAATTTATGTATCAATATTATACTTTGGTCTATTTTATACACTGATTCTTCTAGTTGTTGTTAAACACTTTCATTTTTTCAAAACGTTAAGCCTATTTTTTTTAAAAAATAAAAATTAAACTTATAAAAATGCACCAGTTCTCGTCACTTGAAAACTGCGTTTCACCAGTAGTCGTCAGGTGATTGCACCAGTGGTCGTCATGTAAATAAAACGCAACAATTTGCTCAATAGTTTGATTTTAATTGCGTTTTTGAAAAAATAACAGAATATTATTGAAACAGAATATCTTTGGAACATATTTAGAACCCAAATCCATTCTTAGGGTTTAAAACACAAAACATTAAATGATAAAATTCAAAATATTGCGAATAAAACAAATTCATATGTGAAATAATTTCAAAATTCTTTGCTTTTAAGAAAAGTTTTCAAAATTTTATTCGTTCTCAAAAATATCTTTACTTAAAGCAGAGGGTAAGTAGCATGGGAGGGGGTAATAATCTCGTTTTTAAGAGTGACTTTGTTCCAAATTATCGCAGTAAGATTGATTTTACCTTGCTTTTTATTAACGCGTATTCTTGTTTGTTTGTCCAGTACAAATCTTACAATTGATTTTTAAC
The DNA here is from genome assembly GCA_963930645.1 of Salticus scenicus. NCBI lineage: Eukaryota > Metazoa > Arthropoda > Arachnida > Araneae > Salticidae > Salticus > Salticus scenicus. Next base: position 259,264,081 of record OZ005651.1, on the reverse strand, counting down.
TAACTTCCCGACTACCTAGACATTTGAAACTTTCAGAATAGTTCAGAACACGATGAAAATGCATTTTTTAAATACTTTTAGCCAACTGCTCCGGATCCCTGCAGCCTTCGGCAGCGTTATCAGTACAAATCTTGCAATCGATTTTTAACTGACTTCTCGACTAGTTTGACATTTGAAACTTTCATAAAAGCTCAAAAGACGGTAACAATGGATTTTTAAAATATTTTTAGCCAATTGTTTCGAGTCACTGCTGCCTTTGGCAGCGTTTATATGGTTCAACAGAAAATTTATTTAACTTTTTTCCCGACTAGCTAGACATTTGAAACTTTCAGAATAGCTCCAAACACGATGACAATGCATTTTTTAAATATTTTTAGCAAACTGTTTCGGGTCCCCGCTGCTTTCGGTAGCGTTCACATGATTCAACAGAAAATTTATTTAACTAACTTCTCGACTAGCTAGACATTTGAAACTTTTAGAATAGCTCAAAACACGATAACAATTCATTTTTTAATACTTTTAGCCAATTGTTTCGGGTCCTCGCTGCTTTCAGTAGCGTTTATATGATTCATCAATCATATACTCGTCCCGATCATCAATCTTCCCGACTACCTAGACTTTTGAAATTTTCAGAATAGCTCAGAATACAGTGACGATGCATTTTTAAATTACTTTTAGCCAATTGTTTCAGGTTCTCGCTGCCTTCAATAGCATTTATAGTATTCAACAGAAAAATTTAAAACACGGTATATAAAAAATTATTTTTTTATTGCAATTATTTTTTTTAACGCATGGGTTGATTATGCGTACCTAACACATACTATAAAGGAATTTTGAGAAATCCTTCGCCTCTCCTTCCTCATTAAGTGTGGGGTGGATGCAAAAACACGTTTTCAAGAGTAATTATTCTCCAAATTATATCAGGAAAGCAATTTTTTGATGCGTTGGTTGGTTATGCGTACCCAAAAATACTGTAAAGTATTTTGCGTAATTCTTTCCGACCAAATTTTGAGAAAGGGTAGCAAAAACGTATTTCTACGCATAACACTGCTCTAACTCTAAATAATCTTACAAAGGCGATTTCTGATGTGTGAGTTGGTCATATGCATCCAACACCTAGTATAAAGAGATTTTGCGAAGATCTTTCGTCTATGTGAGGGTCGCAAATAAATATATATATGTTTTCAATCTCAACTCTGCTGCAAATTATTTTCGGGAGGGGATTTTTTTTATGCGTTGGTTGGTTGTGTGTGTGTACCTTAGACGCATTATCAGGCGATTTTGCAAAATTACCCTTCACCTCTTCCCTCGGCCGGGCGGACACAAAACACGTTTTTAACCTTAGCTCTACTCCAAATTAACTCAGAAAGGCGAGTTTTGATATCTGGGTTTTGGTTAAAAGTACGGAATATGTAATTTGATAATATTTCGTTAAAATTCTAAATTTACCCGTGGGAGAGGGGGGGATAAAAAGCGGTTAAGTCTATGCCGAAGGCAGTAGAAGCGAATCATCATATTGCGGGACGGAAAGCTATTACAGAAGCCAGCGGGAACATTAACCGCGGTTTCGACTGATTTCAAAGTTTTTTTTTTTTACAATGATAGGGATTTTTCCTATTTTATTTAAATATAGGGACCAGCGAAGGTGGCAAAGCTTGCTAGTATTATTCTACACATCAAGCTAATGTTATCAAATATTATGGATATTAATGTTATCAAGTGTTAATGTTAATTAATATTATCAAATATTATCTTACAATTTTAATTATTTAAGAGCAACAGTCAACAGGGTAATTTTTATCAACATTTTAACTACTTGTTTATTTTACATAATTAATATAATGTATAAAAAGAAAACTTGCTTAAGAAATGTTTTTAATGTTTAACATTTTCTATATAAGTTTTTATTCACCTGCATCTAACATAACAAAAAAGCCTTAACATAATTTTGAACCGACTCACAGTCATGCTAACTATGAAATTAAGCCTTTGTATTTTATCATTTTCGAAATATATATGAATTAAAATTAAATTATCACGGTCAATAAAAAACTTGAACATCACTTAAATACATCTTCGCAAAACCATGACATCATAAAAATTTAAAATACATTAGACAGATGTATGGAGTAATCATGTCTGTTTTTCTAAAATATATAACAGAAAACTAGAAAAATCGCTTTATAACTAAATAGGTTTATGTGTCATTGTTTAATTTTTCCAGCAAAATAATATGGAAAAATTTAGGTGGTTTAAAGTCAGTCATAGTGAATTAAAGGTACCATGACCGACTTTATTTAAACAAGCTATACAAGAGTTACAAGTGCAATAAAGTTCACGTTCTTGAGGTTAAAATACATTTGTTTACATTTACGAATACCCCTGACGACTACTGGTGCCGACAGTCAAATTAAAGTAAAAATTTTACCATCACAATCCTAAACGAAAATATACTATTTTTCATCAAAAATGTTACCCAGTTATTAAAAATGTTAAAACACCAGTGTTCATCAGGGGTGACGAGCACTGGTAAAACGTGCAAAATATGCACCAGTAGTCGTCATACCTTAAAATCCTTTATATTATGTCAAATTTTAAAAAGTTCCACATAAATCGTATTCTGCATTTCATAAGCATTACATACAATGCTTTATGAGCAATGTCAAAAGCAACGAACAACAAAATATATCAAGAAATGCATATCTATTCACTTAATCATTTGATTTACGTTGACTCAATTCAATTCTAATTTAGCGTATACTTCCCTTATTTTGTTTCTCCCTACTCTTCCCCAATAGTTGAAATCGAACTTTTTATGTCATAAGAAGCAGAAAGCTTTAGAGAATCGTATGCGGGTAGATTCAAATTCATACAGGTTATAAAACGATTATTTTAACACTTCTTTTAAGAGGGTGACGACTACTGGTGCAGATTTGAGGGGTGACGAGCACTGGTGTCTTTACCTTAAATGTAAGCAGAGACCTGAATATAAGCAAGGACGTAAATGTAAACAAAGACCCTAAATGTAAATAAAGACCTGTATGAAAACAAAGACCCTAAATGTAACCAACGACTATAAAAGTAGCCAAATACTACAAATGTAAACAAAGACCAAAAATAAAAACGAAGAACCTAAATGTAAACTCTACATATAAACAAAGACTACAAATATAAATAAAGACCTATATGTAAAAAGATACCTAAATGTAAACCAAGACTATAAATGTAATTAAAGACCCTAAATGTAAACAAGGAACATAAATGTAAACAAAGACCTAAATATAAACAAAGACTATAATACTAAACAAAGACCTTAAATGTAAATAAAACTATAAATGTAATCACACCTAAATGTAAACAATGACTATAAATATAAACAAATATAAGACCTAAAGGAAAATTAGGAATTATACGAATAAATAGACTATAAACGCTAACAAAGACCCTAAAAGTAAACAAAGACAATAAAGTTTAACAGACATAAATGAAAAAAAAGACAAAAAAATGCAAAAAAAGACCTGAAGGAAAATAATGAACATTGTGTAAAAAAGACTATAAATGTTAACAAAGACCCTAAATGTAAACAAAGAATATAAATGTAAACAAAGAACCTAAATATAACCAAAAACTATAAATGAAAAGAGAGAATCTAAATGTAAACAAAGACTAAAAATATAAAAAAAACACCCTAAATGTAAACAAAGACTAAAACGTAAAGAAAAACTATAAATGTAGAGAAAGACCTAAATGTAAAAAAAATATAGTAAAAAAGAAAAGTAAATGTAAATAAGTACTTCAATGTAAACAAGCACTTAAATATAAACACTGATTAAAACGTAAACAAAGACCCTAAATGTAAACAAAGACTATAAATGTAAACAGAGACCCTAAATGTAACCAAAGACATACCTAAAAAAAGACTATAAATGTAAATAAGGACCTACACTGTAAATTTCAACATTAATCTTAATATAAACAATGTCTTTAACGTAAACAAACTCTATGAATGTAAACAATGAACTAAATGTAGTCAAAACTTATAAATGTAAAAAAAAATGTTAATAAGCAATTAAATGTAAACAAACACCTTAATATATACAAAGAATACAAACGTAAACAAAGACCTTAATGTAAAAAATACTATAAATAGATACAAAGACCTTAAATGCAAACAAAGACTACAAATCTAAACAAAGACTCACAATATAAACAAAGACTATAAAAGTAAACAAAGATCCTAAAAGTAAAAAACAGTTTATAAATGTAAACAAAGACCCTAAACGTAAACAAAGACAGTAAATTTCAAGGACCTAAATGTAAAGAAAGAGCTAAATGTAAACAAAGACTATATATTTCAACAAAGTTCCTAAATCTAAACAAAGATCAAAATGTGAACAAAGACCCCCAAATATAAACAAAGACTATAAAAGCAACAAAGACCCTAAATATAAAGAAAGAGCACAAATTTAAACATGGACCTAAATGTAAATAAAGATCATAAATGTAAGCAAATACCTAAATCAAAACAAAGATTATAAATTTCAACAAAGATCTTAAATGAAAATAAAGACCCAAATGTAAAGAAAGACTCTAAATATAAACAAAGAATCTAAATGGAAATAAAACTAAAAGCGTATAAAAGGAATATAAATATAATCACAGACTAGAAATATAAATAAATACTCACATGTAAACAAAGACCAAGATGAAACCTAAACTATAAAAATTTAAAAAAAAAGTGTAAATAAGTACCTAAATATAAACAGACCCGAAATGTCAATAAAGACTGAAATGTAAACAAAAATTTAAATTCAAACAAACACCCTAAATATGAACAGATTATGAATATAAACAAAGACCCTAATTGTAAACAAAGCCATAAATTTAAATAAAGACTATAAATGTAAAGAAAGACCTAAATATAAATAAAGACTATAAATCTAATAAAAGTCCTGAATGTATACAAAAACTATAAATGTAAAAAAAGAACCAAGATGCAAATAAGTGCCTAAATGTAAGTAAACGCATAAATGTACACAGACTATAAATGTACACAAAGACCTTAAATATAAGCCTACTATAAATGTAAACAAAGAAACTAAACATAACCAAAGATTATAAATTTAAACAAAGACCATAAATATGAGCAGAGACCTAAATGTAAGCAAAGACAAAATGTAAACAAAGATCCTAAATGTAAATAAAGACCTAAATGAAAGACAATAAATGTAACCAAAGATTTTAAATGTAATTAAATACTATAAATACTAAATTTTTTTATTTGGTTCACACAGCGGCGTTTAATGATTTAAGACCTAAATGCAAACAGACTAAAAGTATAAACAAACACTAAAAACATAAATAGAGACCCTAAATAAAAACAAAGAACTAAATGTAAACAAAAACTATAAATGTAAACAAAGACTATAAATGTAGACAAAGACTATAAATGTAAACAAAGACCTAAGTATAAACAAAAGTTAGAAAGGTAGAAAAAAGGACCCCAAAATGTAAATAAGTATCTAAATGTAAAAAAACACCTAAATGTAAACGTAGTCTATAAATGCAAACAAAGACTACAAATATAAACAACCTAAATGTAAAAAAGATAATAAACTTAAACAGACTATATGTAAACATACAAAAATGTAAACGAAATTCAAAATGTAAATAAAGATCTAAATGTTAAGAAAAACAATAAATTTCAACATATACCCTGAATATAAACAGACTATAAATTTTAACAAGAAACTAAATGTAAACAAAAACTTAAATGTAAAAAACTCCTAAACGTAAACGAAAACGGTAAATTTAAACAAAGACCTTAATGTAAAGAAACACTACGAATGTAAAAAAGGACCAAAATGTAAATAAGAACAAAAATGTAAACGAACAGTTAAATGTAAACATAGACTATAATGGTAAATAAAGACCATATATGTAAACAGACACACATGTAAACAAAGACTATAAAGGTAAACAATAAACTAAATGTAAACAAAGTCTATGAATGTGCCAAAGACCTAAATGTATGCAAAAATTAAAAATGTAAAACAAGGACCTAAATGTATGTAAACAAAAAACTAAATGTAAACAAAGACCTTAAATGTAAACAAATACTCAAAATGTAAACTAAGGCCTAAATATAAACAAAGGCTACAATCGTAAATATGGAACTAACTGAAACTGAGACCTAAATGGAAACAGAGACTATAAATTTAAACCAAGACAATAAATGGAAAAACGACCTAAATATAAACAAAGACCCAATATGAAAACACAGACAAAAATGTAAACAAAGAACCTAAAATTGCATAAACGCCTAAATACAAACAAAGACCCTCAATGTAAACAAAGACTATAAATGAGAACAAAGACTACAAATGTATATTCAGGCCGAAATGCAAAAAAAGACCTAAGTCTCAACAAGACAATAAATGTAAACAAAGACCCTAAATGTAAAATGACCTAAATATAAACAAAGTCTTCAATTGTAAGCAAAACCTTAAACGTAAACAAAGACTATAACTGTTAACACAACTAAATGTAAACAAAGACCTAAATGAAAATAAGAACCTACATCTGAAAAAAAAATGTAAACAAAGACTAAAAATATAAAGAAAGACACTAAATGTAAACAAAAACCCAAACGTAAACAAAAACTATAAATGTAAACAAAGACCTAAATGTAAAAAACTATAAAAGAAAAAGTAAACCTAAATGTAAACAGAACCCTAAGTGTTAATAGTCCTAAATGTAAACAAAGACAATAAATTTAAACGAAGATCCTAAATTAAAGAAAGACCTAAATGTAAACAAAAACTATATTTGTAAAAATAGAACCAAAATATAAAAAGTACCTAAATGTAAGCAGATTATAAATGTAAACAAAGACCCTGATATATACAAAGACCATAAATGTAAACAAAGAACCTAAATGTAAACAAAGGCTCGGAATGTAAGCAATGAATATAAACGTAAACAAGGACTATAAATGTAAGTAAGGGCCTAAACGTAAACATGACCTGAATATAAACAAAGACCATAAAAGTAAACATACACCTAAATGTAAACAAAGGATATAAAGGTAAACAAAGAACCTAAATATAACCAAAAACTATAAATGAAAAGTGAGAACCTAAATGTAAACAAAGACTACAAATATAAAAAAAAAACCCTAAATGTAAACAAAGACTTAAACGTAAAGAAAACTATAAATGTAGAGAAAGACCTAAATGTAAAAAAATATAAAGTAAAAAAGAAAAGTAAACGTAAATAAATACCTCAATGTAAACAAACACTTAAATATAAACACTGACTAAAAACGTAAACAAAGACCCTAAATGTAAACAAAGACAATAAATGTAAACAGAGACCCTAAATGTAACCAAGGACATATCTAAAAAAGACTATAAATGTAAATAAGGACCTAAATAAGGACCTACACTGTAAATTTCAACATTAAACTTAATATAAACAATGTCTTAAACGTAAACAAAGTTTATGAATGTAAATAATGAACTAAATGTAGTCAAAACTTATAAATGTAAAAAAAATTACCTAAATGTAAATAAGCAATTAAATGTAAACAAACACCTTAATATATACAAAGAATACAAACGTAAACAAAGACCTTAACATAAAAAATACTGTAAATATATACAAAGACATTTAATGCAAACAAAGACTACAAATCTAAACAAAGACTCACAATATAAACAAGGACTATAAAAGTAAACAAAGATAACAAAAATTAAAAAACAGTTTATAAATGTAAACAAAGACCCTAAACATAAACAAAGTTTATAAATTTCAAGGACCTAAATATAAAAAAGAGCTAAATGTAAACAAAGACTATATATTTCAACAAAGTCCTTAAATCTAAACAGACCAAAATGTAAACAAAGACCCTAAATATAAACAAAGACTACAAATTTAAACATGGACCTAAATGTAAATAAACATCACAAATGTAAGCAAGTACATAAATGAAAACAAAGATTATTATGAAGTAAACAAAGAACTAAACATAAACAATGACAATAAATGCAAACAGAGACCTAAATGTAAACAAAACCCCTAAATATAAACAAAGACTGTAAATGTAGACAAACACTCTAAATGTAAACAAAGACTGTAAATGTAAACAGAGGTCTAAATGTAAGCAAAGATAATAAATGTACGCAAAGACCTAAATGAAAACAAAGACTATAAATTTCAACCAATAGCTTAAATGTAAACAAAGACATAAACGTAAAAATATACTAAATAATAAGAAAGACTAAAAATCTAACCAAAGACCTTAAAAGTAAAGTAAAATATAAGTTAAACAAGGACGTAAAAATAAAAACTTCAAATATAAACAAAGAATCTAAATGAAACTAAATACTATAATCGTATGCAAAGAAAATAAATATAATCACAAACTACAAATATAAATAAATACCTACATGTAAACAAAGACCTAAATGTAGACCAAAACTATAAAAGTAAAAAAAAAATTAAATGTAAAAAAATATCTAAATGTAAACAAACACCTAAGTAAAAGCAATGAAGTAACCGTATACAAACAGCCTAAATGTAAACTAACACTATAAATGTAAACAAATAGCCTAAATAAAAAGACCCAAAATGAAAACAAAATCATAAATTAAATCAAAAGATCCTAAATATAAAATGATTACAAATATAAATAAAGACCCTAAATGTAAACAAATCTGTAAATTTAAATAACCACCTAAATAAAATAAATTAAATGTAAACAAAGACTAAAGTATAAACAAACACCATATATGTAAATAAAGACTAGAAATATTAACAAAGACTTAACGGAAACAAAGACTACAAAACTAATCAAAGTCCTAAATGTTAACAAAAACTATAAATGTAAAAAAAAAAGAACCAAGATGTAAATATGTGCCTAAATGTAAGTAAACACCTAAATGTAAACAGACAAAAAATGTAAACAAAGACCTTAAATATAAACCGACTATAAATGTAAACAAAGAACTTAAATGTAAACAAAGACCCTAAATGTAAACAAAGATTATAAATATAAACAAACATACTAAATGTAAGCAAAGGTCTAAAGGCAAACAAAAACCATAAATGTAAATAAGGACCAAAATATAAACAAAGACTATGAATTTAAACAAAGAACCTGAACCTAAATATAAGTTGAGACCTAAATGTAAGCAAGGATCAAAATGTAAACAAAGACACTAAATGTAAATAAAGACCTAAAGGAAAATTAGGACTTATACGAAAAAATAGACTATAAACGCTAACAAAGACCCTAAAAGTAAACAAACACTGAAAATGTTAACAGACATAATTGAAAACAAAGACAAAAAAAATGTAATAAAAAACCTAAAGGAAAATAGTGAACATTGTGTAAAAAAAACTATAAATGTTAACAAAGACCCTACATGTAAACAAAGTATATTAATGTAAACAAAGAACCTAAATATAACCAAAAACTATAAATGAAAAGAGAGAACCTAAATGTAAACAAAGACTACAAATATAAAAAAAACCCTAAATGTAAACAGACTTAAACGTAAAGAAAATCTATAAATGTAAAGAAAGACCTAAACGTAAAAAAATATAAAGTAAAAAAGAAAAGTAAATGTAAATGTAAATAAGTACCTCAATGAAAACAAACACTTAAATATAAACATTGACTAAAAACGTAAACAAAGACCATAATGTAAACAAAAACTATAAATGTAAACAGAGACCCTAAATGTAACCAAGGACATGCCTAAAAAAGACTATAAATATAAATAAGGACCTAAATAAGGACCTAGTCTGTAAATTTCAACATTGATCTTAATATAAACAGTCTTAAACATAAACAATATTTATGAATGTAAACAAGAACTAAATGTATTCAAAATTTATAAATGTAAAAAAAGAACCTAAATGTAAATAAGCACTTAAATGTAAACAAAAAATTTAATATATACAAAGACTACAAACGTAAACAAAGACCTTAATGTAAAAAATACTATAAATATAAACAAACACCTTAAATGCAAACAAAGACTAGAAATCTAAACAAAGGCTCACAATATAAACAAAGACTATAAAAGTAAACAAAGATCCTAAAAGTAAAAAAATTTATAAATATAAACAAAGACCCTAAATGTAAACAAAAACTATAAATTTCAAGGACCTAAATGTAAACAAACATTTTAAAGTAAATAGGGACCTAAATGTAAGCAAAGAGCTAAGTTTAAACTACGACTCTATATTTCAACAAAGTCCCTAAATCTAAACAAAGACCAAAATGTAAACAAAGACCCTAAATATAAAAAAAGACCATAAATTTAAACAAGGTCCTAAATGTAAATAAAGATCATAAATGTAAGCAAATACCTAAATGAAAACAAAGACTATAAATTTCAACAAAGATCTTAAATGTAAACAAAGACCCAAATGGAAAGAAAGACTCTAAATATAAACAGAGACTAAAAATGTAACAAAAGACCCTAAAAGTACTATAAATTTAAAATAGGACCTAAAAAATGCTTCAAATATAAACAAAGAATCTAAATGAAAATAAAGACTATAAACGTATACAAAGAATATAAATATAATCACAGACTGCAATTATAAATAAATACTCACATGAAAACAAAGACCTAAATGAAACCAAAACTATAAAAGATTAAAAAAATTAAGTGTAAATAAGTACCTAAATGTAAACAAACACCTAAGTATAAGCAATGACTATAACCGTATACAAAGACCCTAAATGTAAACAAACTCTACAATTGTAAACAAAGACCCTAAATCAAAACAAAGACGATAAAGACAATAAAGACCGAAATGTAAACAAAAATATAAATTCAAACAAACAACCTAAATATAAACAGATTATGAATATAAACAAAGACCCTAAATGTAAACAAAGCCATACATTTAAATAAAGACTATAAATGTAAACAAAGACCTGAAAGTAAATAAAGACTATAAATCTAATCAAAATCCTAAATGTATACAAAAACTATAAATGTAAAAAAAGAAACAAGATGCTAGTAAGTGCCTAAATGTAAGTAAACACCTAAATGTAAACAGACTATAAATGTAAACAAAGACCTTCAAATATAAACTGAATATAAATGTAAACAAAGATTATAAATTTAAACAAAGACCATAAATATAAGCAGAATCCTAAATGTTAGCAAAGACATAATGTAAACAAAGACCCTATTTGTAAATAAAGACCTAAATGAAAGCAAAGACCCTAAATGTAACCAAAGACTTTAAATGTAATTAAAGTCTATAAATACTAAAATTTCTATGTGGTTCACACAGCGGCGTTTAATGGTTTAACATCTAAATGCAAACAGACTAAAAATATAAACAAACACTAAAAATATAAATAGAGACCCTAAATGTAAACAAAGAACTAAATGTAAACAAAAACTATAAATGTAAACAAAGACCTGACTGTAAACTAATGTTAGAAAGGTAGAAAAAAGGACCCCAAAATGTAAATAAGTATCTGAATGTAAAGAAACACCTAACTGTTAACGTAGTCTATAAATGTAAACAAAGACTACAAATATAAACACCCAAAATGTAAAAAAGGTTACAAATTTAAACAGTCTCTATATGTAAACATACAAAAATGTAAACAAAACCCAAAACGTAAATAAGGACCTAAATATAAACAAAAACAATAAGTTTCAACATATACCCTGAATGTAAACAAAGAAAATAAATTTAAACATGGAACTAAATGTAAACAAAAACTTAAATGTAAAAAACTCCTAAACGTAAACGAAAACCATAAATTTAAACAAAGACCTTAATGTAAACAAACGCTACGAATTTAAAAAAGGACCAAAATGTAAATAAGAACATAAATGTAAACGAACAGTCAAATGTAAACATAGACTTCAAAAGTAAATGAAGACAATATATGTAAACAGACCCACATGTAAACAAAAACTATAAAGGTAAACAATAAACTAAATGTAAACAAATACCTCAAATATAAATTGACCCTAAATGGAAACAAAGACCTAAAAGTAAACAAAGTCTATGAATGTCAACAAAGACCTAAATGTAAGCAAAAATTAAAAATGTAAAAAAAGGACCTAAATGTATGTAAACAAAAACTAAATGTAAACAAAGACCTTAAATATAAACAAATACTCGAAATGTAAACTATGGCCTAAATGTAAACAAAGACAACAAATGTAAATATGGAACTAACTGAAATAGAGACCTAAAAGGAAACAGAGACAATAAATTTAAACGAAAATCATAAATGAAAAAAGACCTAAATATAAGCAAAGACCCAATATGTAAATAGAAACAAAAATGTAAACAAAGACCCTAAAATTAAATAAAGACCTCAATAAAAACAAAAACCCTAAATAGTATAAACAAAGACTATAAATGTAAACAAAGACTATAAATGAGAACAAAGACTGCAAATGTATATTAAGACCTAAATGCAAACAAAGACCTAAGTCTCAACAAGACAATAAATGTAAACAAAGACCTAAATATAAACAAAGTCTTCAATTGTAAACAAAAACCCTAAACATAAACAAAGACTTAGATAATAATAATAATATATCAATAATAATATATTAGATAATAGTATATCATTCAAAGAATTTTTTTTTCGAATTCTTTTTTTTTTTTTTTTTTTTTTTTTTATGTGTCTTTGAATATGTCGTCTTTTAGCTCAGTGAACAATTAAAATAAATAAATAAATAAATATTTCTTTTAGAGGTTGAAAATTAAAGTACTGAGTTTATTTAATGAAATAAATATAACTAAATGTAAACAAAGACCTAAATGAAAATAAGAACCAAAAAGTCTATAAATGTAAACAAAGAACCTGAATATATCCAAAGACAATAAATGTAAACAAAGACTTTAAATATAAACAAAGACCCTAAATGTAAACAAAGAGTTGAACGTAAACAAAGAATATAAAAGTAAACAAAGACCTAAATGAAAATAAAAACTGTAAAGGAAAAAATAACCTCAGTGTAAATAAGTACCTAAATGTTTACAAACTTTTAAATTTATACAATGACTGTAAACGTAAACAGACACCCTAAATATAAACAAACACATAAATGTAAATAAGGACCTAATAGTAAACAAAGACTGTAAATTTAAACAAGGATCAAAATGTAAACAAAGACGCTAAATGTTAACAAAGGCCCTAAATTTAAACAAAGGCCATGAATTTAATTTAACGCCTAAATGTAAACAGACTATAAATGTAAATAAGGACCTAAATGTAAATTAAGATCGAAATGTAAACAAAAACCACAAATATAAACAAAGACATAAATGTAAACAAAGAACCCATATATAAACCAAGACAAAAGTGTAATGAATGCCAAAATGTAAAGAAAGACACTAAATGTAAACAAAGACTGTAAATGTAAACAAAAACTAGAAATATAAACGAAGACCTAAAATATAAATAAAGACTATAAATGTACACAAAGACTATAAATATAAACAAAGGCTACAAATATCAATACGAAGTGGTTAGAGCTACGGCAACCGTAAGTTTAATGGGCTTATGGTAGTCTTATTACGCATGCCCAGGAGAATTGCGCTACGGACAGAATTTCCAAAGATCATAACATGGTGAGCGAGCAGGCTGTTTCAGACACAGAAACAGGAAGAGGGCGCCTCAAGTGCTACCGAGGAGGAATTTACTACAGTTAAAAATTAGAAGTCAATAAGCTGTTGTACACTCAATAAGCTGTTGTAGGTCCTGAAACGGGAAAAAGGCGCCGCAGTCGCCACCGAGCGGGAGTTTCGTACGATCGGATTTTTCAAGGATCGCGAACCAGCTGGTCACCGAAGGCAGCTAGTATGTAATAAAACAGGAAGGAACCAAGCATACATTCATAGACAATTGTCGCATTTAAAATTTTAAAAGTTAAGCATTAATGAATTAGGAATTAAACTCATATTATGAGTCATGCTGCTTTAATCCAATAAAGGAAAAAATTGTCATTCACTATCTGCATTGAAAAGGTTATATGTATAAAAAATTCTCCAAAGAAAGTTTTTTACGGGTAGACGCACGATTGACCCGCAGGTCAAAAATTAATGCAAACCCGACCTGCACCCAACTCACAAAGCAGGTGACCGTGGTTACCTGACACGATTCAGGACCCTAATGGACATCTACAGGTGGAACTTATGAAAGTTTTTACAAAAGTGATATTCTTTTTTTTAGAGAGTCTGATACCCGTGGGGAATTTAATTAAGAAATGAATTAATAATAATAAACATGTTCCGTAAAGTTCTACTTTGGAACTTCGGAAAAACGTTGGGAAAAAATCATGCGAGATTTTACTATCACTTTAATATTTTAATAAAAATCTCAGCAATATTTTCAGATAAATGAAAACTGAATTGTTGTTATTAAGAGGGAAATAGCTAATCATCCTATTCTACCCCCTCCGACCAACCCCCTAAAAAAAATGAGGGGCCCGAGACGGTCTGTGCCCACCTAACTTTTAAACAATGCGTGCGTTAGTGATCCATTTCTTTTAGATCGGTTGACTTTTCCGTGGTTGACATGGCTAAAAATGCTTAAAAGTACATAAAAACACTAATAAATCATTATATGTTGACATAAACGACCATATTTAAGAATTTGTAAGTCAAACACACGCTTTAAATGAAAAAATATTGTGCCTACAACCGTCAGCATATAATGAAAGCCTCACGTTTTCGGCACCCGTTGGTGCAGGAACATCGTTGGCGTGGTGCAGTGTTACATACCGAATATGGCACTCCCATATCCCTACCTCCAACGTTCAGTACAGAACAACCCTATTCCGTTCTTCGAAGAAGGGGGTTTTGCTGGTTAGTTGTAAGAGTGGATAATGCTGGTTTTTCATTTAATTTGTTTCTATAAATGTAAACAGTCTTTTCAGAAGATGAAGATGTAAATAATTTAAATTAAAATACATAAAAATTACTGAAATATAAATGATTTTTTCCTTTCCACTTTAAGTTTAGTGAAAATTTATTTTTAAAGGGTATAGAAACAAAATATATATATATATATATTTTTTTAGGAATATTATTAAGCGCATAATTAAGGAATATTATTAAGCGTATTATTGAGCGTTTAAAGGAATATTATTTAAGCGCATTTTCAAGGTTACTGGTTCGAATTGATATTACTATACTTCAACGATTTTGTACGTAATTTAAAATGATAAAAGACTTGATAATAAAAAGTAATAAATTACCATATATTTTTTTAGCGTAATAAAATGTTCCATTTATTTTACAAACAACATTTCTTTGACTTTTTTGTATTTGTAAATGTATGTACAAGTTAAAAATAAATATTTAAACTGCAATCTGAATAAACTGTTTTTAAATTAATATTTTAAAAGAAAATCAAATTCATAAATTTATTAGGATGACAGGAATATTGCTTTCAGACAAAATACTCTGTTTGAAAATGGTTTTAATTTACCCCCTTTTTTTTTTCTTTCGAAAACCAGTTAAATAATCTGGTACGGTACTCACACAACTTTTTCTTAGCTTGCATTCCAATATTACAAATGACAGATTGCACATTAAATGGTAAGATAACAAGCACTATAGATAAGCCTACGTTAAAAATAATTCACACTAGGTTTAGGAACAGTTTTATTTGACAAATAATTCTGTGTGTAAATTCACCTACCATTCCATTAAACTCATAAGTCGTAATCAATTTTTCACGTAGCAACATCATATGAATTTTAAAATGCGAAAATTAAATTGGCTGAAATTATTATTATTATTATTATTATTATTATTTTACTTAAGTTGCGTTGATAGATATATACAAAAATAAACACTTAAAAAATTAAATTTAGTATTCAGGTAACCTCAAAACGCACAATTATACAAAAACAAACACTTATAAATTTATTTAAAAAATTCTTTATTTACCGTATGCATAAGAGAAATTAATTTTCATTCCTGAGCATTTTTATACAATTTCCAAATATAGTATTATTATATTCTAGCTGTTTTGGGTAGCCCCGTAAACGAATGGTGATATATTTTCATACCATATTCTACACGAAACCTGCTTTTATACATATAAATATATATATATATATATATATATTCATTTCATTTTGTTTAGCATAACACATACATGCTAAACTGTACCTACTAAAATTTCCCACATAGACATTATAATGTATTTTAAAAAAATTTGGATGACCCTGTGCACGAACCATTTGCTTGATCTCAACGAAAAGTTCAATGTAGAATTTCTATATGATACAGATTTAGAATATCAAATTTGTACTTTCTGCTACTATTTCTTTTCGATATATACTGATTGCTTATAGACAGAGGCACACAGAGACCAACAGCTAAAAAATCTGATTTTCGGATTCATTGGACCTCAAAACGTGTCAATATAACAAAAATTCAATTTCGAAAATTTGACCCCAAAACTGCGCTTTATCATACATGCAGTTATATAGTGCTAATATTTGTTTTTGAGACATGCTTCTAACATACAAACACACGCAGAAAGAGAGACAAACACACACAAACAGACACACAGACCAAGCGCTAAAAGCCTGATTTTTGGATTCGTGGAATCTTAAAACGTATAAATATAACAAAAATTCACTTTTGAAAATTTAACCCCAAAACAATATTTTCCTCTACCATATATATGGGTAGTAAGTTAAAGTAAAAAAAAAAAAAAAAAATGTTGAAAAAGTATAATAAAAAGTACAATTGAGAGAAAAAGATATGCTTTTCTTTCTTTCTCTCTTTTCTCTCTCTTTTTTTATAACTTGTGCAAAAGAAATTAAAAGAAAAAAAAAAAATTTTGTAATCGTTACTAAGAAATGCAACTTCATATTTTAAGGTATATATATATATATATATATATATTTACTCTTTTTCTGTATTTATATCAACTTTTATTTTTTTCTTTTTGTTCTGTAGCACCAAATGAATAGATTATCCTTTGCTAAGGAACGCAACACAGTTACCAAGTGTCTTTATATGAAAGAATGTACTAAAAAAAAAAAGTCCTGTCATCCAAAATTAAATTTTGTTTTGTTCGAAATTTTATATCCATTACTTAGAAAACAAAAATAGGCTTCAGTTTCTTTTTTCTGGCTTTATGCGACAAAAGAAGCAAATTCTTGTATCGGAATGTGAACTATTTTTGTGCTCAAAAAACGCGATCGAATTTTTTTAACGGGTTTTTTACTGAATATTGCATAAATTGCGCAACAGGTTTGTGTACTGACATTCATTAAAGATTTACGATAATTGGGAGTTGTGAAAGATATTTTAAAATTAATATACATTATTAAAATATACAAACATATTTCACTTGTTGAATAAAGTATGATTAGTGTAAATTATTCGTTTATAGGACCCTGCGAAATTGTTCAGATATATAGTGAGATATGAATTTAAAATTGTTCAAAAAAGATTTTAAGTGCTAAGATTTTTTTTTTTTTTTTTTTTTTTTTTGTAGTATACTGCATATAAAAATTTTAGACAATATAGAGATTGCAGCAATTTTTAAATACTTTCATTTTAGAAACAAAATTATAAAAATGCTACTATGATATTCCTTCCTCTACAGTTAAAAATAAAATATAATTTTGTAGCCCTGCTGATTTCAGATAATATACAGTACATAATTTCTAGTATAGTTTTCTTTAAAAATAAAGTTATAAAGATAATTTTTGCGAGTTGTCTTCCGTCATGATTAAAAATAAAATGTTTTTAAAGTGCTACGAATGAGGTAAAATATGTTAAAGATAAAACTATGTAACGGTTAAATACAATTGGAAAGTGTTTATGTTCTATGCAAATCAAATGATATTTTCTTCTTTTTTTAAGTATTATATTTCATTTCGTTTAATATATTCAAATTTAATATTTTCCGATATAAATAAAAATTGTCTCCCCCCCCCTTTTTTTTTGTGTGTGTGTGTGCTGTGACTGGAAAACACAAAAATTAAAATTTATCTAACTTTTTAATAAAGTAGTTTTAATAATTAAATGTGTGATTAGCTATTAAATAAATAACAAAATAAATCGAAAAATTAAAACTTTTTTTTTATGAGAAATTTCTTTCTTTAATTTTAATTATAATTCCTTTCTGTATTTCATTATAAGAATTTTTCATCTGTTAAGTAAGACGGAAAAGGTTTCAATAATTTTGGAAGTATGTTGTTCATTGATATGGACTGACATTCACTGACATCGCGTGTGGAACGATACGTAAATCAAGGTCAAATATCAAATCAAAGCAGACAGTTGGCGACACATTGATTGTACTGCAGTAGTTTCACCAACGCGTCAAACAGGTGCTGAAAACGTGAGGCTTTCATAATATGCCATCCGGCAATGCAGCCATTCTTACAATGACAGAAAAAGCAATTTTTGGTCCACATTTTGACTTATTTCGATATTACATTACAAAATATAATGAATAGACTACATGAATATACATTACACTTACATTTTTGAATTAGTTCACTTCGATTTGTCGCATTCTGAAAATATTCACAAATTACTTTTGTGTTTTTTTCCCCCAGATTATTTGTTCAATTCTTACACTTACTAAGCAAATGCGTCTATTCACTTCTGCGTTAGCACAATAACTGCGTAATGTCACAAAACAAGTTTGACAGTACTCGAAACCACCACATTTGCTTTATGTTAAAAGTTATGGTGGGGTGCTCCACAGACTAAAGAATCACTTAGACCCGGTCAGACGACTATCTAGAATGGGGAAAAATGAAGTAACTGTAAGGCGCTGTAAAAATTGTAAGAAGTGATATATGATATGTATAATCGACGTTTCTTCTATTCGCCTTTTATGTGTATCTTATCTCACTTTTAAAAGTTTTTGGTGGCTGTTAAATAAAAAAGTCGCGCAATCTGTACCAGGTGGCGCTGTCTACCGCTTAAACTGTTGCCAAGTTTACGAGCCACGCGATAGGCATCTACTTTAGGAGGCTATGGCATAGATGCCAACATTATAATTTATTCCGGAGTATTTTTAGCCCCCTATTTCTCATACCACTTATTTTTTTAAGGATAATTTTTTCTTATTTTCTCGGAGTTATGTATTGGAGAAAACTTTTCTATAAATAAAGTGGTACGAAATAAAGGCGAACCTAAAGATACTCGGGAATAGATTAAAATATTGGCATTTATGATTATGGGTGAACGAATTTCTGTAAAGACAATCAAACTAACAAAAAAAAAAACTACATTTTAAGACAGTAATTTTGGAAAGTAATATTTAAACAGAGTTTCCAAAATTTATAATTTATTCCGGAGCGTTGATAATACAACCCTTCTAACATACCACTTTTTTAACGAGTAATTTTCGTCTGATTTAATCGTAATTACATATTGGAAACAGTTGCACTATAAAAAAGATCTTGTAAAAGAAAGTGGGTGCTAATAATGATTCAGACTAATTAGATATGTTGGTATATCTGAAATACCTATTTCCGTGCACTGTATTTAATCAAATTTCTATTATTTTATGCAATTTATTTTATTATATTATTACTATTATTATACATACATATATCTATATATTATTATTATTATTATTATTATTATTATTATTATTATTATTTTTATTTATTTATTTATTTATTTATTTTTTGCCACTGGTATTTTCCTACAAATATTTCATACCTATATAATCACAAAACTGTGAATATATGATAAAAATTACTGTATAGAAATACTGGTGGCAGGAAAAGCGGAACTCTTTCATCCCTGAAATATGTAATAAAAATATGCACCGTATTTTCCGGCGTATAACGCACAGGTCACATAATGAGTTATACACCAGGAAATTTAATTCACAAATAAAATGATATTTGTAATAGATAAACGCTTGTTAAAAAATAGCTTTTACTGTAAATTTAAATTTCTGGTGTATAACTGTTTTAACAAATCTGAGCGTTATGCGTAGGAAAATACGGTAATGATGTTCCGTACGGTAATGTACGGTAACATTTGAGGCTAAAATATATAAAAATTTTAAAAATTTTAAAAGTTTTTTTTTTTTTTTTTTTTTTTTTTTTTTTTCAGATGACATGAAATTTATTGAAATATGAATTTAATTGCAGAATTAAAAAATCAATTAAAACTGAACTTTAATAATTCTATATATTTTTTCTTAAAGATCTGTCTTCATATATTTAAATTATTTATATTATTACACGCCCCTGCTATATTCACATAATTTATGATTTATCTGATTTTATTGCTTTAACCCATTGTATCCCACCGGGACTTTAAAGTTCCATCAAAAAAATTCCTCAATATAGCCTAATTTTACTACAGGATTTCATTGGGACTATAGTTTAAGCTTTAGTCCCTATAGTTAAAGTTTTCCCTATAGTTAAGCTATAGTTTAAGCTAAATTTAATACTTTCGCGACCGTTGAAGTAGATTCCCGTCATTAGAAAATCTGTAACTCCACCAGTGGGCATTTCTTTCACAATTTGTATGCTATTTATTTCTTAAATATATAACCAATATTAACATTTTTACAATGAAATATACTATAGATACAAATACTTTGATTAGAAAGAATATAATTATAAAGTATATCCATTTCTAATGTAAATGTGAATACAGAAAAATTTGTTCTGAAATATTGCAACATGGGAGAATAACGCCCACAGGCGGAACTTACTGTCAAAAATTCAAAATCATGCGGTCGCGAAAGTGTTAATATGAGATGATTCTCATGCATAAAGAAATATAATAAAAAAGTTTCAAACTATTTTTCCAAAAAAAAAATAATTTGAATAAAAAGGGTTAATTTAATTTGAAGCACTTAAATGTATATTTTGATTGCTAACGTATTTGTTACTGATCTTTTGTAATCATCGTATTCTCAATAAGTTTTAAATTCACCTCTCGTGCTTGTAATCAACATTTGACTTTTCAGAGAATCATTAATTTTCAATGTACTCCTACCTAATTGAAATGTCAATTTAAGATGTAGACACCCTAAGACGATTACGGACTAGACATTTTCTTTACTTATAATTCTTCTAAAATATTATGAAAAATTATGTTCAATTATAGTAATTAGAGTGATTCAATTTTCCTTTATTTGCTGCAGCAAATTTTCGAATATCGTGCTATGAAATAGTTTGGGTGTCTCCTTACGACAGAGTTCTGTCTGATAATAAAAAGTAAAAGTTTGCGTAAGAAGTATAAATAGATGTTTTAAGAGAGAGAGATAATAAGAACTGTAATATAAAAATATTTTCTGATGTAGATGTAGTGTAGTTATTAACTGCAATAATATTTATAAATTATAGTTATTTTAATTGCTGAAAGTTGTATGGTGAAGCATATGTAGTGTAAAAAACGGGATTGGAGAGTTCTGTAAATTCTCATACCACTATTTCTAAACAGAAATATTTATAGTGTTTTTAAAGTATTTTTATATTTAAATAAGTTGGAGATTATTGTTCGACAATAATTGGAGAAAAAAAAAAAGTGCAGTCCTTTCATCTCCGTAAAATTTAATGAAGAAAAAATTAAATGTTAACAAAATTTACGTTTACATCATTTTTCTATAGATGTATATTTTATCATGCAGTTATTTATTTTTTTTATTAAGAATGGTATGAAATAAACGTAGCTACCAACTCTTGACCTTTTTCGCAATCAGAAAGTTTTAAGAGATTTTTTTCATTTTATTTAATCGGTAAAAACTTTTACAGAAATGCAGAATTTTTTTTTAAAGATTTCCGATAAACAAGAAGCCGATAAGATAGCAGTTATGGGTAAATGTGTTAAATATTTAACATAGCTATTTTTTACGTAAAAGTGACTAAACTTATGCTGCACTCAATTTTTTAACTATATTCATTTAAAATTACGATTCTTTAGATACAAATAACGTACTTCTATGGCATGAAAATGATACAAAATGATAGAAATACATTTAAAAAATAAAGGGAAAATATATAAAATTGACTTGATTCCCGGCAAATTTAAAGGGAAAAAAATTACTTCTTTTGTTAATTTCCAAATTCATGCCTTCTGTATAAACATAATGATTTACTTTATTATTTAGTATTCACTTTATGCATAAAATCCTTGAAAAAGAAATTTCCTGAAAGTGAAGTTAATTTGTATATGAAAGGCCAAGCGTTAAACCTTCAATAAAATTGTATTGCTCAAACATACTTCAAATAAATTGTATTATACGAGAAAGGGCAATAAAACACGGAAAATTATTCCATTTTGTGTTACTAAGGTCTGTGTATGAGAGAGAAACCCATTTTGAGTTCAAGGGAATTTTTTTACGTGCCATTATATTAGCCAATTAATAATAAAGAAAAAAGTGTAAAAAAAAAAAAAAAATATCCTAATAAAAGGACAATAACTTTTTTTCCTACTATCCATGCTTTATTTAGATATAAAAAGCTAAATTGAAAGAGATAAGGAATTTTTAAAAAGTCTGATTTCGCTTTAAGGGAATGTATTATAATATGATATCACTTTTTTGATGGTTTGTATCTTTATTTGTTGTAATTGATTTTAGTGCTTAATAAATTTATTAAATCTGTTTTGTATAAGCGATTAAAAAAAATATAATTAATAACAAATAATAAACGGTATTGAAATGATTATATTATCCTTGCAGCTCTGTTCGGGTCTTTTTGTCTGAAAATTTTTCTATTTGTCTATAAAATATATAGCACGTAGATATTTAAATAAAAGTTCATGACTTTATTAGTAAGCAATATAAGTATGTAGTCGTAGAAGAGTTTACGGTTATTTGTAGTCCCGAGAAACATTTTTCAATTTATTTCTAATATATTGTTCGGTTCAATATGATCCGATTGTGTTTTGTATTAAAAAAAAATTGTACATTATATTACTAATTCAACAAGTAAAAATCTGAATAAATTTTACATAGTCAGTAAACGTATTTCTTGGAGGCTGACAACTTCATTCAAGCTCAGGTGTAGTGATACGTGCTGCAAAACACGCGACACGCTATCTCAAACAAGGAAATGGTGTCTTGATATTTTCGCTTTTTTTAAGTTGTTCGAGGACTCGATAAAATACTGCGTACTCTAATGTAATGTATTTTAATGAAAATAATAGTTCATTCAAGTAGTGTGTACCAAATAAATTATCTAGTATTGTTTTTTATAGAACGGCAGAGCTTTTTTAGTTCCACAGGCGCTTTATTATGCTGAAAAAAAAAAGTAATTCTAAGGTCAAAGCCATAAAAAATAAAGCATTTGAGTTGTAAATTTTACTCGTGAACTTACAGGATATAATGCTACCTGTAATAACTTTTTAGTATGCTCGACACTATATAAACCAATGAACTAGAAAATCCTTACAAAATGACAAGCAAAATTATTCGTAGCTCTATATTTTAATTTAAATGTTGTTCAATTGTTACAAATTGTGTTCCTAAAAAAAAAAAAAAAAAAAAAAAGAGAATATCATTTGAGTACAATACATCCTTATAATTCAACTCTTAATAGACCAGAAAAAGTTTTAAATGCTATTGCAGTACAAAGAATGAGCTGGGTATTTTTTTTTTAATGCAAGTAGCATGTTTGATATTATTGCCCAAAAAGAAAATAAAAAAAAGTTTTTAAAAAAATATTATAGTTATTTTTTGTCATTGTTGTTTGTGTGTTTGCTTAATGTAGTTCCGTTTTACATATTTATTGGATTTTTTTTTTTTTTTTTTTTGGTATGTTTACTAAATTGAGTTGAGTTAAACCACTTCTTCTTCATCTCTAAAAGTAACATCGTTCGTATAGTTTAAGGAACATGGGCTTCTGCAGTTAATAATTAATGACCGGATCATATGAACCCAAGCGTTACATGTGTATAGTAAATGCGAATAGAACAGTAGGGTTAATGTGATTATTTCTCTCTATAAAAAAGGCATGTTATAATGAATAAATTTTTAATGGTAGAATTATATGAAGACTTCTTTCTACCTCTGAAATTTCGTAGTTTACGATACTCATGTCCATGTTATTTTACGGTTAAATTTGGTACGAGTACATTAGACTTCCATACAACGCGGGGGCAGGGTTGCCAGATTAATTCTACAGTTTTATTTATTAACACCACTAATTTTATATCAATGCAATTGCTTTATGCAAAAACTAAATCGTGTGTCATTGAACTAATCGATTGATACTCTAAAAATTTAGCGGTGCTAAAATATAAAACTGAACTATTCAGCTGACTTTTTTTTTTTATTAAACCGTTGTCATATATTGGATAAAAATTTCTAAAAAAAATTCCGGTGCGAAAAGGTGGCGGGGCTAAAAATGCCCCTGAAAAAATTATCTATTTAGTAATGGCACACTTTCGCAGCTTTGACGCAGTTTATTTACGAATTATTCGTATTTAATTACATAAAGTTATTATAAAAGATTATCGTATAGAAATAGTTGTTTTAAAACAGTGCCATAGTATACCACATAGCTGCCAAGTTCTTTAATTTTTTCCGGAATGTTGTTAGCCCAGCCCTTTTTTCACACCGTAATGTTTGTAAAACAATTTTCTTCAACATATAATTCCCATTAAATATGAAGAAAATTACTCTAAAATATTACGGTGTGAAAAAGGTTCGGGACTAATAACATTCCGGAATAAATAAAAACTTGGCAGCTGTAGTACAACCACTAGCTATAGTCAAAAATCAAGTTCATTAAGTAAAAGCACATATCTTTGCAAGAAATATGCTCTATAAACATATGAACTGCTTTGCATAATCTTCTATATTATGTGCGGGAAATATTTCTTTAAAAATACATAAATAGAAAAAATAAATTACATTTTAAGGTAGTGATTCCGAAAAAGTAGCATTTATATAGAATTTTCTATTATAGAATCTAATTAAGCATATATAAATGTATAATGTATGCGAGCTGAAGTCTTTAATTTTACATTTAATTCTAAAATTTGATTTAGAAATTTTGACTGAAAGGAATTTAACTATCTTCAATTTATAAATGTAAAATATTTTAATTTTCCTTTTCACACGATATTTCGGCAGTTAAATTCGTTTATCGCATTTCTAAGAAAAGTTTATTCGTTTATTTAGTTAGTCCATTTTGGAAAAAAAAAAATCTGTGATTGACATCTAGAAACTAAATTATGGCTCTAGTAAAAATAGTGTCATGTCATCCGTATAAATTCTAAAATCCCATATTAGAATTCTAGAGAGTTTTCCTATTTCATCGTGGGGTCAAACTTATTTAAATATTTCTGAAAATAAATGCGAACATAAGAGGCGAGTTCTAGCAGCTATAATTTTGGTTTATGACCCAATTCAAGGAAAGAGAATTTCTCGCAATACAACGGACTGATAATATTCAAAATATTCATAATGTTGTTTCACCATCTAGAAAAATATAGACTAGAAAATCTCGGTAATTTCCTCTATCCAGGTTATTTTTTGCCTTATACGCATAGCTGCGAAGTTTTTAAATTTATTTCGGAATTTTGTTAGTCCCGCCCTTTTTTCACACCATAATATTTGTAGAAAAACTTTCTTCAACATATATAACAAAGATTAAATATAAAGAAATTTATTCTGAGAAGATTACGGTGTGAAAAAGGGGCGGGGCTTACAGCATTCCGGAATAAATTAAAAAACTTGGCAGCTATGTATACGCATAACTCGGAAATCTGAAAAAGACTGCTTAATCGTTCTAGATAAAGACGATATATTTCTTGTTGATCAGTGCATATTTCAAGAGCCGGGACAATTTAATAAATTTTTAATCTTTTGTTTTCTCAAATCGCAGCTAGTCAAATGTATTTGTTTTTGTCTAAGCTTAAAGTTGTGTCTCAGAAACAAAAAACGAGAACTAATCAAGATTTTACTAATTCGTGTAAATAACTAAATAATTACCTGAAATAATTCTTGTGGTTCAAATCTATGTTTACTATAGGAGATCGAAATTATCTAGAAAATAGAAATTGTCATCTTGGCAATATTGCGTTTGCTAAAATTTTGAGAAACGAGAATATTATACCTAGTGTTGCCATATCTGGCTTATTTTTTATTCAATAATCACCAATAATTTTTAATTGTAACGTTTGCCTAATTACTTCGAAGGTTGATAGTCCATTATGTATGTCATATATCACTTTTCAGAATTATTGGTGATTATGGAATAAGAAATCCGCCAGATCTGGCAACTCTCATTATACCTAACAATTTAAACAGTGCCCTATAAAAAGGCGGAGAGTGCAACCCCTGTTCATTATTTCAGAACGGCATGGTTTTATCGTTTCAGGTGTGGTTGCACCGATCATTAGCGAACTTTCAGAATTTATAACTCAAAAACGAGCTGACGAAGGCAATTGTTTTATGCGTCAAAAAACATGTCTATATATGCTCTTTCTATTGATGCTTGTTTAGATTTTTTTTTTTTTTTTTTTTGAGTATGGGGTGGTTTCCTGGTACAGCTAAAAATAAAAAAGCAAAGTTCAAACAAACAGATGTGATGACTCTTATGTCCAAATTCACCTTAACAATTGAGTTATGAGCCGAGGTTACACTTAACTCACTTCAGACTATATTTATAGATTAATAGGGTATTAATAGCGAAGCGGAATATATGTTTGCTATATGTTTTAAGACCCAAATCATATTTTCTATGTTAAAATTCTGGTGTATTAGAAATGTGGTATTGGCTTACAGCGTTCTCAACGTGACTATTTCTCAAAAAGGTTTTCTTTTTTTTATATGTTACACAGTTGTCGACATTACAAATCTCTATAAAAATTTATAACCACTATTTTGTAATAGAAATCATTCATATTATTTTTCTACAGTTAATAATTGAAAACTACTATCATATTTTCCAGAGGTCCGGAGTTGTCAACTTTTATTGCGGAGCATTGTTAGCACCGCCTTTCTTTCTTTCTTTCTCTTTTCTTTTTTTTTTTAGGACGAATGACTATTAATCTCAATCTATAGATAAAACGTTGTCTCCAGTTTTACGATGGTTGGACATTTATAGAAAATATAATTAAGTAAGTTGAAAGCGATGTTATAATTTAAAAAAAACTAATAGTCCTAATAGACACTAATTTTGGAAAGTAACATTTAAATAGGGTTGCCAACATTTATAATTTATTCCGGAGCTTTGATAATACTCCCTTTTAACACACCACTTTTTTTTTAACGAGTAATTTCCGTCTGATTTAATCGTAATTAAATATTGGAAACAGTTGCTCTATAAAAAAGACTTGCGAAAGAAGGCGGGTACTAATAATGATTCAGAATAAATAGAAATGTTGGTATATCTGAAATATCTATTTTCGTATACTATATTAAATAAAATTTTTATTATTTTATGCAATTTATTTTATTATTATTATTATTATTTACTTTATTTTATTTTTATTTATTTATTTATTCATTTTTATTATATATATATATATATATATATATATATATTTCCGCCAGTATTTTCCTACAAACATTTCATATCTACAGAATCACAAAGCTGAATGCTGTGCATGTATCATAAAAAGTTACTGTATAGAAGTACTGGTGGCAAGAAGAGCGGAACTCTTTCATAAATGAAGTATCTAATAATATTGAACATTTGAGGCTAAAAAAATTTACTTTTTTTTTCAGATGACATGAAATTTATTGAAATATGAATTTAATTGCAGAATTAAAAAAATCAATTAAAACTGAGCTTTAATAATTCTAATGTTTTTTTTTTCTTAAAGATATGTCTTCATATATTAAATTGTCATATATTATACTATTACGTGCCCCTGCGATATTCACATAATTCATGATTTATCTAATTTCGTTGCTTCAATTTCAGATGAAGCACTTAAATGTATATTTTGATTGCTAACGTATTTGTTACTGATCTTTTGTAATCATCATATTCTCAATAAATTTTAAATTCACCTCTGATGCTTGTAATCAACATTTGACTTTTCAGAGAATCGTTAATTTTCAGTCTACTCCTACCTAATTGAAATGTCAATTTAAGATGTAGACACCCTAAGACGATTACGGACTAGACATTTTCTTTACTTATAAATTTTCTTAAATATTGTGAAAAGTTATATTCAATTATAGTAATTAGATAAATTCAGTTTTCCTTAATTTATTGCAGCAAATTTTCCAATATCGTGCGATGAAATAATTTGGATGTCTCCTTACGACAGAGTTTTGTCTGATAATAAAAAGTAAAAGTTTGTGTTAGAAGTATAAATAGATGTTTTAAGAGAGAGAGAAAAAGAGAGGGAGGCAATAAGAACCGTGATATAAAAATATTTTCTGCTATAGATGTATTGTAATTATTAACTGCAATAATATTTAAAAATTATAGTTGTTTTAATTGCTGAATTATGTATGGTGATATATAAGCATTAGTGTAAAAGCAGGGATTGATCAGTTCTGTCAATTCCCATACCATTATTTCCAAACAGAAATTTTTATAATATTTTTTTATTAAAATATGTTGGAGATTATTGTTTAGTGGGATAAAAAAAAAAAAAAAGGCGCAGTCCTTTCAACTGCCTTTAATGAAGGAAAACTTAAATTTTAACAAAATGTACGTTTACATTATTTTTCTATAGAAGTATATTTCATCATGAAGTTGTGTTTATATTTTTATTAAGAAAGAATGAAGAAAACATATCTACCAACTTATGAGATTTTTCGCAGCCAGAAATTTTGAAGAGATCTTTTTATTTTTATTTAATCAGTAAAAGCGGTTACAGAAATTTATTTATTTATTTATTTTTTAAGATTTCCAATAGACAATAATCTGAAAAGATAGCAGTTATAGGTAAATGTGTTAAATATTTAACATAGCTAATTTTTAACGTAAAAGTGACTAAAATTATGCTGCACTCAACTTCCTAACTATATTCATTTAAAATTACGAGTCTTTGGATACAAATAACGTATTTCTATAGCAAGAAAATGATGCAAAATCATTGAAATACATTTAAAAATTAAAAGGAAAAGATATAAAATAAGTTAGAAGATTCCCGGCTAATTTAAAGAAAAAAAATCACTTCGTTTTTTAATTTCCAAATTCATGCCTTTTGTATAAATATAATGATTTACTTTATTATTTAGTATTCACTTTATGCATAAAATCCTTGTAAAAGAAATTTCCTGAAAGTGAAGTTAATTTGTATATGAAAGGCCAAACGTCAAACCTTCAATAAAATTGCATTGCTCAAACTTACTTCAAATAAATTTTATTATACGAGAAAGGGCAATAAAACACGGAAAATTATTCCATTTTGTGTTAGCAAGGCTTTTGTATGAAAGAGAAACCCATTTAGAGTTCAAGGTATTTTTTTTTTACGTGGCATTATGTTAGCCAAATAAAAATAAAAAAAAAAGTGTCAAAAAAATTCTCCTAATAAAATAACAATAACTTTTTCCCTACTATCCATGCTTTATTTAGATATAAAAAGCTAAATTGAAAGAGAGAAGAAATTTTTAAAAAGTCTGATTTCGTTTTAAGGGAAAGTATTATAATATGATATCACTTTTTTGAAGGTTTGTATCTTTATTTGTTGTGATTTATTTTAGTGTTTAAAAAATTTGTTAAACTTGTTTTATAGACGCAATTAAAAAAAATAAAATAAAATGACAAATAAAAAACGGTATTCAAATGATTATATTATCCTTTCAGCTCTGTTTCTGTCTTTTTTTCCGAAATGTTTTCTATTTTTTTTTAAATATATAGCACGTAGATATTTTAAATAAAGTTAATGACTTTATTCGTAAACAATATAAGTATGTAGTCCTAAAAGAGTTTACGGTTATTTGTATTTCCAAGACATTTTTTCAACTTACTTTTAACGTATTGTTCAGTTCAATATGAACCAAATGTGTTTTTTATTTAAAAATTATATTTCTAATTCAACAAGTAAAGATCTGAATAAATTTTACATAGTCAGTACACGTATTTCTTGGATGCTGATAACTTCATTCAAGCTCAGGTGTAGTGATACCTGGTGTAAAAAACGCGACACGCTATCTCAAATAAGGAAATGCTGTCTTGATATTTTCGCTTTTTTTAAGTTGTTCGAGCACTCGATAAAATACTGCGTACTCTAATGTAATGTATTTTAATGAAAATAATAATCCATTCAAGTAGTGTGTACCAAATAAATTATCTAATGTTGTTTTTCATAGAACAGCAGAACATTTTTAGTTCCACAGGCGATTTATTACGCTGAAAAAAAAAATCCTAAGGCCAAAGCCATAAAAAATAAAGCATTTGAATTGTAAATTTTACTCGTGCACTTACAGGATATAATGTTACATGAAATAACTTTTTAGTATGCTCGACACTATATAAACCAATGAACTAGAAAATCCTTACAAAATGACAAATCCTTACCAAAAAACTATTCGTAGCGCTTTTAATTTAGATGTTGTTCAATTGTTACGAATTATGTTCCTAAAAAAAAGAGAATATCATTTTATGAGTACAATGCATCCTTATTATTCAACTATTAATAGACCAGAAAAATGTTTAAATGCTATTGCAGTACAAAGAAAGAGCTGGGTATTTTTTTTTTTTCTTTTTTTTTTAAATATGCAAGTAGCATATTTGATATTATTTCCCAAAGAGAAAATAAAAAGTTTTTTAAAAAATATTATAGTTATTTTTTGTTGTTGCTGTTTGTTTGTTTGCTTAAAGTACTTCGGTTTTGCATATTTATTGCTTTTTTTTTTTTTTTTTTTTTTTAAATATGTGAACTACATTGAATTAAACCACTTCTTTTTCATCTCTAAAAATAACATTGTTCGTATAGTTTAAAGGACATGGGCTAGTGCAGTAAATAATTAATGACCGGGTCGTATGAACCCAAGCGTTACATGCCTATAGTACTTGCGAATAGTGGGGTTTATATGATTATTTCTCTCTATAAAAAAGGTAATAAATAGTTATATGTTGTAATGAATAAATTTTTAATGGTAGAATTATATCAAGACTGCTTTCTACCTCTAAAATTTTGTAGTTTACGATACACAAGTCCATGTTATTTTAAGGTTAAATTTGGTACGAGTACAATAGACTCAAGTACAACGCGGGGGCAGAGTAGCCAGATTAAAACTAAAGTTTTATTTTTTAACACCACTAATTTTATATGAAGGCAATTACTTTATACAAAAACTAAATCGAGTGTAATTGAACTAATCACTAAAAATTTAGTGGTGCAAAAAAATAAAACTGTACTATTCATCTGAATTTTTTTTATTTTACCGATGTCATATAATGCTTAGAAAGCCTGGTGCGAAAACAAGGCGGGGCTAAAACTGCCCCAGAATAAATTATCTATTTAGCAAAGGCACACTTTCGCAACTTTGACGCAGCTTATTTACGAATTATTCGTTATTTAATTACATAAAATTATTATAAAAGATTATCGAATAGAAATACTTGTTGTAAAACAGTGATATAGTACCACCACTAGCTATAGTCAAAAACCAAGTTCATTATGTAAAAGCACATATACATGCAAAAAAATGCGCTCTATAAACATATGAATTGCTTTGCGTAACCTTATATATTATGTAGGGAAAAAAATTCCTTAAAAATACAAAAGCAAAAAATTAAGGTAGTAATTCGTAAAATGTAGAATTTATGTAGAATTTTCTATTACACAGTCTAATTAAGCATACATAAATGTAAAATGTATGCGCGTAGAAGTCTTTAATTATACATTTAATTCTAAAATTTCATTTAAATATTTTGCTAGAAAGGAATTTAATTATCTTCAATTTATAAATGTAAAATATTTTAATTTTCATTTCCACATGATATTTTGGCAATTAAATTCGTTTATCGCATTTCTAAGAAAATTTTATTCGTTTTAATTTAGTTAGTCCATTTTGAAAAAAAAAAAAAAAAATCTGTGATTGACATCTAGAAACTAAATTTGGCTCTAGTAAAAATAGTTCCATGTCATCAGTATAAATTCTAAAATTCCATATTAGAATTCTAGAAAGTTTTCCTGTATTATCGTGGGGTCAAACTTATTTAAATATTTCTGAATATAAATGCGAACATAAGAGGCGAATTTTAGTAGCTATAATTTCGGTTTATGACCCAATTCAGGGAAAAAGAATTTATCGCAATACAACGGACTGATAATATTCAAAATATTCCTAATGTTGTTTCACCATCTAAAAAAAATATAGACTAGAAAATCTCGGTAATTTCCTCCATTCAGGTTATTATTTGCCTTATACGCATAACTCCGAAATCTATATGTCTAGTTTAGGGAATCTGAAAATGATTACTTAATCGTTCTAGATTAAGACGATATATTTCTTGTTTCTCAGTACATATTTCAACAGTTTGGACAATTTAATAAACTTTTTTATCATTTGTTTTCTCAAATCGCATCTAGTCAAATGTATTTGTTTTGTCTAAGCTTAAAGTTGTCTCTCAGAAACAAAAAACGAGAACTAATCAAGATTTTACTAATTCGTGTAAATAACTAAATAATTACCTGAAATATTTTTTATTGTTCAAATCTATGTTTACTATAGAATATAGAAATTATCTAGAAAATAGAAATTGGCAGCTTCGCAATATTGCGTTTGCTAAAATTTTGAGAAAAGAGAATATTACAGGAATGGAACACAGGCGCAGAACCTATACCACTATTAATGTGAAAATAATTTTTACTTCTTAAATCAACGATATTATAGGTAGAGAAATTTCTTAAACAAATACCCGTATGAATGCTGTGCCCGTGTTTCATCCCTGATATTATACCTAGTGTTGCCATATGCGGCTTATTTTTTATTCAATAATCACCTATAATTTTTAATTGTAACGTTTGCCTAATCGCTTCAAAGATTGATAGTCCATTATGTATATCAGATATCACTTATCAAAATTATTGGTGAATATGGAATAAAAATTCCGCCAGATCTGGCAACTCTGATTATACCTAAAAATTTAAATCGTGCCCTAAAAAAAGGCGGAGAGATCGACCCCTGTTCATCATTTCAGTAAGGCGTGGTTGCACTGATTACTAGCGAACTTTCAGAATTTATAACTCAAAATTGAACTGACGAAGGCAATTGTTTTATGCGTCAGAAAACATCTCTATATATGCTCTTTCGATTGATGATTGTTTAGATTTTTTTTATTATTATTAGAGTATGAGCTGTACTAAAAATAACATAGCAAAGTTCAAACAAACAGATGTGATGACTCTTAGGTCCAAATTCAGCTTAACATTTGAGTTATGACTGAGGTTACACTTACCTCACTTCAGACTATATTTATCGATTAATAATAGAGAAACGGAATATATGTTTGCTAGATGTTTTATGACCCAAATCATATTTTCTATGTTGAAATTCTGGTGTATTAGAAATTTAGTATTGGCTTACAGCGTTCTTAGAATCGTAGCTATTTATCAAAAATGTTTTTATTACCTGTTACACAGTTGTCAACATTTCAGATCTGTAATTAAATTTATAACCACTCTTTTGTAATAGGAATCATTCATATTATGTTTCTACAATTAATAATTGAAAACTACTACCATATTTCTCAGAGGTCTAGAGTTGTCAACTTTTATAATTTATTACAAAGCGTTGTTAGCCCCGCTTTTTTTTTTTTTTTTTTTTTTTTTTTTAAGGTCAGAGAACTATTAGTCTAAGGCTATAGATAAAAACGTTTTCATCAGTTTTACGATGGTTGGACATTTATCGAAATCGACAATTTATTGAAAATATAATTGAATAATTTGAAAAAAAAAACTATGGTTATATATATATATATATATATATATATATATAATAGTCCTCCTTACTAAACTAAATTCTGCTTTTGCGAAAATTTCATCAAAATCTGTTTTATTTATTTTTATTTTTATTCTTTTTTTTTTTTTAAGGAAAAGAAAATAAAACTAATAGTAATCCGTATCGAAAAAATTGAAGAAGCCCTTTTTTCAAGGACTTTGCCACTAGAATAATCTTAAGAAAAATCTATTCTTAAATAAACAGTGCATATTTCACAAGAAATTTATTTTTAGATATTTCCGGTGGAAGAATCCTTAAAAAAAATCGGGCCGTGGGAATCCTGTTTAGACAAAAAAACCTAATTTTTTAAAAAAAATTTTAATTGTTGCCAAAAAAGTTTACTAGTTGATTTTATTTTATTTTTTTTATTTTTTTTTTTTTTTAATGAAAAGAAATTCACGCGTAAATATTAAAATTGATATAAAACTTCGTGAAAAATTAAACTTGCAGGGTAAAATTGACGTCATTATAGCTCTAAAAGTTTTTTTTTTTTTTTTTTTTTCAATTTCCCTATATCAGTAATTTTGAAGAAAGATTTTTTTCTTATTCAATCATTATCACATATTGAAGAGAAATATTCGATAAAAATTCTGATGCGAAAAGAAGGCTGGGCTAAAAATATTCCGGAATAAATTATGTAGATTGGCAACTCTGCAGGTGTGTTAAATGAGTCTTATACCGGAAATTTCATTTAACTAATAGAGCCATTCTGAAACGAACTTATGTTTTTCACGCACGGAATTTTATTCCTAAATTAGCTATTTCTAGTGTGAAAACAATTTTTGAAACCTGCCAACTTTCTAGATGATGTCCCTCTTTCAATACTACTTTACTTTTTGAGTAATTTTCTCTAAAAGTAGTTACAATTAAATAATAAGAATAAAACCCACAAAAAAGCAGGTGATAACAAATCCTACATAATATTAAATAGGATTTGGCAGGTATGCGGAAAATATGCTTAAAATTTTGGTGTAAAATTTCTGGGAAATTCGGGAGGGTTGGCAGCTATACCTTTTAATAATATACTTCATTACGCATTTTTGTTTTATGCAAATAAAATGTTCTTATATAAAAGAAAAGTCATCTGAAGCAAATCTGGAATAGTCTTAACCCTTTCGTGTGCGGTGGGATATATATATCCCACCTAATTTCACTTCCCAACTGGAAGAATTCATCCCAGAATTTTTTTAGAAAACACTTACGTTTATAACATATCAGAAAAGGCCGGTTTTTTAAACCTTAAAATTCAAAATTTCTTTTACTTTAATTTAGTTCACGAATTCCGGTGGCAGTGTAATTTAAAGGATCCGAATTGTCTTGCGCCGGAAAGGGTTAAAGCAGTAATAGTAGGATTATTTGTAAAATTTGTTTTATTCATATTAAAGATGATGGATGAATGCTAGTTCAAATAAGAAGCCTGCGTTAGCTATTGAGAATAAGAAAAAGAAATAATATTCGAATTCATAGTTTTGTCTTATTTGATAAAAAAGAAAGAAAGAAAGAAAAAGAAAAAAAGATTCTGTGAGATTGAATATTTGTCTACTCCGTTTCTCAAAACCCGTTTACTGAACGAATACTTGAGTCGCCTTTTTGCTCAATGCTTTATTTACTATTCAGAAACTGCTACTTTAAGCATTCAAAGAAATAACGAGCTCGATAATCTACCCGATGTAAAACGGAAAACTTGAAGTAAAGCTAGATATTCTACCTTTAAAAAGCTAGATATAAATATTTCACTAAAATGTTTCTTTCTGTATAAAAATACTTTCTACGTTAAATTTTAGGATACATGAAAACAATAATACAACTTTAAATGAATAAATATTTCTTTTTCAATTTTCGATCCTTTTGTAACAGTAGAAACAAAACTGTAATATTGAAAACATTACAATTCATAACAAAACAAAAACTTATAACATTAATGATGGAAGAATACTATATAAATGAATGTAGGCATGAATTCGCAGCTTCCTCAAATTAGTTGTTTCAAATATATTTTATAACAAATAATTCTTTGTTTGAAAAAAACAACAGTCGTATAATTAAATAAAGTTTGACTTACCTGGGTTGTCACAGGTAATCATATATGCCATTGGTGAAGAAAAATCCTTTTAATTTATCATCAGATTGTACACTTGAAATTAGATGAAAAATGCATATATATATATTTAATGGAACTTCTGTTTTAGACCATAACAACTTCTTTTCCTATAATGAATGTAGATTAGACTGTGAAATCTTACATAATATGTAGTTTAATTACTATTCAGGATAATTCACATATTGCTGCATAATAAAAGAATGCCTAGATGTTTAGCCTTTAAATTTATTCATCTTAGACAAAAGAAAAAAATATTATGATTAAATAGAATAAGAAAATGGAACGTCAGTCCCGAATAACAAAAGTTACATGATTGAAAAAAGTATTACAGTGTACTCGTAGAGAGACGCGACACATCGTCACGTGATGCGGCAGGTGCACCAAACAATCAGTTGGCGGGAAGCAAAAAACAAAAAGTCTGGAATATGAAAAACGAAAGTCAATAAAAGTGTTCTGAGATTAAATATCACAACAATTAAGATATTTTCTATAGCTTGATATAGGCTAGTAATTACATATTTTAACAAATTAAGCGCCTTAAATATTTTGAGACTGTTATATGTGCTAATATAAATTAGCCAGACCTTTAAATAAGTATATTTGCCTTGGTACATTGTTATAATTAGTTTCATTTTAAGTTATATTTTTACTTTATTGTTCGTTTTGTCTATATATTTCTAAAATATCTGATTTGTATTTAATTAGTAACATTTAAAACTCCATTTATTGCCTTCAAAGCAAAGAAAATAAGCACAGCTGTCATTTCAATTAGAATTAATTTTAGTTTCTGAATAGTAATTTATTTAGCAAAGTAAATATGAAAATATTTTTATAAATGTAGAAATAGATTATTTTAATTGCAACCTCTCTTTTTTTTTTTTTTTTTTTTTTGGTCTAGACGAAACTGGCATTTGAATCAAAACAATAATTGAACATGTACTGAAACAAAAATTATACTGTATTTTATATGAAGAGATACATTTTACTAAATATCGACAGACTAAGAAAATGAATTATACTGGTTTGTATAATGAAAATATTTCAATGTCCTTTTGGTTAGTAATTAGTCAGTTATGATTTCATATATTATTACTGACTATTAGAGAGCTGAACAAGAGTTTTGATTTTTGTGGTAGAAGTCAAATTTTCATTCTTGCATTTCCATTATATTTATTTTATGTGGTGGGTGTTTGTAAGTGATAATGGTCTCTCCACATAATGAAGTAAAATTTTGTTAACACTTTCGTGACCGTATGCGTTGGTCTTTTTGACACTAAAGTCCTACTGTGGGCGTTATTCTCCTAAGTTACAATATTTCAGAACAATATTTTCTGTGTTTAAACTTATGTTACAAATGGATATACATTCTGATTATATTTTTTCTAATCAAAGTATTTGTATCCATAGTATATTTGATTATAAAAATATTAATATTGGGTATATTCTTAAGAAATAAATAACACACAAATTTTGAAAGAAACGCCCACTGGCGGAGTTGCAGATTTTCAAATGACGTTTCACTTTCGCGTCAGCGGTCGCGAAAGTGTTAAAGAACGCATGGAAAGAATAAAAAATACAGACAAAATTGATGTTAATGAATGACGGAAGTGTTAAAAATATACACAAATGTATTTATAAAGACGAGTTGCACATTAGCTTTCTTCTCCGCAAGCGTGGTCTAATGAACCTACCCCATCGTGACTTAAGGCCAGTATCCACTTTAGCTCAAGATCAACGCTCAAAACGTCATTAATCACGCTTCCGACACAAAGAGCCAAATGTCCTGTCATCAGTTGTAGCCCTTTCTTATCAGATCGCGCAGTTAACTCAAAGGAAAGCATGCAAAATTGACAAAGATATCTACCCCGGGCCCCTACAATTATCTCAGCAGGGGGTTAGAAACAGCCCGTTCGAAGGCTTTGAGCTCCGGTGAGCTCGGCTCACCACATCAAAGGATTCTGAATAGAAGCCGCCGAATGATCGCAAATGGAAACCGGACTTAATGTTATGTACGCGTGACATAACGATTCCACTTTCCCCGCCATTAGGCATTCCTCTAAAATAATAGATTATTTTAAAAAATTGTATTTTGTGTGTATGTGTTTAACTCGTTAATTGCCGTATACGTATCAATATTATAGTAACTTTAGTCGCATAGATTGTTGTGGTAGAAAAATTAGATGATTTTAACACGAATATGTAAAAGTGTTTTACTAAAAACAATGGCATTTTAGAATAATAACAAAAGGTCAGTCCTACTGTTACGTTCTCGCTCATAAATTAATGCTATAACAAATTCTTGAAAAACTATGTTGTACCGACGTTATAACAAACAAGAACGAAAATCATGCTGTACGCATTCGTTAGTAACACTTTCCAACTGTACATACTTGTTGTATCGTATAACTTTCAATGCTCTTTGCCTACGTTATCACACAACAGACAGACAGAAGAACTTAAATGCATACAGTTAGACTAATTGAATTTAAAAATCACTCTTAGACATTTTGGAAAGTGTTAAAAAGGCTTAACGCAAAAGAAAATGCAGACGTTAGATTATAATTATAGCCCTTAATCCATCTGAATATTTTAGTGTAGCTCTGTAACTCTGAAGGTTAATCATATCATACAAAACATCATTTTAGAATATTAACAATACATGTCAATTTCTTTATGACTTTTTACAGTAGAATGTTTTTAAATGTGATTTTTAAAAATGTCTTTCCTAAAAAATAATGCATTAGCATTAGCATTTTTTTTCGTCCCTGTACACAAACTAGTTGTACAGGACCTATTAATGTCATTATAAATAGGAAACATTCCATAGTGAACTTTATTAATATATACCATCTTTTTAAAAATTCTAGAAATATTTACGAACGCTGGGGGCGGGAGGTAGACAGATAAAATGATAGACAATTGGATTTCCGTCACAGGACGAAATTCTTACACCACTATCTTTTATCAATAATTTATATCATATTCAATCTTAACACTTTCGCGACCGCATGTTTTTGTCTTTTTCACAGTAAGGTCCGCCTTTGGGAGTTATTCTCCCCATTTGCAATATTTCAGAAAAAAATGTTCTGTATTCACATTTATATTACAAATTGATATACATTATATTTATACTCTTTCTAATCAAAGCATTTATATCCATAGTATATTGATAGTACAAATATGAATATTGGGTATATTTTTGAGAAATAAATAACATACAAATTGCAAAAGAAACGCCCACTGGTGGAGTTAGAGATTTTCAAATGACGTGAATCTACGTCAGCGGTCGCGAAAGTGTTAAGAAATTACTGCACAAATATGATAAGTTTTTGATAAAACATAGTGATGTAAGTGTTCTGTCTTGAGACGGAAACGCTTGCACCTTTGTTGAGGCCCTTGTAATACAATTTTTTAAGTTTTGTAAATGTTATACTTTCGAAGAACTTAATAATGTTCAGTTTAAAAATCTGTTAGGAAAAATACTTTATACTAGCAGAATAATATCAGGGTTTAGCGCAGTCTCTTTTTGAATACCGCTGTATATCTGCAAACATTCTAATTAATATTCCGTAGCATTGTTAGGAAACGCTCACTTTTTCTCACCACTTTAATTTTAGAGTAATATTCTCCAAATGTAATTACGATTAACCCTTAACACTCGGCATATTTTCCTATTTTGAACAGTGAGACACGCATTTTGGCGTTCCTTTAAAAGTCATACGTATAGTTTCCAACCGTTCGCTACCGAAAAATTGTAATAATTTGTTTTATTTTACTTCATCATTAAATAAAATTAATCTTTCTGTTAAAATTTTCCGGTAGCCGAAAGGTAGTCTATAGTGACACGTTTTAGAAAAATAACATTTCATTTGCAGAGGAACACCTTAAGGCGTGGCTCTATTTTTTAATGTCCCCTCAGAAGGGACATATGAGCGATAAGGGTTAAATTAGAAGAAAAATACTCTTTAAAAGGTGGATACTAACAATATTACGGAATATTAACTCTTTCGCATACTTGCCAACTATCTCATTATGAACCGTACAATTTTTAGTACCCGCCTTTTTTTCACACCAATAACTTTTTAGAGTAATTTTAGTCTTATTTAATCGTAACAACATTTGGAGAGAATAACTCTAAAAATATAGTGGTGTGAGAAAAGGGGAGTTTTTTCAGGCGGCGATAACAATTTTACGGTTATTAATGAGATGGTTGGCAAGTATGCTTTCGCGACTGCATGTTTTTGTCTTTTTCCCAGTAAGCCACGCCTGT
Source organism: Salticus scenicus (assembly GCA_963930645.1). Taxonomy (NCBI): domain Eukaryota; kingdom Metazoa; phylum Arthropoda; class Arachnida; order Araneae; family Salticidae; genus Salticus; species Salticus scenicus. The sequence continues at coordinate 259,223,821 of OZ005651.1, read as the reverse complement.
GGGTGTTATTCTTTTGTGTTACATTATTTTAAGTCAATGTTTTCTGTATTCATATTTGTAATACAAATAAAGATACATTACAATTACAGTCTTCCTAATCAAAGTATTTGTATCCATAATGCGTTGATTGCACAAATGTGAATATTGGGTATATTGTTAAGAAATAATGTAACCTATGTAACCTAAAGAAACACCCACAAGCGGAGTTACAGATTTTCAAATGACGTGAATTCACGTCAGCGGTCGCGAAAGTGTTAATTACGATGTTGGTAGGTATAAATCAATCTTCATATTATTCAATCAAAGAAACTACCGCAAACATTTAGCAAATATTTCTATTTTAAAATTGTGGTATTGAAAACTTGAGTGGGCCAAGTCATGTAATGTATAAAAAGGGCTTCTCCATTTATTAAATATTTTGAATTTTTCATGAACTCCATACCTGCCAACATTCTAATTAATATTCCGTAGTATTGTTAGTACCCCCTTTTTTCTACCAATTTTTTTTTTTTTTTTTTTGAGTATTCTTATTTAATCCTAATTACATTTGAAGAAAACTACTTTAAAAATAAAGTGGTGTAGAAAAAGAGACTGGTACTAACAATACCATGGAATATTATTTAGAATGTTGGCAGGTATGATTAACACATTCATGTCCGTATATTTTCTTGCGTTGAACAGTAATCCCCACCTTTTGACGCTCCTCTAAAACGTTAAACTATTTAACAAAAGGATTTCACGTAATTGTGTTTAAATCATTTACATACTTATCAACCTAACCCGGAAGATTATTAGTTCCCGTCCGTTTTTGTACACCACTTAATTTTTAGAGTAATTCTCTTTAAATATATTTACGATTAAATAAGAAGAAAAGTCCTCTAAAAAAAGACTGGGGTGAAAAAATGTTAGGTTACATTTATTTTTCCATTACCAATGCCTCTTGTATTTACCCTCCTTCACTGTATAATAGATCATTCCAATAACGACTGGCGCGCCACCACTTGGACTATTCGTACGGCGCATCTTTTACCTGTACCTTGTTTTGAATATTTGTTTCTCTATATGTAACTATGTGATGTGAGTGTTCGTCTAATTAAAAGTGTTTCGTTTTAATATGGACTCATTAATATGCATTATAATTTTGCGTGCTCTGCCTTCTAAGCCCAATAGGTTATGGGCCCAGAGCAAATTAATTTTTATTTACGATAAATAGACTTTTATCTGTTAAATAGACGACCACGTTTGAAAATGGCGTCTTATGGAACACTTCGTATTGAAGCGCTAAACAAAGACAATTACGAAACATGGAAGATACAAATGAAGGCACTCTTGATAAAAAATGAATCTTGGATTTATGTATCTGGCTCTAAACCAAAGCCAGAGCTCGTGGCTGGTGATGCGAAATCACAAGAAACGTTCGATAAATGGACTGATATGGATGAAAAGGCCAAAGCCGACATAATTTTGTGTATATCGCCTTCTGAACTGAAACAAATAAAAAACTGTGAAACATCCCTGGATATATGGAAAACATTAGAGGAAATATATCAATCTAATGGCCCCGCTAGAAAAGCGTCACTGTTAAAATCGCTTATTCAACATAAAATGGCAGATTCATCTTCTGTGAGCATTCGAGATCATCTTCGAAAGTTTTTTGACATAGTTGATAAACTATCTGAAATGGACATTAAAATAGATGATGACTTGTTAACTGTGATGTTGTTATACAGCCTACCATCCAGTTACGAAAATTTCAGGTGCGCGATAGAATCCAGGGATGAGCTACCGAAACCAGAAGTACTACGAATAAAAATAGTAGAAGAAAACGACGCCAGACGCCATGATGACAGACCGAACGATGGAGCGTTCATGACTGGGAATTTCCGAAAGAAACCTGCTCCGTGGAATAAAAATAAAAGGAATCCTAAGATTACTGAACAGTATACTCAGAACGAAAGAGATAATTCAAAAATTACCTGCTGGAAATGTAAACGTATCGGTCACCGTGCTAATCAGTGTGAAAAAGATAAATCATTTAAATATCGACAAAACAGTTTAGGACTACTGGCCAGCACAAATTCAACGAATACGAACACATTATTCAAAGAACAATCCGAGAAACTTTGGTGTGTTGATAGCGGCTGTACTCGACATATGGGGAAAAATGACTCCAATTTTCACGATTTAAAGGATACGGATATAAAATCTGTAAATTTAGCGAATAATGAAACAACTGGTGTGTCCGGTGTTGGTAAAATATTAATCAAAGCAAAAGTCAACTCCAAACTTCAAAATGTAGAGATCAATGATGCTCTATTGGTTCCAGAATTGAAAACTAACTTATTATCTGTATCACAAATGTGCGACAAAGGTTTCACCGTAACTTTTAAAGACAAATGTGCTATTATAAATAACAGACAAAAAAATGTGACTCTAATTGCGGACAGAAAAAATGAACTTTATTATCTGCGGGATAATAATGCAAATATAAATAATGCAGTTAATTTTTCGAGTGAATCAATCGATAGTTCTAAAAATATTTTTGCCGATGTGGAAAAATGGCATTGTAGAATGGGTCATCTAAATGTAAAAGATTTGATTGATTCAAATTTAAAGGGTCATATTAGGGGGTTAAATATTAAAAAGGTATCCGACTTCAATTGTGAAGTTTGCGCGTTAAATAAAATGACCCGTGCTCCTTTTCCTAAGCACTCAGATCGTGTTACAAAAATGTTAGAAATAGTTCATTCGGATCTTTGTGGGCCTATTAGGGTTCCCTCAATAGGTAAGTCCCTTTATTTTATTACTTTTATTGATGATTATTCTCGTTATTGTGCAGTAAAATTCTTAAAAACTAAAGATGAAGCACTAAATGCTTTTAAAGAAATCAAACTTCTTTGGGAAAATGAAAAATCTATAAAAATAAAAAAATTCATGAGTGATAATGGGGGCGAATTTATTGGGACTGAATTTGAAAATTTCCTAAAAGAAAATGGTATTCAGCATAGATTAACAACCCCTTATTGTCCGGAACAATCAGGTGTTTGTGAAAGGAAAAATAGAACTCTCGTTGAAATGGCCCGTTGTCTATTATCACAATCAAAATTACCCTTAAATTTATGGGCAGAAGCTATTAATACTTCTAATTATATAAGAAATAGATGCCCAACAAAAGCTTTAAATGGAAAAACCCCATATGAATTATGGAATAATATAACACCTAACGTTAGCTATTTTAAATCTTTTGGCTGCACTTCTTATTTTTTCGATAACCACCCTAAACACAAATTTTCCCCAAGGTCTAAAAAAGGGATATTTGTCGGTTATTCAGAAAATTCTAAAGCATTTCGTATTTATCTTCCTGAATCAAACACAGTAATTATTTCCCGTAGCGTAAAATTTTTTGAAGCGAAATCTAATGATGTTTCAAAAATAGGTCAATTGTATCCATATGTTTTTGAAAGAGAAATACAATTAAGCGAATCGCAAAATGACTCACACATGCAGCAATCAGAAGAGAAAATTTCTCCTCGGAAAATAAAAAATGAAAAAGATGAGCTGTCACGTGACCTTGTTTCTCAGCCATCGGATTCAGAAGAGAAAAACATATTGTCATTGCGTAATCGCGAAATAATTAGGGAGCCGGAATCCATTGCGAATGCTGTTTATAGTTTTAATTCGGAAATAGAAATAAATAATGCCTTGAAAGGTCCGGAAGCTCCGAATTGGTATAAATCAATGACTGACGAAATAAAAGTAATATTAAAAAATGATACATTCGAAGTAGTAGAAAGGCCCCAGAAAAAATGCATAAAAGGTAGATTTGTCCTTACAAATAAATATGATCAACATGGATCTCTTTTGAAATATAAAGCGAGATTAGTAGCTCGCGGATTTAGTCAAAAATTTGGTATAGATTTTCGTGAAACTTTTTCTCCGGTAGCAAAAATGGGATCTATTAGAATCTTAGCAGGTTATGCTGCAAAATTAGGTATAAAAATACATCAATTTGACATAACGTCAGCATATTTGAATGGAAAATTAGATGAGGAAATTTTTATGGAAGTTCCCGATTACTTTAAAGAAATACTTCAAATAATTATAAATGAAAATTGCGATAGGGACATATCTGATAAAGCAGCCGAGATTCTTAAATATCTAAATGTAGGGAATAAAGTTCTTTTGTTAAAAAGATCGCTCTATGGCCTTAAGCAGGCCGGGAGGTGTTGGAACACTAAATTAAATAAAATTTTGAATGATTTCGGAGCAAAACAAACAAATGCAGATCCATGTTTATATTATATTAAAAGTGAAAAAGGGTTGACTCTTATAATGATTTACGTTGATGACATATTGTTTATGTCACAGGACCCTGATATGTTAGAAAACTTCAAAATTCATCTTAATGAAAAACTAGATGTTAAATATTCAGGCATAGTTAAATATTGTCTAGGGATAAATTTTCAGTTAGAAAATGGCCTTATAACAATGAGTCAACATAGTTATATTAGAGAGCTCTTAGAGCGTTTTGGCATGACAGAAGCCAAGCCCGTAGCTTGTCCTATGGATACAAGCATTCGATTAAAAAAGGCCGAAAAATGTTGTGAAAACGAATATCCCTACCGTGAATTAGTTGGAAGTTTGATGTATCTTGCAACTTCCACCAGGCCGGACATTGCAAATTCCGTCAGTCAATTAAGTCAATTTCTAACTTGCTTTGATAAAACTCATTGGACTGCCGCTAAACGAGTTTTACGATACTTAAAGAAAACAATGAATTTTGGACTTGTATTTAGGAAAAGTAATGAGCCTTTGTTCGGTTACACTGACGCGGATTGGGGAAATTGCCTCGATGACCGTAGGTCATATACAGGTTACTGTTTCATTTTTTGCGGGAGTGCAATTACATGGGAAAGCCGTAAACAGTGTACCGTAGCTCTCTCATCAACGGAAGCCGAATATATGGCTTTATCCGATGCCACTAAGGAAGGGATATATTTATGTAAATTACTAAATGAGTTATCTGAAGGCAAAATTGAAAAAGTGAGTATATTTACAGATAACTTAGGATCTATTAAATTAGCTGAAAATCCGATCTTTCATAAGCGCACCAAGCATATTGATATTAGGCATCATTTCATAAGGGATGCACTGAAAAATGGAATTATTGATTTAAATTTTGTGTCTACTGAAAATATGGGGGCTGATATTCTTACAAAAGCATTAACATCATCAAAACATTACAACTGTTGTAAAATTATGGGATTGGAAGATGTAACATTGTTATTTAGGTAAATACGTCGACATTGTGGGGGGGTGTTAGGTTACATTTATTTTTCCATTACCAATGCCTCTTGTATTTACCCTCCTTCACTGTATAATATTTCATTCCAATAACGACTGGCGCGCCACCACTTGGACTATTCGTACGGCGCATCTTTTACCTGTACCTTGTTTTGAATATTTGTTTCTCTATATGTAACTATGTGATGTGAGTGTTCGTCTAATTAAAAGTGTTTCGTTTTAATATGGACTCATTAATATGCATTATAATTTTGCGTGCTCTGCCTTCTAAGCCCAATAAAAAATAGGCGTAAAGAGGTGGGACTAACAATCTTCCGGGTCAGGTTGGCAAGTATGTGTTTATACCGGGTGATCCAAAAGTCACAGAAAAAAATTAAAATTCTATTATTAAAAACACATTGATAGTATTTCACTGAAAAGCGCAGAAAAACATTAAATTTTTATTATTTATAAGAATAAAAATATTAGTTACATTCACCAACAAATGGAGATGAATTCACAGTATTCTCTCACATTTTAAAAGAAAAATCATGCTATTGTTAAGAGATCAAGAATTAATAATTAAGTTTTATTAGGACAATTTCGAATGTGCAACGCCTGATGACCATTCTCGTGAATGAAGGCCGTTGCATTTATAGCTCTAATTTCGTTGCTGAACCTAATGCGCCACGGTACAAAAAATATTTTACAATTAAAGCACTACTTTATTGAGGAAAATTAATTAATTTGGCAAAAAATTTTTAGTTACTTAAAAAAAATCTCTTGTCTTTCTGTGTATTTCCGTGAGAGCTGCATAGTGCTGCGATTAATACTTTTTGTATAATTTATCTTTTATTTTTTCTGTGACTTTTGGATTACCCGATACTTTATCCTCAGCAATCGATGAGGTAATTTAAAATAGAATGTATGTACGCCGACTACACTTAACACTTTCGCGACCACATACTTTTATGTTTTTGACAGTAAGGTCCGCATGTAGGCGTTATTCTCCAAAGCTACAATATTTCAGAACAAAATTTTCTATATTAGAATTGGACATACATTATAATTATATTCTTTCTAATCAAAGTATTTGTATCTATAATATATTTCATTGTAAAAATGTGAATATTGGGTATATACTAAAGAAATAAAATACATACAAATTACGAAAGAAACGCCCACTGGCGGAGTTACAGATTTCCAAATGGTGTGAATCTACGTCAGCGGTCGCGAAAGTGTTAATGGATTAAAGACGAATACTTAAAAACCTTTTACAAAATAAATATAAAATTTTACGCCAAAAAGGGGAGTTTGGTTTTTTTTCTTAGGGATTTTTTTTTTGTGCGTGTGTGTGTCATAGATGCCAACATTTTAATTTATTCCGGAGTACTTTCAGCCTTTATTCCATACCACTTATTTCCTTTAAATATTTTTTTTTCTTATTTTATCGAAATTACATATCGGAGGAAAATTTTCTATAAATAAAGTGGTGTGAAATAAAGGCGGGGCTGAAAATACTCCGGAATTGAAATGTTGGCATGTATGGTGTTTGTGTGTGAAAAATAACACACGCTAATTTTAAAACACCTTATTTATTATCTTTTTAAACGTAAATTATATCCTAAATATGTAATTCTATTTAAAAACATTTTTTCTTTTCTTTTCTCATCAGTATGAATAGCAGCAGTGATTTATGAATCTAGATTTTTTTTTTTTTTTTTTTTTTTTTTAGAATTAAATTTTCTAGTGCATCTTCTTTTACATTTATTGTTGCATGCTTCCTTACAACACCATATTAAATGCCTGAAAATGTTTCAAATATCTACAAAATTATCGTATAGCCAGCTCTTTATTTTTTGGACCAATATTATATTCTTACTAAAAATATCCTTAATATACAAAAGATTTCGTAAGAACAAACTGTCTGGTGAGGAATGAATACTTAGCACTTAATTTATAATTTTAATTCTTATATAAAATATTCTGCTGAATAAATTAGATATTTTTAATCATTATGAGCTTAAATCAAAGAAAAGAGTTCCTTGAAGTTTGTAAATTAATGGCTCTTAAGAATTAAATCTTTGAAGAAAGTCAAATGCAGTAGCAGTAAGGTTAGTTAAGCTTTTTGGAATTAAATTCTGTTTCCACAAATTTATCCTACTTCAAGTCAGAGCAATGTAACTAAAAATATTTATTTTTAAAATACATTATATTAAATGGTTTCTAAGAAATTAGACTTTAATCTTTGAAATTAATTATAACCAAGGTTTTAATCTATCATGCTACGAAACATAGTGCAATTTCCTATCTTTTAACTGTGCTTTTATTTCTCTCTTTACAATATAATATAAAGTATATACAATGAAATTATAAATATTCTAAGATCTTAGAAAATGTATATTTTTGTTTACTTAAGCAAGCTTAAAGACATGCAAGTACCGTATTTTTCGGCGTATAACGAGCTTATTTTCAAGCGCTCTCTCACTAGAATTTTCGAACAATAAATTTATTTTTAAATTTAAAACGCTTATTTTATAACAAAGATTTCTACTTAAAAAAAAAATACTGGTAGAAAAATCGAAGAAATTCAAGGACCGTACGAATCGTGTATTTACAAGTAGGGTAGCTAGGGGCTAGTTGTAACAGGTGTAAGAAGTAACACGCAATTTACAAAATAGTTTGTAACTTTTTTGATTAAATATTTCGATAAACATAATCCTTATGACGCGCTTTATTATGTAAGCCCAATCAGTGTTCCGCAAAAATGGTTAATGAGAGAGAAATTCTGTACATGTACTATATTTTAGATAGTTAGTGGAAAAAAACATATTTTGTAAATTTTGATTAAGGGTATGTTACTTCCAGAGCTGCCAACCTAATCCGGCAAATTGTTAGTACCGACCCTTTATCTACACCACTTAATTTTTAAAGTAATTTTCCTCAAATATATTTCCGATGAATTAAGAAGAAAAAAACTCTAAGAAATGACTGGTGTAAAAAAAGGGGCGGTACTAGCAATTTGCCGGATTAGGTTGGCATTTCTGCACTTCATATTTTAAAGAAATGTTTACAGCTATTTATTTTGCCTATGTCTTAAGTTATAAAATGCATGTTTAATTTTTTGTGTAAATCGTTATTTTTTTTTTTTTTTTTTTTTTTTTTTTGTAAATAGACAAAATTTCCAAAATCTTACATTGGGGCAAGTTGAAACAAAATTTTGGAGCGTTACCATACATGGTAACATTTATACCGCATTGGTTCCGCACTTTTTCCCCATCAGTATATTTTTAAAGCATTTTCTTCTTATTTCATCGTCTTTACATATTGGAGAAATTTTCTGAACAATCATAATGGTATGAAAAAAGGTCGGGGCTAACAGTAGTTCGGAATAAATTATAAATATTACCAAGTATGCGTTACAACTTGTCCCTTGTGTTTTGATTCATGTAATTAGACATTCAACTTTAGATGTTAATAAGCAAATTATTTATTCTATGCTTTATTCTATGAATTTGTTTTTCTTGTTTTATAATGAGGAACTATGAAAGAAAAAAAAGGCTGAAAGAACTTCAAAGGGTCTTATACGATTTGGCTACAACTTAAATCTTCTAAGAAATGTACAAATATTAGACATCAATCACCCGAAATAAAAGCATTTGAAAAATATTTTGAAGAGATGATTAAAAGTAACACAAACATAAAAAGAAAGTAAAGAAAAAGATAAAATAAATAAATAAATAAACCGAAAGAATAAAAATATAAATAAAATTATTTTAACTCCAGATAAAAATTCTGAATCAGAGGAGTTGTTTCACTTAGCTTTTGGAGATACCTGTACCCAGGACAGGGTTCCAACGGCCACGCCTTTTTTCAAGGATTCTTCCATCAGAATAATCTTAAGAAAAATTTATTCTTAAATGTACAGTTTACATTTAATAAGAAATTTATTTTTAGATAGTACTGGTGGAAGAGTCCTTGAAAAAAATCGGGCCGTGGGAACCCTGCAGGAGTCGTTGTCTGCGCCTTTTTTTCAGGAAAATTTCATAAATGAGAAATGTATGTCTTTTTTTGCTACCATTATTTTTTTACAATAATTTTCATCCTGTTTAATCGCGACATATTACTTTAAAAATACAATAAAAATTTCTCTAAGAAAAAAAGTGGTGGCAAACCAGGCAGTAATTTTTCATCCCTGAAAGTGTCCTGAAAGAAAGGTGAGGCTACGACCCCTGATACAGCCTCTCTGAGGCAGAAGAATGAGTGTAATGCTTAATTTGCAATATGTGGGCGCACGTTAAATGTGTGAGAGGGAACAATATCATACCTGCCAGCATTTTAATTTATTTTTAGCCCCGCCATTAATCCGCACCACTTTATTTATAGAATATTTTTCTCCACCATATAACTACACACTTGCCAACCATCTAATTAATAACAGTACAATTGTTAACGCCTCTTGGAAAAACGCTCCTTTTTTACGCCACTGTATTTTTAGAGTAATTCTCTCCAAATGTTGTTACGATTATATAAGAATAAAATTAGTCTAGAAAATGACTGGTATGAAACATTGTATGGTTCATAATGAGATGGTTGGCATGTAACTATGATAAAATATGAAAGAAATTACTCTTGAGAAAAAAGTGGCATGAAATAAAGACTAAAATATTACGGAATAAATTAAAATGTTGGCATATCTGCAATATATCTTTGTTTTGTATTAACTTCATTTCTGACTAAGACTGACTTCTGTATTGATTAGATAATTAATTTTCTCTTTATTTTATTATAATCCATTTCATATAATTCATTGTTACTATACCAAGTAAGTATAATTTAATATTACTTGTTAATTGGCTTTTTTATTAAATTAATAAATAATTGATAACAAAAAGCATTTTGAAATATTGTCGTTTTTATTGTTAGTATTTTCTTCGTATCAGTTACAATTTACCCCAAGTGTGTTACAATTTGCCTCAGGCCCCAGGCAAATTGTCACAGGCAAAAATTTTTGAAAAAATACTTTTTGTGCGAAAATGAACAAAATCAATGAATGTTTCTTTTATGAATATTATAGAGGAATGTCAGGGATGGAACACAGGTGCAGAATTCATACCGATATTTGTTTAAGAAATTTCTCTACTTATAATATCGTTGATTTAAGAAGTAGAAAATTTTGTTACATTGATCGTGGTATGAATTCTGCGCCAGTGTTCCATCCCTGGAATGTGTGTTCTGTGCAAAACAGCAATTATTTAAAAAAAAAAAAAAAAAAAAAAAAAACGTAAATACATTAAAAAATATATTCACTTTTCTAAAAATTGTTACAACTAGCCCCTAGCTTCCCTAGTAAGCTTCGTCTTATTTATTGAAGATAATTTTTATTAAAAAAAATGCTATTCAAAAATATTGGTATAAAGATTACAGACAATCCGTAACAAATTGGTACCTATACTTTTAGTTGAGAACAATTCTTCATTAACATGAGAACACATTAATTTATTTTTAAATACTGTTGAATGTTTGGCGTTGCGTTAACTAGGTTCTAGTCCCCAGACACCAATATTTTGTGATAACAATCTTTCCCTGGGTAATACCATACTTGCCAACATCCTAATTAATATTCCGTAGTGTTTTTTGTCCCGCCCTTTTTTTCACACCAGTAAATTTGTAGAGTATTAGTGTGCAATCGCAATGACGATTGAATAAGAAGAAAAATACTTTAAACAGAGCTGCCAACCTAATCCGGCAAATTGTTAGTACCGCCCCTTTTTCTACACCACTTAATTTTTAGAGTATTTTTTTTTTCTAATTAATTGTGAATACATTTGAAAAGAATTACTCTAAAATTTTATTGGTGTAGAAAGAGGGGTGGTACTAACAATTTGCCGGATTAGGTTGGCAGCTCTGTTTAAAAATATACTGGTGTTAAAAATTAGGCGGGGCTAACAATACTACGGAATATTAATTAGGATATTGTCAGGTACGGTAATACATAGAATTTCTACGATAAAGAAGTAAAAAAGTCTTGCTAAAAATAAGTGGTCATATTATTCAGGCCCAATAAAATAATAAGAACGAAAAACAACTATCGCTTATTTTAACTTTAAGACGAAAAGCATTCAGACGAGATTCTTCATAATAGACTCTTAAATTAAAATAAAAGGAGATAAAAGCATTTATAGTCAACCTATAATGACTATAAATACATTCTTGCAATAGAATCGTGAAATTAAAGCTGCTGAATCATGTATTCAAAAATTACGAATTTGTGCCCATTAAAACTTCTTATAAAACAAATCATATTGCTTCTAAATCTCCTTCATTACAAAATTGCGTCATAAAGAAAACACAAACATAATCGTCTTCTGTTCCACCGAGAAATAAAATGGCATTGCTAATTTGAAGAACTTTTTGAATCAATGGAAAAATCTTGTTTAAGTGGAAATTTATTCCAATTTTTTTTTTTTCCGAACCATATATCCTTAAAAATAGGAAATGTTCTTTAGACGCGCAAAAAAGTAACTTTCCCAAAAATAAATTTAAAGGTACTTTAGAAAAGCAATTCTTTTTTTGATGAAGTTTTTAGTATAATCCACAAAATGAAACAAGAAAAGAAGGAATGTAATTTTCTTAAAAACATATTTTAAAGAATGAATGAAAAGGGCTTTTTCGCATTTATTTTGTTGGGATTGTTTTGGATTTTTTCACTTAAACAATACATTGCTAGTAATGTTGATGCAATAAGATAAAACAAATTTTATGTTTGTTTTTCACCGAAAAAAAAAATGTTTTTAACATTTATGTACGCATCTCTAATTCTGTTGTTTATTTTACAAATAATTTAAGAAAGGGGATTAAAGTAAGTACGTTAAATATATATGGCCGGAATAACATTGTATTTATTTTTCTCTCTATCTTTTTTTCCGGGTGACGGAAATTAAATGCGTCTAAAAAAGACTTATATTGTATTTGACTTTTTAGCTACTAAAAGTTTCTGCTCTAACATTTTCTTTAAACTATCGTCCTTCATAATAAAAATTATTTTAAATAAGTAACAATTTTCTGTTTAATAATATTTTTAACAACAGCATTTTTATGATATTTTCTATATTTTATTATTACCTTTATTTTTAATTGAATTTATGTGTTTGATATGATTCATAATAATTTGAGCATAATCTTAAAGCTTAAACAATTAAGAAATGTGTTAGTTTCAATTATTTTTACATTTGTAATAACCTTAGAGATGTAAAAACATATCTGAATATTAAAGCATATTGAAACTCATTTTTGTTATAAAACTATTACAATAGGTGAAATATATTTTTCTTTATTTTTCGGAAATCTTTTTTAGTATTTGTTTATTTATTTATCCAATCTATGAAATCTCGAATCATCAGAGAGTTACGGAAAGAGGCAACACAGCATGGCTACAAATGTTTGGAACTACCATATTTCCGGCGCATAGATGCCAACATTTTAACACTTTCGCGACCGCTGACGTAGATTCACGTCATTTGGAAATATGTAACTCCTCCAGTGGGCGTTTCATTTGCAATTTGCCTGTTACTTTTTCTCTTTTCCCCTTATATTCATATTTTCACAATCAAAGTACTATGAATACAAATACTTTCACTAGAAAGAGAATAATTATTATGTATATTTATATGTAATATAAATACGGATAAAGAAAATCTTGTTCTGAAATAACTTAGTTTGAATGAATAACGCCCACAGGCGGAACATTCCATCAAAAAGACAAAATCATGCGGTCGCGAAAATGTTAATTTATTCCGGAGTATTTTTAGCCCCGTCTTTATTTCCATACCACTTACTTTTTAAGAGTAATATTTTCTTATTTTATCAAAGTGGGTAAAAATTTTCTATAAATAAAGTGGTGCAAAATAAAGGCGGGGCTAAAAATACTCCGGAATAAATTAAAATGCTGGCATCTATGCCGGTGTATGAGATGGACACACCCGTTTTACACCAGAAATTTCATTAAACATAACATGTTTGTACTTAAATCAAACACATCTGTAACTGTTATTTAAAATTTCATGTGTAAAGTTGTACTCCAGACAGGGCCTGATTAAGGGGGAAGCTCGCTCTTCACACATTATTTATACTTACACCGTTATTTTTTAACAAATACTTTCCTCCTATAATAAACAGAAAATTTTCATTAAAAATTATTTTAAAAGAATTCTGGTGTCTAATAACGGTGAGTAAATTGGATTGTTTTACACCGTTCATTTTTTATAAAAAATATTTCCTCGTCAAAGCGTGGAATTTCTATGACATGAAGTAAAAAATAATTGTAAAAATATTCCGGTAAGAGCGAGCTTCCCCCTTAATCAGGCCCTGACTCCAGAATAACTTCAGGATAGCGACAGGCTAAAATTTCCCTAATTTTTCTACCAGTATTTATATTTAGGAACTTTTAATAGTAAGTTTGCTCGATTAATTAAGTGAAAATTTATCATATACATACAGTGGTGGAAGAATTAGGTAGAAAAGGCGAATCTATAGCCACCCTGAAACTATAAATATTACCAGGTATATCATCGTTATAAATTTTAATTTAATTTCAATTTAATTAAGTTATATCCAACATACAGCTGCAGAGTGCAGTTTCTTAGCTATTTCGACCTTACTGTTAATTCAAATGCATGTCAAATTTTCATATTTGATACACACAGATTAAATCAATGTGCATCATTTTAAATCATATTATTTTATTGGATTATTTTTCTATGAAATTTTCTAAAGAGTTATTGTTTGTTTAGGCTAATAAACAAGAACCTTCTGTATTGGTCTAAAGCACATAAAATAAAAAAATAAATATGCATTTAAAGAAGCATACTCGTAGTATTTCTTTTTCTCTTTTTCACATTTAAAACTCGAATTAAATATAAATGTATTCACTTTTGTTAAACATATTTTATCAGTATGTCTCTTCTAATTCCCTAATTATAACTGCAATTAATGTATTTTTCCCAATTATAACATATATCTCAAACATGTGATGATGATACTGACAAGAGCAATTTTTCTAACACCACCCCCTCCTCTCAATTTTGCTTTTTCATTCTTTTTACTGTATTGATTATCTGTCTCTAATAATATGCGTCTGAAATGAAAGAAATGAAAATTGAGTCTTTTTATCAGAAATATGTCAAAAGAAATGTCAATACATTTTCATATAGTCAATTTCTTTCGAAATGTAAAGCGTTCTCGCTTTTCAATTGTGTTAATAAATGAATAGAAAAACTTCCCAACGTGCAAATATATCTGATGAAAAGCAGTTGCATTAGTGTGATTAAATTTTACTCTTTAATTAATTATTCATAAGAGAATATTATTATTAATCAGATTTTTAAAAACTTTTGAAATATCATAAATTGGATTTTCTTTATTGATTACAAACAAAACTTACTTACAACTTTGTGATCTATATTCATATTCTAATTTAATGCATGTACAAAAGGCCATCAATAAATGTATGAGTGCTAAACTTTATTCAAAATAATATAGCTCTGTATCATTTTTCTAACTAAAGCCTATTTGCCAACATTCTAATTAATATTCCGTAGCATTGTTAGTCATTCCGCCCCTTTTTCCACATCACTTTATTTTCAGAGCAATTTTCTTCAAATGTAATTACGATTAAATAAAAAGAAATGTACTCTGAAAATAATTGGTGAGAAAAATAAGATGCGTACTAATAATATTAATTACAATGTTGGCAGATGTGCTAATGTAATTATTATTATCTTTTTATGCATATGAAAAAAGCTCGTTGTTAAAGTTTTGATAAATTTGAATTACATCACAGTTTTAGAAATTAGTTTTAATAACTTAAATGTTACACATATGTAGACTATTTTAAAGCCAAAAAATTAAGTAGTATATTAAAACCTGAAAAGTATATCGGAACACTTTTGCAGCAACAGTAAGAACTTTTATGCAATGGATTTTGAATATTTTTCTTGTTTAATGTTAGAAAAACACTAAAAACGAATTGTCTATAAATAGTAATTAAGTGCTAGTTTTTTCTCAAAACAAACTGTTTATTCTCTTTTAAGTTAGATGTCTGTTCACGTATTATCAATCGTTAAATTATCAAATAGCTGCTTATCAATCAGTAAAAAATCTAATGTGGACACCGCATGATTTCCTTATACACCCATTGGAACATACATATTGTTACGAAAACATTGACATTTTTGTATGAGGTAACTGATTCGTAAATAAACAGGCAGGCTCCAGTCTACAAACATTCCTGAAAACAAACAAAATAAAAAATAAATAAAAAACTGCTACTCTAAACACAAAAGTCACGAAAATGGCATTATATATATCAACGAGACAAAAATAGTAGAATTTCAAGAGTAGAACTCCTCGGCTTATTACAGAATCTCCCACTGTCAAATGTACAGCTTAGAGTTCAATGAAAATCATTCCAATATAGATGGCCTACTTTTGTTCTCTTTGGCAAAAATTTGTGGCGAGAAGTGATACATTTTACCAAAACATTTAACTTAGTTAAAATTAAGAAACGGTTTACAAATTCTGGCTATCCTGAAACAATATTTGCCGCCAAATTATATTGCTAATCTCGCCAAACCGTCAAATTTGTAGTCAACGCAGATTTTGGTCTTGGCTTCGATTTGGCGATTTTCCATCGAATTTAGCAGCTTGGCGACCGAATTTGACGTAAATTCGACGAAAAGTTTAGGGCTGCTAAATTTTGGAAGTTCTAACTTTAATAAGAACAGAGTTCTGGGATTTTCCCGAAAGATTCATTGCTTTATAGCACAGAACTAAATTCTTCGAAAGTTCTATAAATGACTAACAAAACTGTAAAAAAAGAAGAGTGATTATTGATGATTTTTTACGTGCTATTTTTTATATGATAATGCAGTAAAAGTGGAAACGGATGGAAGTTTTTCATTTCCACGAAGGTAGACGTTGACCTAGCGTCAAATTAAGCATTCAAATGTGGCGAAAAGTGGTAGTTCTGGATTCCCAAAGTTTGGAAACTCTAACTTCAATAGGAGTCGAGTTCACGAATTTTTCGAAATGACTCATTGGTTTCTAGCGCAAAATTACGTCGAAATTTTTATAAACCACTGACAATACTCTCGATGAATTCAAATTCCATTCAAACTTCGAAAATTGGTTGCTCCTGAATTAGCGAAAATTCTGCTCAGTAGTGTATTTAACATATATAACATGCATATAACATTATATTATTTGATTTCTGTAGTAAGAATGACTATTTCATTATATTGTTTCGAGAATAGTCATTGATTATTGATTTTTGTAGCACAAAAAAGACTTTTATTCAGCTGTTTCCCGAATATTCATTAAATAAAGTGCATTCATCGACTAGAACTTGCTTATGTCTTAAAGAATTACTTTTTACACCCAAAAATGTTGACAACTTTCACAAAAATATTTTTACTCACTCTATCTATGGGCTGAATATTCATTAAATAAGATGCATTCTTCGACTAGAACCTGTTTTTGTCTTTAAGAATTACAATCTACCCGCAAAATTCTCGACAACTTTTATAACAATTTAAATACAAGCCCTATCTATGGGCTGAATATTCGTTAAATAAAGTGCAGTCGTCGACTAGAACCTGCTTATGTCTTTAAGCATTACTAAATGTCAACAACTTTTATAACAACATCATTATGGGCTCTGTCTACGGGACAAATATTCATTGAATTAAGTGCATTCGTCGACTAGAACTTGATTATGTCTTTAAGAATTATTTTCTATACATAGAAATGTCGAAAACTTTTATAACAATATTGTTACGAATTTGTAAATAATTCGTAGTTATTTTTATGTAAATTCATTCAAATGTGCTTAGTCAGGTGGTAAAATGTTAATTTTCAGCATTTCTAGCTTGTTTTCGCATTAAAATAGCTCATTTCCCCTTAAAAGCTCGTTAAAAAGCATCATTAATACAGGTAATGGCTTTGGCTCCAAATTTGGCGACCTTTTCGCTCCTTAGCGGGAAAATCCTTATTATCAATATTCCAAATATGGAAACTCTAACTTGATTGGCTGCGAAGTTTCTGAAATTTTCCACATTTTCTACGCGTGTATTTAAGGAATTACTTCGCGCCAAATCAGTTTAGCTTCGCCAATGATTTCTTTGCTTATAAAATAAATCAGTTTTGTTGAACATTATCTTTATCAAAGAAAAAAGAAAAAAAAAAAAAAATGCAAAGTAACGCAGTCGCTTTACTTATTAAAATAATATCCTAAAGTTCATATAAATTCTAAAATATATAGTAATTTTATATCGTAAGAGAGATTAAATTCATTCCTTTTCTAAGTCATTGTAACTATGCATTTGAACATAATAATTTTCTAGTGTTAACAAATAAAATAATCGGAATACTCTTCTTTCCCAAGTAATATTTTCAAATCGAATAAATCCGTTTCCCGCAAAAATTTTAATCCACGGACTAACTTATAGGTTGTTCAATCTTATAAGCTCCAGTTACTGGAGATGAAGAATAATATTACATTACCTTAAGAAAAATTTCTCGAATGTAACGGAATTATTCGCATGCGGATTATATGCCAAAAATCAGGGTAATTTGAGTAATTACCGTAATTTTCTGCATATAACACACAGGTCATATAAACCAGTTTTGCCCCAGAAATTTGAATTAGAAATAGAAATTATTTTGGTACGAAGAATTTCTTTGTAAATATATAGATTTTTCTGTTAATTAAAATTTCTTATATAAAAATGATTTATCTGGCCTACAGAATATATGCAGTTAAGGTAAAGCAATGTAACATACGGAACATCTACTAAAAGTACCTTTGACTGCATATCAGTTTTTCACAAAAACTATTATTGTAAAATACTAAGTTTTTTTTTTTTTTTTTCATTTTTTAAATATTTAAATTTCCTTTAAAATTTTTAATTCGTTCACTGGAATTTTATTTGTCATAAATGTTTCATTCTTTAGAAGTAGCATGTTTTTCTATATATTTTCACAACACGAAAAAGTCATTTTAAAATTCCAAGATGAAGGAATTTTGAATAATTAATAAACTGCATTAGAGTCTAAATTCATATTTAAATGTATGTATTGCAGTTTTTATAATTTTCTATTTTCTTTTAAATATAAAAAAAAAAAAAAAAAAAAAAACTAATGTACTTATTAAGATGTGGAGGGGAAATTTCTGTTTCATTTTCAGATTTTCAGATATTAAACTTCAGATTGTGTTAATAAGGTTTTAAATTCCATTTTCTTTCTTTTAAGTGAAAAAGAAATTGTTTATACAAAGCAAATAATGCGAAAGAAAACTGTTGAATATTATTGCCCTATTATATATCTTACAAAACAAGTAATCATAGTGTAATGAGGGGTATCAGAGTCATTTGTCTCAAATGAGATAAAACTCTGAAGCTTTAGCTAGAAACTAATGAGAAATAAATTGATTTTTATGTTACCCATTCCCAAAACTTTGTCTGGGTTTAAGCAAAAGCGAAAATTATAACGAGAAGAGCCTTCTTTATTTCTGCATTATTCGCTTCGGATGACACCACAGACAATAATTAATTACTCTTAAACAATCATTTTTAAGAAGCTTCTAGAAGCCAAGTTAAAAAACCATTAAAGTATTTTTCTTATAGAAGCATTAAAGTCATCATTAAATTAACTGAAATGATAATTTGTCTTTTACGCTTCTGGATAAAAACATTTTTTTTCTTCTAGAGATAATATTTCAAAATAGCCTAATTAATTTTGTTCTATCAAACAAATATTATAAGCTCAAGTACTTTAATGAGTTTGAAATAAATTTAAATTAATTTTTTTTAGATTTCAGAAACATATTATTAACTCAATGAACTCATTATTAATTGCAGAAGTAATGTAGAAATTGGAATTAAGTACCATAATATTATATTGTTCATAAAATTACAAAATACAAGCTTATAAAATGTTATAAAATCAATGATAAATACTTTTATTTCACAGCTGATGATTTCATCATAGTTAACTTAAAACTTTTCAATATGTTGATAATATTTAAGCTGTAAATTTCTGTTTTTCATTTATCAATATTGCTTACCTTATCTACCTTTCTTGTCTTAACTTGAAACCTACAAACAATAACTATAATGCTGTTAGTTTTTTAAATATGATTCATGATAAAGAAGTATAGATTGATATTTTTGATAAACGTTTGGAATTTTCTTTTAAAGTTATTATTTCCCTGCACAGGCCCTCAAACGCTCATATTGTAATTTAGAAGTGTAATTTTTCAAATATTTTATAGCGCAATAACAAAAATATATTTGTATATTTCAATAAAAATATATTTCAATATAATATATTTCAATAAAAAGATTTATTGTTTCATTTGCTAATTTCAAAAGTATACTATGATAACAATAATTTAATTAAATTTACCAATAAATATATTTCCTTAAAATATTACGATTTCATGTTTCTCAACTTGAAATCGTAACATGTTTCTCAACTTGAACATTCCTTTGTAAGTTACGGAATGTGATTAGGAAATTGTCGAGTATATGGATATTTTCTCCGATTGAGTAAGAACGTTTTCATGTGGAAAATTTGCAAGCTTGTTTGTGGGACATGGATAGAATACGGGGAAATCGTAGGTTGAGAAAAGATATTTTTTTACTCTTTAACCCTTTAATGTAAAGCGTATTCGCCACGGGGACGCAGTTACTTATTCCTAACTGCAAAAATTCATCCAGAAATTTCTCAACAATATTTACTTTTATAACTTGGTGGAAAAAAATCCCATTTATTTCTTCTAACTTTATTCTTAAATTATGGTAGCTTACCATATTAAATTAGCATAATTACCTTGCCTTTCAAAGGATTCAGCTCTCGATGTATCAACATATGATTGCGGCCACAGTTTAAACTTTTCGCTCAGCTTACGTTATATATGCTTTAAGCTGTTGTTTTGCCATCTATCTGTTTTTGTGTTTATAACAGTATACAGTGGGGGTGGGGGGACACATTTTTGCATCTAGATAGCCAATACGATTCGATTTAAATTAAATTTTAGCCTGTCTTTTTCTCATGGAGAGTGTATGTTTAGTTAAAACTCTGTTTCATTTGTATTGGTGGAGTTTCTTTTGAACCATCTTCTTGTTACTAGCTTTGTTATATTTAAAATTTTTATTATTTTAATTAATATTCATATTTTAATTAATTGACTATATATTTATATTTCAACCTTTACATTACTATATCTGATATGTCAATATTCCTAATTTATTCGTAAACTTTGTTAGTAACCCCTTTTCTTATACCATTTTTTTTGCAGTGTAATTTTCTCCAATATGTAATTAGAATTAAATAAGAAGAATATTACTCTTGGAAATAAGTGGCATGAAAAAAAGAAAACTGAATAGGTATTGAGAAGGGTTCGAAATAAATTTAAAATGTTGGCGTATCTGATATATATGTATGTATGTATGAATGAAAGTGTGTGTGTAATATTAAAGTTTACTAAATACTAGGGGGGAAAAAAGCACAATTCTTGCATAATTTAGCATTTTAACCCTAAACTTTAGAAAAAATCCTATTGTAACAGAAGAAAATACCGAGCAAAATGTACATTTAAAAGAAAATTGAATAGGAACTAGATTCCTCCAAAAAACAGATTGAAACTTTCTCATGGGAATACTTTCTGCTTCAGGAAAAATTAATATCAAACATACTCCCTACTTATGTTAATTTAAAATGTAATCAAAATAATACGCTAAAAATATCCCACCATAGATAAATATTTATTTAATTATTTCTTTTGTAAGTCATTCTGGCGTATAAATACTTTTTTCGAAAACTGTATCAGAGAATTTTCTAAATGCTTGAGTATCAGCCTTGTCTGCCCATATTTTATAACTATATTTTTGATTCAATAATTTAATGTATTTAAATCTCTTCCCATTCTAGAAAAACTACTTTACAGTTATATTTAAAATTTGTGTTTAGACCTGCTAACTATGCTAGTTTATCCGTAATGGTATTAGGCCCCGCCTTTTTTTCACACCAGAATAGTTGTAGAGTTATATTATCCAATATGTTCTCATGATTAAATAAGAAGACTATTGCTCTACAACTATTCTGGTGTGAGAAAAAGGCGGGGCTTAATACCATTACGGATAAACTAGCATAGTCAGCAGGTCTATTTGTGTTTATTAAAGATGAAAAACTTTATACAGAAAAATATGTTTAGTGTTTTTGCTGTCCACTTTAAGGGGTAAACTGACTTTCGATAATGGCCCCGTGATGATATCTGCAGAGCAGTATATTACTTTCACAGGTCGTGGGACTAGTGAGATTTTTAAATCAAATCTAACGCTGGGTCTTGTCATAGACTAATTTTAAATACATGATATTTGATTTAACAATGAAAATGTCAGTAAAATAACATCGATCGGCAACTAATAACAGAGGTATACAAAAATAATGTTCGAAAAATTGGACTTGGTAATTTTAGCTGATACATCTTTTTTCTTTTTTTCGGTGTACTGAAACCGAAAATAAAGCCTTTTTTTTTTTTCTCTCTATGAGATATAGATTTTTGTCAGTACAGAGTGTCTAACGACACAATTTCTTCATTTTCGGTAGTTTTTAGTATGTTTTCATGATTAATGAAATATACTATAAAAGTTACCATATAATTATATTAGTAGAAGGGTCACGGAAGAAACTGAGTCGGCAGTGTGTTGATAAATATCTGTACGTGATAGACAAAAACTGGTTTCAGTTTCGGTTTCAACTCATCAAAAAACAGCCAAAATGATCAAATCAAAAGTTTAAATTTAGACTTGCGTAATTAATACACTTAGATTTTATAACAGGCTTTAAGAAATACTTTGCCCAAAATTTCCAATCATTCTTTTCAGAAACCCAGTTTCAGCCAAACTTTGCATTGCTCGGTTACAACACAATCTTATGCCAGCATTATCAATATTCACTGCACTGAAACATAGTGTATAGTTGCCAAATCTCCCAATTTCAGTGAGAGTCTTTATAACAGTTTTTTACAACAATTTTCACTTTAATTAATCGTGTAAAAATAATTCAAAAGACTTCTATTTTTAAAAAGTGGTGATAAATAAATAGCTGCCAACTTTTGCGCTCTGTAGCTACCGCAATTTTAATAGAAATTTCATATATATTTCTGTAACATTTTTCACTGATTAGATAAAGTAAAAATTTATAATAAAATTTTCCGGTAGCCAAAAAACATAAAAGCTGGCAAGTATGTAAATCTGATTTAAAAATTTAAACTGTAATAAAACTTTTAATTATCTAAATACATTGCCATAACTGCCAACATTTTAATTTATTCCGGAGTATTTTCAACCCCGTCTTTATTTTGCACTACTTTACTTATATAATAATTTTCTCCAGTATATAACTACGATTTAAAAAAAAAAAAATACTCTTAAAAAGAAAGAGTGGTACGAAATAAATGCGAAGCTAAAGAGACTCCGGAACAAGTTAAAATATTGACTGTTATGCATTATTTTAGAAAACCGTATTCTGACTTTTCTTCTATGATTGCTTTTTTTTTTTTTTTTTTTATATTGAGAAAATTCCGGTAGGATTTATATTTTCATAAACGCAACTTTTTTATATAGTTACTTTTTGTAACTAAAACATAAAATTGCAAATTAATTAAAATAATTACTCCTCATAAATACAAGTAAAAAAATTTTGAAAAAATTAAATTGAAAAAAATTAAATATTTATTGAGATTATTGCTCTACACAGGTTCTTTAGAAAAAATGAATTTCAAAAGAAAGCGTTTGTTAAAACGTTACCTTTTAAAATAAACTAACTAAGTAAAGATTAATTCCATTAATTTAGTCATTGCGATTATGTATTATGCAAATTAAAAGTAACGTTTTAAAAATAATTTTGCCTAAAAAAACTCGAAATGCATACAGTCTTTTTCTTTATTAGTTATTTTTTCGCATCGATTCTCTTTCTAGAATTCTTAACTGTATTTTTAATTGATGATTTCAGGCATTTTCTTCAAAACTTGATGATTCAAATGACAATATTTTTTCCTTCTTTTGCAAACTCCTTATTTATAGCTTTTACTGCATTGACGGTCTCTAATAATATACATATGAATATAAATAAATGAAATGTGTATCTTCGTATGATGAATATGTCAAAAGAGTCGTTGATGTACTTTTATAAAATCCATTGATTAAAAGTAAAAGTACTTTTTAAAGAGTTGATAAAAGCAGGGATGGAACATAGGCGCAGAATTCATACAGCTATTTGTTTAAGAAATTTCTGTAATATCGGTGATTTAAGAAGAAGAAATTTTTCTTACATTGATAGTGGTACAGTCGGCCCCACTTAAACGAATATGCACCGTTCCAACTATATTAATTCGATTAAGGGGGGGGGGGGGGGGTTCAATTATGCGGGGAAGACTAGAAACGCAATTGCATGTATAACTATAATGGTTTTATGCTTACATGAAAAGATAAATGATCGATACCTCTTTCTTATTTAAATATTTAACGAAACTTTTACTAAGTTAAAATATTATAGTAATTTATAAATGCAATTAATGCTGGAATAAATATAAAATAAAGTGTACTTACAATTTTACTTAAAAAAAAAAAAAAAAAAAAAAAAAAATCAGTTATGATTGATTACTTTAACATAGATTTCTTTTTCTAAAGCACATAAATAGATTATAATCGCGAGACTCAAAATGACGATGAATAATGTTAAAGGATTTTGCAACTTCAATTATCGTTCGCTTGGTCTTCTTTATCACTTTTATTTAAAGGTTTTATTGGAAGACTAGCAGGCTACGCCCGCTTCGCTGGTCACTATTTTTAAATGAATCACTATAGTTAATGAGTTCTCAAAATTGCATCAATTTTTATCATGCGAAAAAAAAAAGAGAAAATAAAATGTGAGTGTAAAAAATGTCGCAACTGGTTCCCACTGCCCTTGGCAGCGCATTGAATTGTGCGCTGCGCCCGCGCATTTATGTTCAACACTCTTAATGAATCACTATATTATCGTAAGGGAAAAACATAAAAAGAAAAAAAACCATCAGTGGAATAATCGGTTCGGGCCACCACTGCCTGCGGCAGCGCATACAGGCGCGCAAGTCTCGCATGCTCCTTCACCTACCGTTCCCGCCCCTCCTAATTATTTTAGAGTTTAAAAAATACTCGCAGTCGTTCTCTCGGGATTTTAAACCTAATAATACTAATTTCCAACATTTTATCTGAATTTCTTTATTTTTACCCCTGCGCCCGATCCCTTCCCGCCTTTCGCATTATTTCTATACTTTCGAAAATATCCTCAATCGATTTATCGGGCCTCAAAACCTAACAACACTAACTTTCAGCGCTCTAACTCTTATTTATATATTTTTGCCCTTTCACCTCCCCTTCCCGTCTATCCTAATAAGTTTAAAAATTCGAAAATATACGCAATCGATGTGTAGGTATCAAAAACCTCCATGTACCAATTCAATAACTTTACAAATTCGAAAATATCCGCAATCAATTTGTAAGTGTCAAAAACCTCTATGTACCAGTTTTGAACGACCTAACTCTAATTTTATTTTTTGCCCCTCCGTCCCCTCTTCCCGCCCCTCCTAATAACTTTACAAATTCGAAAATATCCACAATCGATATGTAGGTATCAAAAACCTATCTGTACCAATTTCGAATGGTCTAACTATATTTCTATCTTTTTACCCCATAGCCCCCCCCCGCTTTCCCGCCCCACCTGGGACGAATTTCTAAAATTAAAGAAATTAGTTTTTATGTATTTATGGGAGCTGAGCAAAAATATCTTACACATATATTTTTTTCTGTTTGCAATATAAAGGATTATTTCAAATCACGTTTTGACCCCCCTCTCCTCCCCTCTTGGGGGCTGAATTTCGAAAATTCCAGAATATAGTTTTTAGGTATTTGTATTAGCTATATATTAGAGCAAAAATTTCATATATATCTGTTTTTCTGTTTGAGATATATAGGAGTATATGAAACCACGTTTTGCGCATGTGAAATCACGTTTCGCCCCCTTCCTCCCCTTGGGAACCGAACTTCTAAAATTCCAGAAATTGGTTTTTAGATAATTAAATTAGCTATATTTTAAAGCAAAAATTTTACCGATATCTGTTTTTTTTTTCTTTGAGATATGAAGGTTTTTGTGAAATCACATTTTTCCCCAACAACCCCTTGGGGGGCGAATTTCGCAAAATCGCTTCTTAGGGAGTGTTTAGACTATATGGTCTATAATCTGATCCAGTTTCGAGTGAGTGAGTGGAAGTACTCTTTTATATGCATAGATTAAACTCTTCATCACTTTCTGTTTCTCCATTTTTATCCACATCTATGAGTACATAAAGTTATTTTTCAACCATCTGAAAACTTTCAAAATTTGTGATTTCTAATTCCTGGAGATAATTTGTATTTTAATTTCTAATTTTCTCACCAGTTGGTGATTTTATAAATTTGGCTTTTGCAAAACAATTTTTATCACCTCGCAGGAATACCGTCTCATGTTTAAAGAGCATGCCTTAGTTATGTAAGGTTTTTAAAAGAAGAACGGATTTTTATTTTTTTATTTATTTTATTTATTCATTTATTTATTTATTTATTTTATTTATTTATTTATTTATTTTTATTTATTTATTTATTTATTTATTTATTTATTTTATTTATTTTTTTTTTCTTTGAGAATGAGAGGAAAAATTTGCCCAGAAATAGAGGAATTTTATTTAAGAAATTTTGAGTATTTATGCGATTAAGCGGGGTGGCGTTGTAAAAAATATTTCTTTAAACGAGGAAATTTAACATTATTTCTATGGGGAAAAAATTGGTTCTATAACTTTATATTCTTATAAGCGGGGTATTCGATTATTTGTTACCCGATTAAGTGGGGACGACTGTATGAGTTCTGCGCCCGTGTTCCATCCCTGTAAAAGATAAGTAGAAACAATCGCAGTCACTAGTATCTCTCCAGGGAATTAATTACATTTAAAGAATTAAACGTTTAACATAAATGAATTATTATTGAGTGGATATCATCATTATTCATATAAAAAAAATAACTTGAAAGTAATTTTTAACTATAAAAATGTGTTAGTAATCTAATTAGAGACAGACAATCTTTTTATAAAATTGGTGATTGGTTTTCTCCATTCATTCCTAAAAAAACATCTGCAACGAGTAATATTTTATAAATTTTAATAGTTATGAATATAATTTGAATTTTCACAAATTCTTATTAAAGTCCCATATGTAAGTAACATATTAATTCAATATTTAAAAATATAATTAATTAATTCTAAATTATCAAAGAACACGTTAATTATTCAGTTTCGTAATATTTTGCTATTTAACAGCATTATGTGCCTCTTAAAATATATATATATATATATATATATATATTTCTGAGAATTGTTCATTAAAAATTTAAATGATTGTTTTTAAGTATGGGAATTTATGAAATGAACTTTAATAATTAACAGAAAATGCATTATTCAACTTATCATAGTATTAAAATTTGTATGTATTATATGTATTGTGAATTAAAAAAAACTTTCGAAAACCATAAGTAATGCAGATTCAGTTGTAAAATTATTAAAATTTTGATTAAAAAAAAAAAAAAAAAAAGGGAGGGGGGCGCCATAAAATTATTTATTTATTTATTTATTTTTAGTTAAAGCAGAGTTTCTAATGATACGCTATTTTCGTAGGAGTCTTCCAGCAGTATTTTTCAATCATAGTTCGTGCAGTCCTTGAATGTTTTTAATTTTCTGCACCACTATTATTTTATAGCAATTTGGGATATTAAAAAATCCTTAAAGTTTAAAAGGAAATGTGTCGTATAAAAATACTGGTGGGAGAGTCCTTGAAAAAAGGCGTGGCCGTAAGAACCATGTCAACGGCAATTTTCTTTTTAAATTTATAGGCTTATATATTTAACAAAAATTATAATATAAAATTTTTGGTTGAAAAGATCAAGGAAATTGTAGAAACGCACGAACTTCGTAAAGGGTATCATGATATACACACCTACCAATACCCACCTAAGAAATCGTAGCTATGCTAAATTATCGCAGATTGCATACTTTCCAACGTAACCCGGAAGATCGTTAGCCCCGTCCTTTTCCGCCTACTTTTTCACACCAATCTTTTTTTAGAGTACTTTTCTTCTTATTTAATCGTAAATATATTTGAAGAGAATTACTCAAAAAATTAAGTGGTGTGCAAAAAGGGGTGGAAACTAACAATCTTCCGGGTTAGGTTGGCAAGTATGAGATTGTCCATAACCCTCAAACCAGAATATTTTTGTTGCACTCTTCGGTAATAATTAATAATTATCTGCGATTAAATAAGACGAAAATTATCTTTCCTAAATAGTTATATAAAAATTATTTTCAGTTGGTAATAACTATACAAACATTGCATTAATCAATTAAAAAAAACTAAATTCTCTTTTGCTCTGCTTCTCGTGAGCAATATTTACATTGATATTATAGCAAAGTAGTTTGTCCTTTGAATCTTTTGTACCTTTTAGAAAAGTAGTTTGTCCTAGATAAAAAAAATTTTACACAGTTCCTAAATAACCCAACATTCAGCAAATGGCAAATTCATTTGAATAATTTCTGAATTATATATAGCTTAAACTGATTATAAAATCCTGAAAAAAAAAATTACATGGCAAACTAAGACTGTATTATGCAGTTTCCAATGGCTTATAAAGACTAGGCCAGACTGTCACCACTATTTATTAACAACAATTTTTGGCTTGTAAATAAAAATTCCTATTTAAAGTAAAGAGGAAATTACATACTTACAAAGTACTACTAATGTTGCCAAGTGAATATTATAATTTTATTTTTATTTTTTTAACATCATTCATTTTGTAAAGTATCTATGGGTTTCATTACAACTATTTTGTTTTTCATATAAAACGAATGTTTCCTTTTCAAGAATAGTAGTGTACGAAAATAAAACTGTAGTACTTACCTGGCAACCCTGGCTACTCTAGATTTTTATTGCTAGTAATTTCTAATAGAAACATTTTATAAAATTTTACGACGAAAATTCCGTAAGTAAATAAAGTAAAAATTTTCTTTACAAAAAGGAGTGTTAAAGTACCATAGATGTTGGCATATATATACAATTATTTTATAAAACGGTAGGTTTCTAGGGCGTTGTGTAAATTCAATTTTCCGACACCACTAGTTTCTTATAAATACAATTTTTTACTGAAAGAAAGAAATATCTTAAATCGGTTCAAAATTATTGTTAAATAGAGTAGTGATAGTGTACGCCGTCTTTAATTAAGCTTTAGTTGTTTCATTAATTAGAATATAAGTTACCTTTATATTTGGTAATTCATAGTAAAATCCACTAAGAATTACCAGTTTTTTACTGAATGTGACTTTTAACAATAACTATGTAGAAAACATTTAACATTTTCAACGATACATAGATAAATTGAACTATTGTGCGTTTTCAAATACAGGCATCATGAGAAGGGTTCTCACAAATAGAAATTCGGATACCAGAATTTTTATGTAGTAACTTTTGTGAATAGATATCAACGGATATCAGCGATTTCATACCTGGCAGAATTTATAAATTTATCCGGAATACTGTTAGCATCCTCCATTTTTTCACACCACTTTGCTTGTAGAAATTTTTTCTCTAAGATGTAATTATCATGGAATAAAAAGTAAAGCACTCTTTAAAAATAGCGGTGTGAGAAAAGGACGGGTACTAAGAACATTCTGGAATAAACTATAAATATTATCAAGCATGCGATTAATCAATTCTAAAATTTTTATATAAAAATAGTGATAGTTAAATTTATCTTTAGGAGAACTCTGATTATGACTTAAACATGTTTTATAATTTTACCCAAGAAAGTTTTAATTAGAAATGTAATTTTACCTAAATATGTATTTTTTATATTACTTTCCTGCAACCTTCGATTTACGATTCAAAAAATTATGTGTAAAATACTCACTTTTTAAAATTTTTTGATTCGGCGATTTAAAAATTTGTAAACAGTCAGTAGTTATTTCATATGTAAAAGGAACGAATGCAAACACAGAAAAATAAATCATTTGTAGAATTATTACTCTTTTATCGAAACCAGATAATTTAATTTTTGTTGAAAGAATAATTTCACCTGTATGATTTTATTTGCGATAATATAAAAACATTCTTTTCTCAAATCTTTTGGCTTACATTTAATCTTCTTATCACGACAAAACAGCGTTTATTTCAATATTTCCTTTTAATAATCAGTACATTGAAGAAAAATGAGGGATTATAATGAATTATGAAGCTATTGAATTGAGTAACCGAATTTCATCGGAAGGATGTAATAGGACATATCCAATACTTGAACGTAAATCTTCTCCGAAAACATCTTTTAAAAAATATTCCACGCATTTTTTAAGAATATAAATACAGCATTTTGTCTTTTAGATTTTAATGTTTATATTTTTGCGTTCAAGTATTAATTTTAAATTTCATTTATTTATTTATTTATTTATTTATTTTAGGAAATCTGTTTGAAAAATTTTTAAATCTTCATTAAAAATTTGAAATAAGTTAAAAATATTTTCATACAAAATTACTTATATACGTAATTAACTTATTAACCTGTTACTTATATATTTAATAACTTATTTTTAATAATTATGATTCCAAAGCATACAAGACGGGGAAATAATCATTGTATGTAACAAAAAATATTACGGGTGAATTTTTTATTCCAAATGTTTAAGCTACGAAAGACCTTTATAATCCTTGACTGTGGCAGCTGTATTATATACATGTACACACATATGAACACATTAAAATCACTAAAAGAAATAAAAAGAATCATTAAATAAAAAATATATGAGTATTTAGTTTTTTATTGGAAATTTCATTTATTTATTTATTTATTTATTTATTTGTACATAGTTGCCAACATTTTAATTTATTACGGAATATTTTTAGTTTCGCCTTTATTTCATACCACTTATTTTTTAAGAGTAATTTTTAATTATTTTATCAAAGTTATATATCGGAGAAAAACATTTCTATAAGTAAAGTGGTGCGAAATAAAGGCGGGGCTAAAAATACTCCTGAATAAATTAAAATGTTGGCATCTATGATTTATATAATTTGAAACTGTTCATTTCTTAAGATATTTAGAGAAGTGAACTAGTATGGATACTTTTTATGCTTTTTAAAAAAAGCTGCATTAAATAATATTTAAAAAATAATTTTTCTTTTTACAATAATTTACGTACCTGTCTTTATCTTGGTTAATAAAACAAACCATTTGATAATATAGTTTTTAATATATAATTTTTTATTTTATTTATGTATATATTTATTTTTTTACACCAGCCCCATGTTGTATGGACAAGCTAAATTTTTTATTGAGCAATACAACATAATTCCTAAAAATGTATGTAAAACCTGGATAAAATCGAATCTAACCTAAATAAAACAGTCCTTGTGTATGCAACAATCCTTATCTATGATAAGTCCTAAATGTCTAAAAAAAAAGAAAGGTTGATTCTGCTTATTAGATGAGTTGCTTTGTTTAACTCTTTTTCTTAAGCATTCTAGATCATTATTTATTGAGTCTATATGTGACATTAGCTGTGTTAACTTAGTACATAATACTGCGGATTTTTTTTTTTTTTTTTTTTTTTTTTTTTTTTTTTTTTAACTTTACCAGAACAAACTCATTAATGCATAGCTGCCAACATTATAATTTATTCCGGAGTACTTTTAACCCCGCCTTTACTTCATACCACTTTTTTTAAGAGTATATTTTTCTAATTTTATCGTAGTTATATACTAAAGAGAATTATTCTATAAATAAGGTGGTGCGAAATAAAGGCGGGGCTAAAAAGACTCCAGATTAAATTAAAATGTTGGCAGTAGCAGGGGTCGTACTCTCCGCCTTTTTTTCAGGACACTCTCATGGATGAAAAATTTTCAAATTTATTGCTACCACTAATTTTATAAAATAATCTCTACCCTGTATAATCAAAGCGCATTACTACAAATATACCAGAAGTATTTCTGCAGGAAATTAGTGGTGGGGCAAAAAAAGGCAGAACTTTCTTAGCTTTGAAAGTGTCCTGAAAAAAGGGAGGAGAGTACGACCCCTGCAGTAGTGTTAACACTTTCACGACCGCGTATTTTTTTTTTTTTTTTTGGCAGTAAGGATCGCATGTGGACGTTATTCTCCAAATATAAAATATTTCATAACAAAATTTTATGTATTCACATTTATATTACAAATGGATATAAATTATAATCATATTCTTTCTAATCAATATAATTGTATCCATAGTATATTTTATTGCAAAAATATGAATACTGGGTACATACTTAAGAAATAAGCAACATACAAATTACAAAAGAAACACCCACTGGCGGAGTTACAGATTTTCAAATGACGTGAATCTACGTCAGCGGTTTCGAAAGTGTTAATGTCATGTGTCTGTACTAACCCCATGCAACTCTTTGTAAATTTAAGCCTATACTGAATTATATAAACCATGCAAATCAAAAGTAACTGTCAGAGTACATACTATACATAAACATTTGTGAAACAACATAATTTTTTATTTGAAATATAGAAGGGAAATAACCTGATCTCGCCATTAAAAAGCAAATCAGAAAATTACTTTTTCCCAATAAAAACCTTGTTTTATAAACTACTGCTTAAATAAATTTCCGCTATGAAAGTAAATACTAGTGTGACAAAACTTTAAAAACTTACAGAGAATTTTTGAGTGATAAATAGAAGAATTATTCAAGTTATCTAAAGTACACTCCTTGAACTTATATTATATTCTGCACCACTAATATTATATAGCAATTCTTGATATGATAAAAGCCTTAAAACTTAAAAGGAAATATGTATAAAAATACTGGTGGAAGAGTCCTTGGAAAATGCCGTGTCTTTATGCATCATGACACTAGTCAGTATTTATAAAATTCTTACAATCAGTAAATTAAAATGGCTTGAATTTTTTACCTTTTTTTTTTTTTTTTTTTTTTTTTTTTTTTGAGAAACTTTGATTTGTACAGAAAACTGTCAATTTAGTATTTTAGGACACTTGAATTTGTTACAAAAAAAGTCCGCCAATTTAGAATGAAAAAAATATCCAGCATTCAATACGCATTCTTTTAGCAATAAAAACTCTATAAAACGTTCATTAACAACACACTATCATTTGTGAATCTGAAAAAAAGGGCTTTTGCGAATAAATAAATAAGATTTGCATAAAGCGATAAAAAAGAATATGAATATCTGTACAAATTAAAATTATCTGTCGTTTAATGCATTTTTTTTTCTTTTAGCGTCATCGACTCCTTTTGCAGAACGAAAATATGTAACATTTCAAATCATACCGGTGTTGCCAGATTTTGTGATTTTTTGATCAATTAGTTACCAATAATTTTGAGAAATGGTATTTGATATACACAATCGACGATTAATCGTCTATTATGTATATCAAAAATCATTTCTCAGAATTATTGGTGACTCTTAAATAAAACAGTCGCAAAGTCTGGTAACACAGCATTATACTATCCTACTTATCAGTTAAACTTTTTCAAAATAAATTTTAAGCTTAAATTCCAATAAATCATGCATTACAAACATCTGCATTTTAATAAAACATACTCATTTTAAAGAACGCAGGATTTATTTTACACAAATTTACAAATAATAGCTACGAATGCAAGTTTAATAAAAGACTAGAAGATCGCTAGACCATAGCCTACTAAACTAGATGCCTTCCGCGTAGCTCGAAAACTTGGCAACAGTTCAAGCGGTAGACAGCTCCATCTGGTACAGATTGCGCGACTTTTTTTTATTCAACAGCCACCAAAAATTTTTAAAAATTTGATTTGACATGCATAAAAGGCGAATAGAATCGAAGAGACGTCGATTATATATATCATATATCACTTCTTAAAATTATTGGTGACAGTTCAATAAAAAAAACTGCGC